>OZ038390.1:56846901-57162787 GCA_964036045.1 Eutreptiella sp. 'Long Island Sound 2002'
TTGAAACAACACATGGCGGTTGACTTACCCCTTTGCATGCAAGCCTCGTGGGCCTTATCACCACACACCAGACATCACTGTTCAAAAGTGGGGAGGCGTCGCCTCCTGCATGTTACGCCCGGTGGGACACAAGGGAAACGATGTAAGGAAAACCCTAAAGCGGACGGGACTTGGTACCAAGCGCTGACGGCTGACGTCTGAGGTCCGCGGGTCCAATAGTGCGGATGAAAGACTGCCACATTCCTTCAAAGATGCCAGGAAACCGCATTTTTTTCATGGGGTCCGATGAGCTCATGGGGTGGGGGTTTGTGAGGCGGCAAGTGGGGCTGCAGCCCCGCTTGTTGTACGACGGACTGTTGGGGGCTGTGCGGTCTGAATGGTGGGGTGGTGCTGCGGGCGGTGGCCATGTGAACACGGGGTGGAGAGTTGGACATAAGGGGGTGCGGAGGGGTCAAGATTCAAAGGGCAACCACCGTGGGGCCATGTTGGCTTAGACTGTTATGGGATGGTGTGTGGTATCGCTTGTGGGCTTGTGGGCTTCACCCTAGTCCTAGCCCCTCTGATGTCACCCTTGTGTCCCTCTTGGGTAAGCTGATATGTGCTTCCTTGTGTTGGTACAAAGTACAATGCAAAGGCACGAATGTTGAACCTCGCGGGTCCCTCGAGGCGTGGTGCATTCAACAATGCAAGGCAATTGTGAACACAACACCACCATGCACCGACCAAACCGCGAAAAATGTCTCCATGTGTTGGCAAGCGATCACAACATTAAGCAGACACTAGAAAGCCTTTCTTCCATCATGTGTGACCATCATAGACGAGTGAGTGAGTTGAGCGGTTGAGCCTGCGCTTCGCTCATTCTGAGAACCGCCCCACCCTTACCACCGCATTGAGCCACAATTGTGTGGGCATTGGGCAACTCCCAGTTGACAGTGGAGAAGACTTCCATGGAGTAGCACCGACATTCTGGGTTGAAGCCCCTCAACTCTTATCGACGCTCGCCCCCCCCGCCATGTCCTCCCGTAACCCAGAACAAGCATGAGCAAGTTTTGTTTCGCCTTTTGGGACCCACATCTTGAACTTTTTGCAGGTTGTCCTCCTCAAGATGGCATTGCCTGTAACACTAGCCCGGGTGTTTGATGGCCGCTAAAATTCATGTCCAAATCCTTCAAAATTGGCCATTCATAGACTCCCGAAGCAGTTGTTGTGACACGATCGATTTTATGGTTCTTTCAATGGCGTATTTGGCATGTCGCACAAATACATTTCAAACACAGTTGCAAAAGAGGCCCACTACGATAAGTGTAACAAGAAATGTGCCAAAACGAGGCAACCTGTCACAACATGGATGACTTGGAGACGTGAAAAGTAGTGAGTGTCACATTGACAGCAGGTGGTGGACATGATGAAGCATTTGCAAACGGCACAATGCTAAGCACATAAGTATGTTGAAGGATCGATGGTAATGCTTTCAGCACTTACAACCCAACTTGTGATTATGCCGATCACAAAGAATCAAGAGTAACGACTCGTGATACACCATACATAGCCTTGGTGCTGTGGAACACCCATGAATATTGTCACCTAACCAAATTTCTTTGTGAACCAACGAAATTTGAATGTAAAGCAACATACCATTTGTGCACAATGCACAGCAAACGAGCAGTGGCTTAATAGTGTCTTGACAACTACATGTTCCAATTTGAAAGGGTCATGAAAAAGATTCTTTGGTGCTGAAATCAGAGACTCCTTGAGCAATGAATCCAACTCAATTGTATCAGAGAAACACTATATGGTAGCGTTTCTTTTTTTATTTTTATTTTTTATTGTTCTGACACGGTACAATACTAGGTCTTCTTTTGTACATTTCATAAAACGACCAAAAGAACCCCCCACCTTTGCAACCCCCCCCCCCCCCCGTTCCGGCGAGAAAAACCCAATGTTCCGGCGCAACGTTCCGGCGAGCCGTTTTTTCAGCAAAAGAGGTTCCCGGTGCCCAGGATCTCAGTCCCAGGGCGCAAACACACCTTCCTTTTGGTTGTTCGGTAGTTGGAGTAATGTGGAAACCCAAAGCATCCCTCAATTTGCAAAAAAAAATTTTCATCTCTCGGTCTCTATATGGTTCCTGGTCAGCAGTCTGTCAGAACCTGCCACTGGTCCAGTGGATATGCAGTGATCTACAGATCTGCAAGCGTAGGTTCGATCTCCTCTGCCGGGCCACCGAAGTTTTTTTGCACTTTTTGTCACTTGGCTCTGCCACCCACCGAAGTTTTTTTGCACTTTTTGTCACTTGGCTCTGATCGGCATTCAAAGCTGTCCTTTTTTTTTCCATGCAGAAACAAGTATGAAAGAAAAGTGGCAACAGGCCGACAAAAGAGGTGAGAGTATGCATCAATGTTTGAAGGCATGCTGTCGCGCTGCCGGGGATCAAAAACACGTAACTCGTCAAAAAAAGGCAACTGTGTCCGTTTGTATTTCCTAATTATGCTCAGCACCTTCTCTGCGACTTGTGCTTTCTGCTTCCTTCCGAGTGTAGCGTTGTTGCCGTTCGTTGTAACTGGGGGCCAAACATCATCTTCCCATTTCTGTTGCAATAACAGCTGCTCCTTCAGTTGCAGATCATGGAAATCAGTCATGGATGCCCCCTCGGAGCCACAAAAACAACATTTCAACATCTCTTTCAGTGGATGGACGAACAAAAGTGTTACTGGCAAAGTGGACGACAACGGTTGACAGTAGCAGCAAGCGTTTTCACTGAAAAACATTGAGCCTCACAGAATCACAACGTTCCGGCAAAACGTTCCGGCACGTTCCGGCAATTCCGGTGACCGGAACGGGGGGGGGGGTTGCCTTTGGGTGTTGAGCGAGCGCTCTCACGCTGTTGATAGCCCCAATGCTCGTAAACTAAGAAGGTGGGCAACGCAACTCGAGAAAATTTCCAATTATATCCGCTATTGGCCCCTACCCCAGCATTTCTTCTTCAAGAAACGCTACCATGTAGCTGTGACAGTTCACACCTTGCACTCAGTGTGTAGTAGCAACAAGGTTGCCCCCCAGCACCGTCTCCTTTTGGCCTGGCACGCATTAAGTTGTTGGCTTACCAACTCTTGCTGTACCCTCCCACCCCCTTGTCCTTCCCCACCCCAGGGAAGACGGTCCCCCGCCACCCCCTGGGGGACGGTCACCAAGTGACGGTCCCCCACCACCCCCCGGGGGACCGTAGTACCGCCGTACACGCACACTGTGGGGCACAGAAATTGCGGCAGAAGACGAAATAACACAGCATAAAAAATGTTGGTGTGCAGAGCTTGTCACAGTGACAAATGAAAGCAAGTAATGCAACAATATGAAAATCATGCGTGCACTCAATGGGCTGCCAATGTAATGAAATTTACTCCTGGACTCGCTTGGTGTAGAATTTCTTTGTCCTTCTCCATTTGACCTTGAATTCTTGAACATGCTCACCACTTTCCACAGGAATGCTTTGGACAGCACCCTTGGGCGGTAGTGACGGTCCCCCACCCCCGTCTGGGGAGGGACAAGAGGCGGGGAAGGACAGGGGGGGGGGGGGGTACATAGTACCTGGGCCAGGATGTCCACGCAAACCATTGGCCAGACGGCTTGAACTGTCTCCGTGGGCCAAGATTCTTCATTCCTGAAAGGAGGGCCATTGAAGGGGGGGGGGGATGATTCTTCTTTCCGGGTGGGGGGGCCATTGGCATGTAGGAGCAGTCTATTCATTGTCATCACTGTCCTCTGCACCTTTTGTCTTGACCAATTTGGCCATTTTCTGCACATAAGTGTATTTGGATGCCTCCTTCACATCGTCAGGGAGTTGGATAATCATTCCAATAGCATCCCTTTGCGTCTTCCATTTTGGTGCAGGTTATGCAACAACCTGTTGTTGGCTCTGCAACACCCTCTGCAGCAGCCAGCAGCTTGTACAGCACCCTGTTTGGCAGCCTGTTTGGCAGCCTGGACAGCCTTGTGTACCACCTTGAACAGCTGCAGGTGCTACTAGAGAGGTACTCACAGATGTAGAGGAACTTGTTGCCGAATCAGTAGAGTCAGTTGCAGAATTGGCGCCAGTCAGCTTCAGTAATTTGCTTGGGTGTTAGTAATGCTGGTCGCTTTTTGATGAAACCACCAAGCCCCCCAGCCTGTTTGGAAGCAGCAATGCGAGATTTGTGCTCGGGAGACTTCAAATGCTCCTGTCAAGCTTTCTCAAGGTCAGCTACATAGAGCCCACACTCACAAAGTTTTTTCGTATTGTGCCCAGGAATGGAGACTGCAGCAGACAGTGGGTGAAAATGAAACCCCCCCAGAATCCCAGAAACGTCCCACCCCGACAGAAGGGGCTAACAGATCCAAGGGCCTGAAGGCAATTGCTCGGCATGCCCTCACTCCCAAAGGATCCTTGAGCATCTGCCAGCCCATGCCACAGGCACTAGGTGCCAGCTGCAATTCTTGAATTTCCTACGCGGTTACAATGCATGCCCAGCCCTCACTGAGGGCCAGATAAGGCAGCAACACAGGTGCTGTAAGAGAATACTGGGTGCCCTGGCACATCATCACAGCATAGCATCCAGGGGTGTAGGCGCGAGAGACGCGTCCCACACTTTATTGACGGGTCCACAAGGACAGCCACAAAATTGCACAGAGCAATGACTTGATTAAACTCAGGGTTGAAATGCCAGAGGGCCCACCAAAGAATCAGCAGCCCTTCTCCGCAACAGTCTCGCCTCCGCCGACGAATTTGGCATAGTGTCCGTCCCCAAGTACTCTCGTCTCCGCACCCATTGACTTGCGTAAGAACTTGGGCAAACTGAACACTCCATGAAAAGATTCTCCGTCCAAGAAAAACAGGTCCCCCAAGCCTCGGGCAGCAATCAACTCGTCCACTTTCTCGGCCGACGGCAATTGGAAGTTTGCATCAGGGAGTGCCAAGTTAAAGCCCCAAGTGTCCGCAAAGCTGTAGACGTGCGCGGCGTACGCCATGACCTTTGGAAAGACTTGCTTCAGCGTGTTGTGCACTGGGGTGAAAACCATGGAGTGGTTCTTGACCCCAGCGGAACTGCACTGCGTGACCAGAACACCCCCGGGATTCAGCTTGTTCATGCATTCCGTGTAGAATTCTTTCGTGTACAGCTGGTAGCAGGGGCCCCCTTCCAGTGGGTCATCAAGATCCATGATGATGATGTCAAATTTGGTCTCCGCTTGCAAAAGTTGTTTCTTTGCACAATCAATAATCAGCTCCAGCCTGCTGTCGTTAAAAGCTTGGGCATTTTGTGGGAGGACATCGCGGCAAAACCTCACTACATCTCCATCAATATCCACCATGACACACTTCTCCACGGTGTTATGCTTCAAAACCTCTCGTACGGTGGAGCCTTCCCCAGCGCCTCCAATGTACACACTTTTCGGGTTGGGATGCACAAGCATTGCCGGGTGGACCAAACACTCGTGGTAGATCCGTTCATCAACATCAGAACTCTGCATCAGACCATCAATAATCAGGCACTTTCCAAAGGGGACAGTGTCAAGGACCGAAACCGTTTGGAACTCGCTTGTTGTCTCGTGCAACACCTTCTTCACACCATAGGTCAGTGACAGACCTTCCTCCAACGACTCCTGAATCTGCAGCATTGCAGTGACACAAGACGAAAAAAAATAGACACTGAGAAAGAAAATTGGCATGTAGGAGGGGGGGCCATTGACTGCGAGAATTATCAAAAAATTTTAAAAACCGGCGTGTGAGCATTTTCTTGTTTGTGCATCTTGTTGAGGCATTGTTTGGATGGGCGCACATCTTTTGAATGGTTGTAGGTCTCACATCCTTCCATTTTTTGGCTACTCACTTGTCATGCATACAAAGCACTTTCAAATTATCAACACTCCTAGGCAGCTTGTGTATGGGCAACAGACACGTCGACTCTCGAGGGTTTGGAAGTCCCCACGCCCAGGCAGCTCTTGCATGGGCAACATGCAATATGCAATATTGTTCAAACAAAGACCACAAGCACTTCCATCCATGATATACTTCCCCTTTATGAACAAAATAATCTTGTGTGTCTAACTGGCAACACTTTGCAGCTCCAAAATAAGCCAAAACAAGGGATTCTTCAACAAAAAACCCTTCAGGGGGCCAAGATTCTTCATTCCCGAAAGGGGACCCATTGGGAGGGGGGGGGGTGATTCTTCATTCCGGCTGGGGGGAGCATAGGCATGGGGGGGCCATTGGCAGGGGCGGGGATGGTACTTGCTTTTCGAGGTGTGAATGGCTTTCTCATGTAGAATCTGTGGAATCTGGAGGAGGGAGGAGGCGGAGAGGGCCAGGGCGGTCCTTAACGGAAAAAAAAAAGTGTTCCGGAACCAGTTTTCCCAAAAAAGCCTGCGGGCACTCCATGTGCTCAACCATGGTTGGTGGCGGTTGGTGGTTGGCGGCGGTTGGCGGTTGGCAGTTGGCAATTGGCGGTTGGTGGCGGTTGGCGGCGGTTGGTGGTTGTTGATTGGTGGTTGGTGGCGGTTGGCAGTGGTTGGCAGTTGGCGGTTGGTCGCCGCTGGCGGTTGGCGGCGGTTGGTGGCTGGCAGTTGGTGGCGGTTGGTGGTTGGCGGTTGGTGGCGGTTGGCGGTTGATGGGAGTTGGCGGTTGGCGGTTGGTGGTCCCTTGGGGCGGTCCTTAAGGGCGGTCCTTAGCAAAAAAAAAAATCTGGTCCCTTAAGGACCGACTTGGAGAGGGCGTAGAACGCATGGCATCCACCAACCACAAAAGCTCCATTGGCTCATGCATGATCACCACCTTCCTTGGTCGACCGCACGCCTTCCCATCCAATCACCCGGAATGCTTTGCCCACAGCCATGACACGCTGTTTGCTTCTATGCTTCATTGCCTACACTCCCACAACCCCCCCCTTTTGCCCCCAAAACACCATCATTCAATTGTCACTTGTCCCCGCCTTTGGCCCTAGGTTCGCGATCATTTGCCTCCCTCCCTACTTAGGGGTCACAAACTGCCCACCCCCCAATGGTGCTATGGCCCACGGAAGTCCACAAGGTTGACAACAACGTTGCTAAGGTGCGTGAAATAGCATACACAAAACAGACAAGTGAAATAGTCTCAATTTGTGCCTATAAGGGGTCCTAGAAGGTGGGTAGTTTGTGACGCCGAAGCCCTAAGCCCCACAAGTGATGGAGCGTGCATGGTGGTGCGTGCCAACACCTTACATGGGACAAGCGAAGTAAGCCAGCAAGGGCCTTGCAAACGTCAGTAGCGACGAAATAATGGAGTGTAAGAGGAGGGCATAACCTTGGTCCAGATCATCAACATTAGAGACAAGAGACACACTTTAACACTTTAGGACATTTTGTGGCTTCCTTGTGGCACCATGGGCCCTTCCCTTTTTGCTTGTCCTTTTTACATCCAACATGGTCCACGGTAGTGTTTCAAACATCGGAACATAGTCATCGATGCTGCATTTGGGAGCAATGCCCCATCCCCCACCGGATTGTTCAGCCCTAACAATGCAAAAATTTGACGGTAACTTGGGAATACCCTGACTATGGTGCGTGAGGGGCAAAGGCATTCCACGTGAAAAAAAATCAACTTCCAATTCTTGGGAACCATTTCTCAGTGTCTAGTTCGGTGAAACGGCCACATGGCCGAATCACGAGGTTTTCTCCGACTACTCCAGCCCCTCCAGCAGGGATCGACGCCACACACAATTCTAAGGTGCATTCAATGTACGTGTTGTCCCTGGTACTAAAGTGGGGTACGGCTTGCAATGCTGGCCGCATGGGATTTAGGGAACCGGGCCGATTATGTGTCCTTGTTTAGCGTGGAGCGATAAGAGCATTGCGAATTGCGGTGGAAGAAAGGCATGGAGGGGACGAGCCAACATGGCACGCACAACCATGAGACATTGTTGTTTCTATCATAATTTAGAATAACATTCTCATATGTATGTGTAGAAACTTAAAAACAAAACATAAGCTCGGAGCAATAGTTGTTACACATCGAATGCATGCTCTACCACGGTGTGAGGTGACCATACAACTTAACAACAACAACAACAACAACAACAACAACAACAACAACACCACCACCACCACCACCACCAACATCGCCATTTGGGCATTCACACCGTTGTTGTTATGTGGTGTTGTACTTCCTGGGCATTCCCCCACGAAATGGCCTTCTTTGCCTCATTTGAAACAGGGCATAGTCAAGGCATCTGCAAAACAACGAGTCAAAGGTCACTTCGAAGATTTTCGAGAAATCTTCACTTTGTGTACCAGAAGCTATTGACCAAATGCCCGATACAATTTTTTTTAATTCGTGACCCAAGTTCCACCAAGTGGCCATCGAGAGTACACCCAGCAGGTCATGGGTAAGTGACATGGCTGGCTTTGGGTGTGGGTTGGGTATGACCTACCCCTACCAAGACGGCTGTGGTGGGGTGGTGGGAGGAACGAGTCTTGCGCCTTGCCCCACCCTTGTTGCCACGTTTGCACGGGTGTGCACATCCTCCCGTACCTCTCGGGGCTGTTACAATCCAGTCAAGACAATGACATCTCCCATGTCCTCGAGCGGGATCTCCATATCCCGGAGATCACGCGGAACGTCGAGTTCCTCCGTCTTGTGCCGCTTGTGCGTCTCATTTGGGTTTTCGTCCCGAAGGTGCTTCATACGTTGTGTGGTGTTCTCTTGGACTTCCCATTGGGGGTCGGACAAAGTCGTCCGCCGTAAGGCCGTCTGGGACGTCTGGCCAAATGCCCGATACAACAACGAGCACAAAGGGAACAGAAGAATCTCAAGTGGCCTTCGTGGGTGTTTCTCTAGGGGGAATCTTTGCACTGCGCGTGCACTGCGCGTGCATTGCACGCGCACTGCGCGCTACTTTTAGACTATGTTCCCCCTGAAGAGCCCCCAAGCACACCCCTTGGAAAAGCCCTTAGAATTAGGTGACCCAAACTGCCCCAGCTCAAGAAAGTTGCAAACTACCTACCCTTCACATAACACACATCATGCACAAGGTTTCTGGTTTCCCCAATGCTGTGGATGTTCCTTGTTTTTGATAAAGAAAACCTTGATGAGTTTCCCCGATGCAAAATGATAGTCACAAGGTAGATAAGCAGGGCAACCAAACACCAGATCGATTGAAATCAGGATGTTCTCCTTCCAAATCAAAGCATAAGTAGCAAAGACGGGCTAGAGGGAGAATACGCAACTTGTGTGCACAACATGACAAAGGGGGACAAAATCAGAAGTCAAAACCTCCGCTAGGGGTCACCATGATGCCCCTAGGGGCCCCTAGTATCTCAAAGTATGGGTCTCTAGTACGGCCACACGCCCAAATAGTTGACTGCGCGCGCACTGCAATTAAGGCTCCCCCCTACAGCGCGCACACAACGTCAAATAGTAATTCAACTTTCCCGTGACCACCTTGAGACCCATCCATCTCTGGGGAAGCACACATGCACATGGCAAAAATAGCACCGAATCACTGCATATTCCCAAATTGAGCCTTGGTCCCAAACGGGTGTCTTGTATGGTCACAACATATTATATACTTGCCAAATGAGATAGCTGTGGGTCATCTTGACCTCAATAAGTCCAGCACATCGATATCACAATATCAATATCCATGCCAAAGACACAAATATCACAAAAATTGCTCGCGCAAGCAGTTTGTGCACAAATAACAGATACATGTTGGGGTGGGGGAAAAAAGTTTTGCGGGGCGGGGGAGGGTTTGAGCCCATTTTCTCCCCCCCCCCCGCCCGGGGGGGGGGGGGGCTCCCGTGACAGACCTTAAAACTAACCCCCCCCCCCCCCCCTACTATCAACAGCGGCGGTATTTATGTCCGGTCATTTCCAGCTGCATTTCATCCCAAAAATTTTTCATGAAGCGCCCCACCTTGGCCTCTTGTTGGCAGGTACAGCTCATTGTTTGAAGAATCGGACACATCAGAATTGGAAACAAAATCAGAAGTGGAGTTGGCGGAATCGGAGTTTGAGCCGGAGTCCGAGTTTGAACCGTTGCTTGAGCTGATGGTGGAGTTGGAGCTGGAGCTGGAGCTGGAGCTGCAGCTGGAAGCTGGAGGCTAAAGTGGCAGAGGGTGCAACATGTGCTGCTGCTGCGCCTCCCTCTTTGGATCCTCCGAAAAAGGGTGTAACACCTGCCAAACATGGCTTTCATTGACCTCATGGTTGGGCGCACTAGGGGAACTACCCCCCTAGGCCCTGCCCGTGCCCCTTTTATACCCCGTAGGGATTGGCGGGAGTTAAGTCTAGAAAATATCAACAAAATTTTGGCTTGGAATCGGTTTTGTTACGGGAGCCCTCCACCCCATCCTCAACTGGACCGGGGGGCAAAGTTTCTTGCAAGAGGGAATCCACGTCCACCTCTGTTTTCAACTTGTGGTGCAACCACACTTCCTCATTAGTAGGGATGCGGCCTCGCATAGGGCATTCAACTGTGGTCAAGCAAAAACCGGGCAGTTCGTCACGTCAACTCGAGGGGCCATGCCAAAGAGTGGGAGTCCATCACCCCAACTCAAGGGCCCACACGAAAGTGTGGGGGTCAATGGTGAAGATGAGAGAAAAAAAAAGTGAAAAGGGGTGGAAATGGGTGAAAGTGGGTGAAAATCCAAAAATGCCATATCCCCCATGTGGAAGAAGCATCAAAACCTATGCTAGGGGCAACAATGATGCCCCTAGTATCACAAAGTATGGGGGAATGTTTGCCCGGCGCGCACCCGGCGCGCTACTTTTAGACTATGTTCCCCCCGAAGAGCCCCCAAGCACACCCCTTGGAAACGCCCTTAGAATTAGGTGACCCAAACTGCCCCAGCTCAAGAAAGTTGCAAACTGGGGTACACAGTACCACTCTCGCTCCTTTAAGGGCGATCTGGGTCAACACCTTAGCAAGTTGGGAGAATGGGGGGTTAGGATAGCACAACCGCATCGATCTCCAGTAGAAGCGACAGGCGTTATTGAGGTATCGCGAACAGTAGAGCTGCATCATAACATTGGTCCCACAAGTATGGGTGTCAATACATTCAGTACAATAGTGCTCCTTACACTCATCACAAACTGCGACGGTGGAGCGTTCTGGCTACACAACACACACACTTCTGCCTCATCCTCTGCCTCATCTTGCGTGCCACAACCGAGCAAACAGCTGCTCAATGCGTGCCCTATACCACCCGTGTACGTCATTGCAACATTGTTGGCGGGCTGTCAAAGTGCCATTCTTTCTTCCAATGAATGGCACAATGACATGAATCCGGCCCTTGTAAGCACCATCATGGCCCCCAACTTCGAAATCAAAGAAATCACCTCGGGCACGAGAAGGTCCATACCCATCCCAAATCAAAACATCTGCTGATGTCCCGGGGGCCAAGGGGCAAATCCATATAATGTTGCCCAACATATCAACGGCAACGGTCCACCGGTAGGGCACGGGTCGCAAAAGATGCCCGGCGCGCGCCCGGCACGCTAACGTTCCCCCTATGGCTTTCCAGTACGGCTAGACGCCCAAATGGTTGCACTGCGCCCCCACTGTGTGCGCACTGCGCTAAGGGCGCCCCCCTAGTAAGGAGTGGATGTGGTGAAAACGAGCAAAAAAAGGATGAAAATGATTGAAACTGGGTGAGAATCCAAGTATACCATACCCCCAATGTGAAAGAAGCATCAAAATACCCATTTTCAAACAACAATAATGCCCATAGTATCACAAAGTATGGGGTTCTAGGACGGCTGGACGTCCAAATAGTTGCACTGCGAGCACACTGCGCTTAGTGCACCCCCTCAAAGGTTACCAGTGGGGCACGAGTCAAAAAAGATGCCCGGCGCGCCAACCACGTCCACCTATGGCTGATGCCTACAACCATACCCCCCCCCCCCCCCCAAGGGAAGACGGTCCCCCAGGGGACGGTTGTAAAATGACGCCGCCCCCATCCCCCAGGGAACTATACTACCACCATGCACGCACACTAGGGCACAGAAATAGCAGTGGAAAACGAAACAACAAAGCATCCAACAGCCTGTGCCAGAGCAGGTGCCCCTGTAGAGCAGATGAATGTCATACTCGTCCCAGGGGTAAACATGGTCGTGCTATCAAGTTCCATCTCAAAGAAAGTGATTCAAAATGTCCTGCCAACGTACAGGGGATACAAGTGGCAAGTGGCAGTGCTTCACAACACACTTGACCCTCAAGACAACACAGTCACCTGCAATTTTTTTTTGGTGTTGACCAGGTCATGCCCCAACCACCCCGACAGCCCGGGAAGGACAGGGGGGGGGGGGCAAGGGGGGGCGAGGGTACGACATGGAATGCACCTATCCCATTCAGTTTCAGAATCCAATCCACCCAATTGCAATATCAGTCTCGTCGGGCCTGGTTAGTACTGAAATGGGAGACCACCTGGGAACACTGGGTGCTGTACACTTTTTTCCTGCCCGCGGGCACCCTCACTGACAAACAACACACACATACACCCCTTGCCCCAACCACACACACACCTCCTTTTGACACCCCCTCCCCCTTCCCCACTGGCGAACACACCGCTTCCATTGTGTCATGGGGACTAGAGACTCATGGGCAGACAAATGGGGACACATCATTGCTTCATAAGTCGGTAATCATACCCCAGAAAGCTTTGGGCCATCACAACAGGTCCAGCACTCTGCAAAACCTACATTCCACATGCCATGGCTGCCACATCTTGCACACACCACTAAAATATCCATCATTGTCAGTTGCTGGGCAGAAGCACTGTGTGTCTCATTCATGATGTGGCAGTGCCACAGTGCTGGCAGTATGTAGATTGAAATATCTCGTTGCTACCTCTTCCCATGGCCTCAGTGGGGAAGAAACATTGGTATGGACATAGCATGCATTTGCATTCCATGCAACTGCAGTTCTGTGCATATCACACTTCATGTGACATGGAAAAAGCTGGGTATCCACAAAGCATTGATAATGCCCAAAGCTGGACATGGAATAGGCAGGCTGTGCTTGTCCAAATAAAATCACAGGGTGTCCCAAAGCTAAAGAGCAATGGGACCTGAACCCTGTTTGGCATGTCAGATGTGATCAGGTGGAGCTAAATTCTACTCACACAGGCATCGCATCGCATGAAGAGATCGTTTGAAGACCCAAGTAAAATACAACAAAAGAAGAAGGGGCCTATGGCATCTTGCCATGTCCCCTGTTTTCGAGGTTTTACAGAGGAAGGAAAGAAAGCAATCGTTTTTTAGGTGCATAGCCCATGGGCTGAACGGCTACGTGCCCAAACCTGGGTGTTCCATACGGATTACCAGGCGATGAGGGCCAGGGGTCTACAGAGGTAACGTAGCACTAAGAATGCATTCGGAGAGAAAAAACACCAATCCACTCAAACTCAAGGCGGATGGAGATGGAGGTGGCAAACTTAATTTTTGAACGGTTTGTTGATGCTCAGCCTTGGGCCTGCCAAATGGTAGCCGCAGGTAATTGTGAAAACATGCACAGACATCCCCAGGTCAGGTCAATGTGGCTGTTTAGATGGTTGGCTGGCCCCTCTCCTGGCCTTTGTTCTGTCCCTCTGTCCCCAGCACGAGCAAAGGAATTCGGACCCAGGTATGCTGACGCCACAGGGGGAGGACTGCGGTCTGTCTGGGGCTGCCCCTCGGACCGCCCTGCCCCAAGTGGCAAGGATATTTCAAACGACCAAGAAGGGTAAGGGGTGTAAACTAAAGTTAAAGGTGTTAAATCTTGAATTTTTACTGCAATGTTGTAGAATATTAGTTCTCCGTGGACCGCGTTTTCAACTACACCCTGAGAGAACGTCACAACCGTAGATTTCGATTTCAAATTCAGCACACTCAAAATCAACGCAACGATATCATTTGGGAATCCGTGCTGATTGTTGATGATGGTTGAAAGCTTTCCAGCCGAGTTTTCAGCACCCCAGATTTTTCATCGAATTCTGCAAACGCATCAACATTAAGTGATAAATTTAATCGCACGGAAACCTCCGAACATGTGCAATATTGGAAACGTAACGGCACCACTTAGCACCCCCACAATTGACCCCTGCAGTTGGGGCATTGTCCATGCACACAAAAAGGTCACACAGATGAAGGAAAGCGGAAAAGCGAGAGTGCACGAGGGCATTGTGCACTGCAGGGCACTGGGGCACTATGGCATTCTCGAAGCGCAGCTGTCGTTATTGCAGGGAAAAGCTGCTCAAGACACGTTTTTGTGTAACTTCAATTTATTTGAATTCAAAAGGAAGGTACAAGCACCGAGCTTGTCAAGGCTAGATGCATGTTGCCCCCCCCCCCCCCCGTCCAAGCAACGGTAAATGACCAGAAATTGACGGAACCAACACCTCGTGTTGCTTGGACAAGGGTGTTGCTTACGCACCGCAACTTGCATGATACACGTGTAGACCGTCCTCAGGGGGTTTGAAGCGGAGATGGTGGTACACAAGCAAAGAGTTGACGTATGCAACAAAACACTCATGAGCTGCGATCATTGGTTACCAAAAACTGGCACATACAGTTTGAAAACATTGAACATTACGGGTCCACAGGCTCCGAAATGAAGCCCTTCCTGGTCAAGCTATAACGGATCGTGAACTGTTGGACGTGCTTCTTCTTCTTCTTGCCCTGTGCATCACCCTTTGCTGGAGGTTTGGGTGCAGGTTGTGGGGCTGGTTTTGGGAAGAAATTTGGGCATAAACTGCAGCTCCCATGTTTGCAAACTCCTGATGGTCTGAGCAAGGGATGGGACTCTTGTCGGACAGTTTCCGCTCGTCAACTTCGCCACTAATCCATTCACAATCCTCCACCTGTCGAAATTATCACGTATCTCAACCTTGTCACATGCGGCAGCCCTCTTGGCCAACAGAGCTGCCTTGGCACAAAATATGAACAACGTGCATCTCAAAACCAAGGTATCGGGAAGCACACGTGGCACACAGTAGAACGAATTGAAAAATGCACCGCCAAAATCAACGGTGCAAAAATTGACAGAACCAACGCCCAGTGTTGCTTGGACATAGGCGTTGCTTGGACAAGGGGGGGGGGGATGATTGCCAAGCACACCTGGGCACCCTCCAAAAAAACCTGGTTAGAACATTGCACAACAAGGACCAAAATAAACGCACTTTTGGCCAATTCTTAGGCGACATGTAACAGTGAGCAACTTTGCTATCTAGTTGACAGAATTTTGGAGCATAAACATACATACGCCCCCCCGCCCTCTCCACAACACAACACAACACAACACAACACAACACAACACAACACAACACAACACAACACAACACAACACAACACAACACAACACAACACAACACAACACAACACAACACAACACAAAACACAATGGTAGAACTCATGTACGGTTTCAATGCCGGAACCTGAAACAGGGTCCCCAGGTGCATGAAAAGGGCTCAGGTATTTGTCGCAATTGGATTGGTTGGGTTTCGAGTCAGGTGAGCCCAACGTCCTTGAAAGCGGACATTGTTCTGGAAATCTGCCACTATGCCACAAGATTTTGTTTTGCAGTGGTGAATAATTCAATCTAGTCAACATGTTTTTGAGCTTGCAATGTTTACATATTATCATTTAGGGACAGGACCCGTGCACTTGGGAGAAAACACAAACTTAAAAGGACAAAAATTCCCTGGTGGACTTGTGATTGCCACCTTCGAGGGAGGATGGAGAAGATGATGCGCAGCAGCATGTGACTCTGCCCGATGGTTTAGATCCATGGCACCACTACCAAGCCGCACTGTTAAACGCTGCCCTGTGCGCGTTGCCGTGGGGGCAGGGATGGAATGGGATGGCTGCAGCTCACGTTCAATTTTGAAGCAAGTGACCAGCAGTGCCAGCGAGGTTCCCCGTTGGACTGTTTAGACTCGACCTGGGTAGGAGAGACCATCCTGCAGACTGTGCATCTGTGGCAGCAAGAAGGTTGGCATGCAGCACGGGTACACAGCAAAGTGGAGTCAGAACAGAATTCGGAGCGGTGTGTCTTCTGGCAATTGTCACCAACCGACGGCTCCTGGTTTCGGACGGCGATTTCGCCTGCGCTCTTCACAAGCCAAAACGCCAGGATCCCTTGGGCTAGACCAGTCACAGCGCAGACGTGCCGAAAGCAATCCGAAAGTGTTTGGTTTTGGTTTCAATGTCCAAGCTAAGAAGAGGGTCCCACTGTACAGTGGAAGGAAGAGTGCCTACTGGCACGGTAGCCAGATCGGGCCCCACAACACTCCGGGGTACAAGGGATGACAGCACCCACACTTGCTACAAAATCATTGTCGCAGCAAATTAGGTCACCAGAAAGCAAGAAAAGCAATGGATCGGTTGACAAGCTGGCAATGCCGCTGGGGTAAATGCAGAGCCACAAGCTAGAGCTGGTACTAAAAAAAGGTGAAAGGGGGGGGGGAGAAGGTGTGAGGGGTAAGGTGTAAGGTATGGATCTGCCTCACAAATCTAGCAGACCCAGGCGGGTTCAACGAGGGCAGGTGTGTGTTGCACAGGAGGGGCGCCGCCCGCGCCTGTTGGATACGTTAGAGTGGCATTTCTCAGTGAATTCTCTTTTGATCACGGTAATCATAGGCTCGGCACAAGGACGCCCGCAAGAGTGCACACGCACACGTGCGCGTGCACACAAACACACACACACCCACACACACCCACACACACACACACACACCCACACACAGACACACACACACACACACACACACAATGAGAACCGCGAAAACAAGAACAGAGCAAGAAAAGCGGTGAAAGAAAACTCCTCAGGAGCTGCAGGGCAGCCCTAGACGTCTTTCGGTCTGTCGTAAAACGCGGCAATGTGCTGCAGCGGACATCAGTTCAGATTACATCCACTCCCTGACATGCCCTGAGATTCGTGCAGCGTTAACGACGGACCAGAAAATTCACCTACGGAGGAGGTCGTGCTTTGATCATCTACAAGTTGCAACCTGTGCTAGGTGCGTCCACCTAACCGCACACACACAAAGGGAGAGGGAGAGGGAGAGAGCGGCTTATAGTGTGGCACTGCGTGCCCGAAGCAGGTGTAAGTCCGTGCACCAACTTGGTGTGTACCCTTCGGGCTGTAACTCCGTTGGTATCACACACATACACACACACACACACACACACACACACACACACACACACACACACACACACACACACACACACACACACACACACACACACACACACACACACACACACACACACACACACACAGACACACACACACACACATGTTAAGAACCGCGAAACAAGAACAAAGCAAGAAAAGCAGTTGCAGAAAATTCCTCAGAGACAGCAGAGCTGTCCTAGACGTCTTTCGGTCTGCCAAAGAGTGCGCAAAGTATGGTGATCACAATGGGGGCACAGCCCTTCACCAGACGTAAATGAATCCAAGGAGGAGTTCGTGATTGTTCCCCCCCAAAAGCCATGTATTTACAGTGCAATCTGTGTTGGGTGCTCCCACCCAACCACACACACACAAGATACACGCAAGGGTCAGAGTGCATGGGCTAGGCGGCCCAAGAGGACAGCATCGTGACACCAGACGGCCTCATATCCAGGCTGAAACTCCCAGGGAATAACAGTGTTGGTGTATAGGTCCCCTTCTCATACTGTGTTGGTTCTTATCCAGTGCAAAAGTTTCCTGCAAGCCTGGACTCGCGTGAAGGCAGGGGATGGGCGACTGCATACGCCACGCGCATAGTGTTTTCCGCATACCACGGGGAGGCGGTATACAGACGGGGCACTGCCTTATGTAGTGCATGCAGCACAACCATTCAGGGGTAGTCGCTCCGCAGGCCGTCTTGTGCCCATGCCAGGGCAGAAAGAATTTGCACAGCCCACGTTTACTGCCAGGGGAGGGTGCCAGACAAACTCCCCGTAAAAATGCAGGCGAGGTAATCTTTCTGCACCTTGCCTGGGCACACACACACACAGACACAATTCGTGAAGCAACACCGGCACAACAGTGGCTGAGTGTCGGTCTCCTCGTCAGTCAGATTTGAACAAGAAAGAAGATGCTCAACGCCAATACACAAGCACACACACGCTTTCTGACCAAGACATAAATGCGATGGAGATCAGTCTGTCTCTCTTTCTGGAACAAACGGTCTAGAGAACAGGTCATGTCTGGTGGGCGGCTCCCGGTTCACAAGCACGATGGTTGTAGGCTCAGTACACACACACGCGCGCGCGCACGCAGGCGTTGTAAGAACCCAAATACGCGCCGAACGGCCTCCAGCAAAACCGACGGGATGCAATTCGCAATTGGCGAGTGGTGCTCCGGGCCCACTGCAACCTGAACCCAAGTCATCCCTCTCCATCAGCGAGCACCTTGCGCGTCTCACTGACATCGCTGGCATCCTTGGCAGGCAAGCCACTGCACAAAGGGTTCAGCTGCTCACACAATACAGATGCCTACAATAATATCCAAAGCCAGCAGTCTTGACTGCAACACACACACACACACACAAACACACACACACAAACACACACACACACACATACACGGTTGAAGCAATACGTCCTGAACCAGACCCAACACAGACAAGCACTGAACGTGTGATGAATCTCGTCAGGCCAACCAGACAGTCCAATGAGAGGGAGTAAGCATGTAACCATCGGCGACTAGCGGGCTTTCTGTAGGACGCAGGCGCACACACGCGTCCGAACAGTCATCTGCAAGCGGGGCCTAAGGCAAGAGGACAGGCACTGCGCTGCCCTTCTGGCAGTGCAAACACACACACACACACACACATTCCAGTAAACCCTACTGACACAACATAAGGCCCCCGACCCAAAGCCTGCCCGGAAGCATCAGAGTGGGACCAAGTGGAGGCTTTTCACGAGCCCCGGTACACAACGTTTGCCGCGGGCATCCCACTTGCATTTCCAGTGTGCCAATTCTGCGTCACACGATACCAATCCCTGTGCTTGGTGCACCAATGCGGTCTCCATCGAGAATATTTCCCCGCTCCCCCTGCCCCAGGGAAGTATTAGAAGGAGGGAAGGGAGGGGAGGGGGGGGGTTCGGGCGGACCCTCCCTTCTCCCAAGGTCCCCCTATGGTCCCCGCCGAAGGCGGGCCGAACATTTTGAAGCTTAAATCCTCTTGGCACCGAAGGCGCCGAAGCAAAATTTTGGCTGTCAGCCTCAAAGGGTCCAAGGGGAGGGAGGTACGGGGGGTCAGGGGAGGTACCCCCCCTCCTCCTACGGTGTACGGCCGTTCTAATGCATCCCTGCCCTGCCCCCCCAACGAGGGCTTCTGCTGCCAGCCAAGGGGCTCCAAGGCGCAGGAACATCTTTTCCTTGACAGCCGGTGAGACAATGGGTGCGCAAGGAGCATCAAACTTTTGAGAGCAATGCGATTCGCGGGGATATGGGGTCAGCAGCAGTAGAAACGAAAAGAGGTACGGGTTATACGACAGGCGGCTTGGCTTCGGCTCCGAATCTGATCACGTTGAGGGTCAGTACAAGGCAGGGTCAGTACACTGTGCTCTCGTGAGAATGGGAACGGGAGAAGGGACGGTGAGGCCCGGGCGGGCGGGACATGAGCTGAGGTCATTGAACAATGGATTTGTACGAACACGGCCGTCGGCTGCGATCGAGGGAACGCAGCTCCATGACCCCATGCACTCCCGGAGATCGGGGGTCGGTGGACGCGCCTTCCCGCCGCCAACACGACTCAGCGGTCGATGGCATCGCTGCGCTTGGCCTTGCCCGCGAACATGGAGCCCCACGCGACCACCGAGTTGGGGGTCATGGCGGCCTGGTCGACGCTGCCCTGCGCCGTCTGCGCGGTAGCGGCACTGTCGCTGCGCCGCGAGCCGCTGAGGCGGGGGATGAACCTCCACGAGGGCTGGTAGGGGGCCGGGCTGGGCCTCGGGGGAGGGGCTCCGAGGGCCCAACGGGACGCAAAGATGGTGATGGGGTTCTGGGCCTCGGGGCCCGTGGCCTGGCGCTGGGGCGTGAGATTTGCGGGCACTGGGGGCCGGTCGGGCGTCCGGGGGGTACTGACGTCCCTGGGCCTTGTGGCGGTGGTCGCGCTGTGGAGCGATATGGCGTTGGGGCTGCTCTCGGCCGTGGACACCGGCCGCACTTGGGTGACGCTGGAGACGGGCGGCCTAGGCCTGAGGGGATACGACGGAGGGTCTCGCAGCGCAGAGGGCAGCAACGCGTGCGTCGATTTGGGGCGGTGCAGTGGACAGTGGGGCCGCTGTCTCCCCGCGAATGAGGCCAGGGCCCCACCATGGGCGCTCCGACATCCCCAGGGATGTATTACAAGGGGGGGGAGGGGGGTCTATGGGGGGGGAAGGGCAGGGGGGGGGGTACCCCCCCTCCTCCTACGGTGCACAGCCGTTCTAATACATCACTGGTCATCCCCTGAGTTTTATTTCCTGCATTTTTTTGGCGCCGAGGCGCGCCCTTGGGGAGTGTCTGTTACCGTCCAACAGCCTTTGTTATCCCGCGGCTGCCCTCGGTTACTGCGCGGACATGACGGAGCGTTTGGGCACCCGCTTTCCTTTGGTCTGGCGGTTTTGTCGAAACGGGGCGCCCTGGTCCCACACGGTCTGAGCCCCCGGTTCTCATTGGACAAGGGGGTCAGGGGTTCAGTCCACAGGGAATCCCTGGGACCAGGCAATGATCTTGCAAGGCCCCCTTTGGAAGAGGCACGATATCTTTAGGGGTTGAGCGCACGTCCCTGGGCACAACCGTCCGGATTGGAGCCGGACACCCCCAATGGAATGCTGAGCTAATGCACGTGAGCACCCCCCCCCCCCCCCAGGGACTTGCTTGAGCGGGGGTGGGAGGGGGGGAGGGGGTCCAGGGGAGGGGGGGAGGGGGTCCAGGGGGGAGGCCCCCCCCCCGTCGGAACGTACCTAGTCCACAGGGAACAGAAAATTTATTGGGCAACGAACCACTCAGCACATGGAAATGTCATCTTGTTGGTAGCAAACAAAACCAATTCATCATTGCAGGTCAATTCAGGGTTCCCTCATCTAATCACGACACAACAAATACAACAAAGCGGGACATTCACCATCTCATGCCAACTCACAGTGATCATGGTCAATCAGAATTAGACTCCCCTAAACTGGAGCCTCCATCTGTAGTGGAAGTGGAGCTGGAACCTGATGATGATGAGGAATCTGAGTCACTGCCTGAACGGGAGACATCAGAAAAGTGTTGCCATTGGCACACTCAAAAACAGTGTGGCACATGCCTTTTGTGCCTCATTGTATGCTTCGTGTCTGTTCCGGCCAGTGATCCTATCTTTAAACCTAACATAAAGCAGCGCGTCGATTACGTCTTTGCATTTTGCGCGTGGCGACGGTTGGACTGGGGAGCAGAAATACACTGACAACGAGCGTTGGGTCATGGTGATCTGCAAGACAAGGAACACAGAGTACACATAAAACGATAAGTAAACAGTGTGTGGCGTGCGCCGGAGGCACCGAGAAATTTTTTCCCCGTCACCAAAAAAAGTTCCCAAAACCCAGGTTTTCAGCTGCACTTGAGCTGAGGGGGGAGGGGGGGAGGGGGTCCAGGGGAGGGGGGGAGGGGGTCCAGGGGGGAGGGGTCCCCCCTCCCCCGTCGGAATGAAAATTAAAGCAAGTCCCTGCCCCCCCCCCCCCCCCCCCCGAACGATGCACGTTTGACAAGATTTCGAAGGCCGGCTCGTGTTTGTGGCGATTCACAGTCATCTGTGCTTGAGCCAGGCCTCTCAGACGGCGCCAAAGTGGACTACAACGCCATGCATTGGGCCGGGGGAGGCCGGGGGAGGAAAGGGGAGGCGGCGAGGTCCGCACACGGGGCTTCAGCGATCCCAGGGACCTTCAATGGGACGCAAAGGCGGTATCAAGGGCCGAGCACGCGTCTGGAACCGCATTCCAAAGACTCGTTGACCCCGAACCCCCCGTCACACGTCACGGGGCTGCGGAACACGTGCCGGCGGGTCAAAAATCATGAAACGCCGTCAGACGACCTCGAAATGGCCCCATCTGGACTTTGGGTGGCCCGCAACACCCGCAGCCACTTTCCACAAAAGTCGATTTCCTTCGGCCCAGCCCCTTCTCCTCGGGCCGCCGGCCCCCCGCCCCCCCGCCCAGCCCGCCAAAGGGCGATAACTCGACCGGAAGTGGCTCCAAAATCCACAGGAGCCTCATCGGATGCGCATGTCGGAGCTCTGAACATCGGGTTGCGCCGACAAGTGTCGCCACAGACGCGCCTTGGGCCCAGCAATCGCGATATTGATAGCCACAACAACACGCGAAAAGTGCCCAAGCGGCCTGTGGGGTCTTTCCCAAAAGGCGCGCCTGTTGAGAAGGTGCAGACAACCCCGCCCTTCGGTTGTCGCGGTGCATCTCTGCACCTTCACCTGCGTGCCACCAAGACATCGGGGGATCGGCATCGAGAGGAGACGCGGTGGGATTGGGGCCGATGCACAGTGCAGGTGGGGCAAGGCACTGCGCGCTCGAGGCATTGGGCATTTGGTGAAACCTAGTATGCACGTAGCAAAACCTAGTAAAATGTAGCAAAACCTAGTAAAATGTAGCAAAACCTAGTAAAAAAATTTTTTTTTAAATTTTTTTTTTTACTAGGTAAAAAAAGCAAAAAATTTAAAAAATTTTCCCTTACTAGGTTACTAGGTAGTGACAAATTTGGACTTGAATTTGAACAAAAAAAACCAAGCTTATGGGGGGGGGGGTCAACGGTAGGTGGTATTTATGTTTAAGGGCATGGTGCCCCCTGGTCTATTCCAGGCCACTTGTGTAAGTGGCGCCCCACCCGGGCCAAACCGTGTATTGCAAGGTCAGCAAAAATAAAATGAGGCTCAAGAAAAGAAGGAGCTTTTATATCATAAATATATATATACATATATGAGGTGCACACACGCGTGCTTTATATGAAGTCGCAAAACACGCGCTTGTAGATGAGGTCCGACTTCTTGTCTTTGTAGGTGGGTTGTGCAGAGGGAGGGTTGTGCTTGCACATGTTGCGAATCACGCCCGTGGTCTTTTCTTCCAACTCTTTGATTAGATTTTTGTCATACTCCAATCTCCCAGAGGCATCTCTGGGGTAATGCTCTGGAACAAAAAATTCTTCACCACGGATCACCACCTTTGGACGGACCTCATCTACAGAAGGCGGCTTGTCAACCACAAGCCGGTCACCCAAGGCGAATGCCAACACAATGCATGCCAGTGTGGCAGTAAATTGCACATTCCATTTGCGCAATGCCACACATATCTCCGTGGAACAGAAACCGGAAGCATGCAGGGCACACTGATAAACTCCACATTCAGGGCACGTGATGTGGGCTGTGTCGTCGCAAAAAAAGCACGACGAACGGCTGGGTGAACAATAGGGCGTAGCATACATCCGTGCCAAGGCCCAACTGGGTGTGGTCTCAATAGGGGGGGCAGGCGGAGAACTGCGATAGTGCAAAGCTGCCTGTGCAATCTCACGCAACAACCACAATCTGTCTTGTGGAAGTTGGATGCTACCGTTGACAACACGCCTAGACAAAAGGCAATGTAGCATCATAAGGCAGGCAGGATGGCAGCTCACACCGTCGTCCTGATGTAGGAAGGTGGAGTAGAGGGGAGCTATAGCTTGATGAACTCACTCACCTTGTTGCGGGTGGCATGAGGCACCTCGCTGACAACACCTTGGAGCAATGGTTTTGCCCAAACAACATCGGTCTTTTGGAGCGTAAACTCCAAAGTGGTGGCAACCCACTCTTGAAGGGTGACCGCAGGTTGAATGTCTGCCATCGAACACTCTGGACAAACTGAGGGTTGAAAAAAGATACGCTTATGGCAGACCCATAAGCTCTATTGGTTTTTGCACCTGTCACATGCAAAAGGGCACGTTACCCTGGTGTATATATAGACTTTCTGGAGTGGTATTTCGCTTAGCCCGCTTTACAAGGGGGTTGGGCATCGCGACTCCACACTGATGAGGAGCCCCTGGCATGGTTGCTTTGCAATGGAGACGGATTAGCCACAGCTCAGCCAAAGAAAAATATTGTGCTGTGTTACCGGATGGCGGGTGGTGCGGCCTCACACTCGGACCCAAAATTTGTCTCACGGGAAAAATTGCCACCCATACCCCACACCAGGGGGTATGTTGCGGGGGGTGGCCAAAACACAGTTGCGACCACCCCCCACTAGCATTTGAGCACACGGGGATGCTCAACCGTGCTTCTAAACGTACATACATACAACACAGCAGGGGCAAACACAGCTGAAAAAAATAGAAACGAATCGAAAGGTGCCAATACCTGGGAGATCCCCTCCGCTTCAGAGCGGGGGGCAAAATCAGAAGTGGCCCACAAGTGGGCAAATTGGCTACCTCACCCCTGCCGTATCGGGGAGCCCCACCACTGCAGAGCGGGGGGCAAAATCAGAAGTGGCCCACAAGTGGGCAAAGTGGCTACCTCACCCCTGCCGTATCGGGGAGCCCCACCGCTGCAGAGCGGGGGGCAAAATCAGAAGTGGCCCACAAGTGGGCAAAGTGGCTACCTCACCCCTGCCGTATCGGGGAGCCCCACCGCTGCAGAGCGGGGGGCAAAATCAGAAGTGGCCCACAAGTGGGCAAAGTGGCTACCTCACCCCTGCCGTATCGGGGATCCCCACCGCTGCAGAGCGGGGGGCAAAATCAGAAGTGGCCCACAAGTGGGCAAAGTGGCTACCTCACCCCTGCCGTATCGGGGAGCCCCACCGCTGCAGAGCGGGGGGGCAAAATCAGAAGTGGCCCACAAGTGGGCGAAGTGGCTACCTCACCCCTGCCGTATCGGGGATCCCCACTGCTTCAGAGCGGGGGGCAAAATCAGAAGTGGCCCACAAGTGGGCAAAGTGGCTACCTCACCCCTGCCGTATCGGGGAGCCCCACCGCTGCAGAGCGGGGGGGCAAAATCAGAAGTGGCCCACAAGTGGGCAAAGTGGCTACCTCACCCCTGCCGTATCGGGGAGCCCCACCGCTGCAGAGCGGGGGGCAGAATCAGAAGTGGCCCACAAGTGGGCAAAGTGGCTACCTCACCCCTGCCGTATCGGGGATCCCCACCGCTGCAGAGCGGGGGGCAGAATCAGAAGTGGCCCACAAGTGGGCAAATTGGCTACCTCACCCCTGCCGTATCGGGGATCCCCTCCGCTTCAGAGCGGGGGGCAAAATCAGAAGTGGCCCACAAGTGGGCAAAGTGGCTACCTCACCCCTGCCGTATCGGGGATCCCCTCCGCTGCAGAGCGGGGGGCAAAATCAGAAGTGGCCCACAAGTGGGCAAAGTGGCTACCTCACCCCTGCCGTATCGGGGATCCCCACCGCTGCAGAGCGGGGGGCAAAATCAGAAGTGGCCCACAAGTGGGCAAGGTGGCTACCCAGTAACCTAGTAATAAAAAAATTTTTTGTTTTTACTAGGTTCTGAAACCTAGTAAAAACAAAAACTTTTTTTTTCACTAGGTTTGAAAACCTAGTAAAAAAAATAATTTTTTTTTTACTAGGTTTTGAAACCTAGTAAAAAAAAAAACTTTTTTTTTACTAGGTTCCCAATACCTAGTAAAAAAACGTGTTACCTAGTAAACTGTTACCTAGTAAAAAAAAAAAAATCACACTCGGACGCAAAATTTGTCTCACGGGAAAAATTGCCACCCATACCCCACACCAGGGGGTATGTTGCGGGGGGTGGCCAAAACACAGTTGCGGCCACCCCCCACGTAGCATTTGAGCACACGGGGATGCTCAACCGTGCTTCTAAACGTACATACATACAACACTTACATGCCCAGAACCAAAATAGCGGTCTTGGGCGAAACCTAAACCCACAATATGTGCACCAAAATTGCATGTAGTGGCCCCTTCGATTTCCTTATCTGGATCCCCTCCATATACGTTGATGTCCGTCGGCACGCCTGGGGGGGAGGGGAATCTTGGGGGCAAACACAGCTGAAAAAAAAAGAAACGAATCGAAAGGTGCCAATACCTGGGAGGAGTCATGACAGAAACACGGCTGGGCAACCCATGTGCATAAGCAAAAGGTAACATACAACATACAATGCAGGGAAGAGAGCCGAGCCGGAGGCGTGAAGTAACCCCCAGAAAGTCCAATGAGTGTAGCAGCCCATAATAGGGGGGCATAGATTTCGATTGTCGGTCCCCCGCATGCATTGCACCTTAGCCTGTGTCTGTGACTCTTTACCCATGAATGATGAGTAAGCTCCTTCATCAGATCAAGGGTAAAGTGTCACAAACAACCAAGCAATAAAAGTACACTGCATGCGTATTATAAGGGTGTCATCCGTGCCCACGGGACTCATTGTCGCCGATTTCTTCGTGCCGTATCGGGGAGCCCCACCGCTGCAGAGCGGGGGGCAGAATCAGAAGTGGCCCACAAGTGGGCAAAGTGGCTACCTCACCCCTGCCGTATCGGGGAGCCCCACCGCTGCAGAGCGGGGGGCAAAATCAGAAGTGGCCCACAAGTGGGCAAAGTGGCTACCTCACCCCTGCCGTATCGGGGAGCCCCACCGCTGCAGAGCGGGGGGCAGAATCAGAAGTGGCCCACAAGTGGGCAAATTGGCTACCTCACCCCTGCCGTATCGGGGATCCCCACCGCTGCAGAGCGGGGGGCAGAATCAGAAGTGGCCCACAAGTGGGCAAATTGGCTACCTCACCCCTGCCGTATCAGGGAGCCCCACCACTGCAGAGCGGGGGGCAAAATCAGAAGTGGCCCACAAGTGGGCAAAGTGGCTACCTCACCCCTGCCGTATCGGGGAGCCCCACCGTTGCAGAGCGGGGGGCAAAATCACAAGTGGCCCACAAGTGGGCAAAGTGGCTACCTCACCCCTGCCGTATCGGGGAGCCCCACCGCTGCAGAGCGGGGGGCAAAATCAGAAGTGGCCCACAAGTGGGCAAAGTGGCTACCTCACCCCTGCCGTATCGGGGATCACCACCGCTTCAGAGCGGGGGGCAAAATCAGAAGTGGCCCACAAGTGGGCGAAGTGGCTACCTCACCCCTGCCGTATCGGGGAGCCCCACCGCTGCAGAGCGGGGGGCAGAATCAGAAGTGGCCCACAAGTGGGCAAATTGGCTACCTCACCCCTGCCGTATCGGGGATCCCCACCGCTGCAGAGCGGGGGGCAGAATCAGAAGTGGCCCACAAGTGGGCAAATTGGCTACCTCACCCCTGCCGTATCGGGGAGCCCCACCACTGCAGAGCGGGGGGCAAAATCAGAAGTGGCCCACAAGTGGGCAAAGTGGCTACCTCACCCCTGCCGTATCGGGGAGCCCCACCGTTGCAGAGCGGGGGGCAAAATCAGAAGTGGCCCACAAGTGGGCGAAGTGGCTACCTCACCCCTGCCGTATCGGGGAGCCCCACTGCTTCAGAGCGGGGGGCAAAATCAGAAGTGGCCCACAAGTGGGCAAAGTGGCTACCTCACCCCTGCCGTATCGGGGAGCCCCACCGTTGCAGAGCGGGGGGCAAAATCAGAAGTGGCCCACAAGTGGGCAAATTGGCTACCTCACCCCTGCCGTATCGGGGAGCCCCACCACTGCAGAGCGGGGGGCAAAATCAGAAGTGGCCCACAAGTGGGCAAAGTGGCTACCTCACCCCTGCCGTATCGGGGAGCCCCACCGCTGCAGAGCGGGGGGCAAAATCAGAAGTGGCCCACAAGTGGGCAAAGTGGCTACCTCACCCCTGCCGTATCGGGGAGCCCCACCGCTGCAGAGCGGGGGGCAAAATCAGAAGTGGCCCACAAGTGGGCAAAGTGGCTACCTCACCCCTGCCGTATCGGGGATCCCCACCGCTGCAGAGCGGGGGGCAAAATCAGAAGTGGCCCACAAGTGGGCAAAGTGGCTACCTCACCCCTGCCGTATCGGGGAGCCCCACCGCTGCAGAGCGGGGGGGCAAAATCAGAAGTGGCCCACAAGTGGGCGAAGTGGCTACCTCACCCCTGCCGTATCGGGGAGCCCCACTGCTTCAGAGCGGGGGGCAAAATCAGAAGTGGCCCACAAGTGGGCAAAGTGGCTACCTCACCCCTGCCGTATCGGGGAGCCCCACCGCTGCAGAGCGGGGGGGCAAAATCAGAAGTGGCCCACAAGTGGGCAAAGTGGCTACCTCACCCCTGCCGTATCGGGGATCCGCACCGCTGCAGAGCGGGGGGCAGAATCAGAAGTGGCCCACAAGTGGGCAAAGTGGCTACCTCACCCCTGCCGTATCGGGGATCCCCACCGCTGCAGAGCGGGGGGCAGAATCAGAAGTGGCCCACAAGTGGGCAAATTGGCTACCTCACCCCTGCCGTATCGGGGATCCCCTCCGCTTCAGAGCGGGGGGCAAAATCAGAAGTGGCCCACAAGTGGGCAAAGTGGCTACCTCACCCCTGCCGTATCGGGGATCCCCACCGCTGCAGAGCGGGGGGCAAAATCAGAAGTGGCCCACAAGTGGGCAAAGTGGCTACCTCACCCCTGCCGTATCGGGGATCCCCACCGCTGCAGAGCGGGGGGCAAAATCAGAAGTGGCCCACAAGTGGGCAAGGTGGCTACCCAGTAACCTAGTAATAAAAAAAATTTTTGTTTTTACTAGGTTCTGAAACCTAGTAAAAACAAAAACTTTTTCTTTTACTAGGTTTCAAAACCTAGTAAAAAAAATAATTTTTTTTTACTAGGTTTTGAAACCTAGTAAAAAAAAAACTTTTTTTTTTACTAGGTTCCCAATACCTAGTAAAAAAACGTGTTACCTAGTAAACTGTTACCTAGTAAAAAAAAAACTTTTTAAAAAAATTTTTTTTTTACTAGGTTTCACTACAGACCCTCGAGGCATTGCCACATTTGAGCACTTGAGCGTCACTGGCCAAGGAAAGGCAGTCAGCTGCACGCTTCATGCTCTTTGGCTCTGTGCCTTGCGCCCCCCCCGTCCCGCAGGCAACACCCGTACGCCTTCCGCCCAACAAACCTGGAGCCATCCCCGCTGTTGCCTGGCGACCCGTGCGGTGGGAACTGCGAGGCCTTCCCGTCACGCGGCTTTGGCCTACACGACAAACACAGCGAGGCCAAAAGCAGGTAAGCGCAGCACACGATGAGGCCTCCATCCCATCGACTAGAACGGGATTCGTTCAAAAGGACGTCTGTTGCAAATGTGTCGTTATCATTACGGGCCAAAACATTGTTGGCAAGCGGACATGACGGAGCGTTTGGGCACCCGCTTTCCTTTGGTCTGGCGGTTTTGTCGAAACGGGGCGCCCTGGTCCCACACGGTCTGAGCCCCCGGTTCTCATTGGACAAGGGGTTCAGGGGTTCAGTCCACAGGGAATCCCTGGGACCAGGCAATGATCTTGCAAGGCCCCCTTTGGAAGAGGCACGATATCTTTAGGGGTCGAGCCCCACGGACAGTGAGGGCAGGAGGTCTCGAAAAGGGATTCGCGACACAGGACTCCCTTTTCGCAGTTCTGACGGGCGGTACCTTGGCAAGACGGTCCGGATGGGAGCCCCCCGCCCCCCCCCCCCCCCGAATGATAGAGGATTGGTTTGGGGTACACGCCTCGGGGTATCAGGCCTGTTGGCGCACGGCCCCACGGGCTCAACTCAAGAAATACCCAAAAACAGGCACGCACCAATTCCGAAAACATGCCTCTTGAGGATCTGAAAAGGAATATGCCCCCCAAATGACTGCCCTTCCGCAAACCCGAGAGGACCATTATGAACACGGGCGAAGGGACGTCCCTTTCGGGAGCAAGCGCTAGAAGCGGGGCTTGATCGAATGCGTTGCCGCATGATGCCCTGGCAAAGGCAGCGAGGCACCTGTTGCTTTCAGGAAATCCGATTGGCGCAAGCGGATTTGGAACGACTACTGCCGGAAGCCCATAGTCCGTACCTCTTGGGGTCGTCAAGCGGTCGCTGTTGCCGTCCTCTGGAGAGGAGGTGTCGAACAGCAGCACCAACACACGCGCACCACTTGCCGACAACTTGCAATTATATATTACTGCGCACAGAGCCCGAGACAATACGCAAACACAACCGTACAATGGGCGGGTGTGTCTTGGCAGGCGGCACGCAAGCAAGTCTCATGAACTCGCTTTTGAGACAATGAACACACAAACACACCGAAATCAACGATCTGCAGTGTCGGAACGCCATCAGAGCCGCTGAAAAACGAACGGAAGGAACGCATGTACTCATGACGGCATGAACAGGAGGGGCACACAACGACGACACATTACATACAGGTTACTACACCCCTCTCCCCTTTTATCTTGCTAGCACGCAAGCACGTCCTATTTTCGTTTTGGCCATTGCTCCGTCCCAACGGTTCGGGCTCCACTGTACTCCAGCCGGTCTAGATCCCAGGTGGTGGCCTTGCCAAATCCAAGTTTTGAGCCAAAAACCCACCGATGGCGCCCCGGGGCGCACGCGCCAAGTCGGGAGGTGCCCTGCCAAACCTGGGCTGTTGTGAGCCCCAAATAGCCGTTATTTGCCCAAAACAGTGCTAGAACCCGTTCGAAACGGGCAAACGAAGGAAAAGAGTTGGTGCACTCCACGTGTGGCTTGACTTCCTCTGGAAACCACAAAAAGTGGAGGTTGCGGGTGGATTGGGCACCCTCATAATTGGGTTGAGAGCCATGTGGCTCAAGACACAGCCTGCTCTTGTTTTGGGTCTGTCTTTGACACAAGGAAATCAAGCCCGTCATGGAGTGCACCAACTTCGTTTGGCGGTTTTGAACGGGTTCTAAGGCCGTTGTGGGGCTAAAATGGGCTGTTTATGGCCCAAAAGCGCAGATTTGGGAGGGCACCTCCCGACTTGGCACCATCGCCCCAGGAGCCATCGGTGATTTTTTGGCTTTGCCGCCTGGGCTCTAGGATGGCTAGACTAGAGTGGAGCCCAAAGCGTTGGCCTGGAGTGATGGCCAAAGATAGTTGACGTGCTTGTTGCTTGTTCTTGCTTGCTTGCTTGCTTGCGGGGGGAGGGGTGCAGTAATACATATGTAGTGGAAACACGACTTTTGAGTTGGGGATTCATCACCACCTCTGGCTACCAGGCAAATGCCTTGCATCTTGCACACCAACACAGTGCAGTTTGGGGCGGGACGGGACGGCCCCGCCCCCCAAAAAGCAAGTCCGGCCCGGCTCCAAATGAAATCCTTTTTGTTGCTCTTCTGTTGTGCTTTGCACAGACGTTGAGTAATTCTTGCGACACATCCGTTCCAGCAAGATGCACGAGCAGAATGCAACATACCTTTGCGCTTCGGAAGGCAAAGAAGGCACATGAATCTCAATGTCAGGCTTGGCTGTTGATAAAATGAAGTGGCATATAAAAGTCAAGTGGGTGTGTGTCACTATTTCGATGCACGTGTGCATGCATCTGTGCAAATGTGCTGTGCAAAACCAATGCAGGTTTGCCCAGCCGTCCTTTGCTCAAGGCTGCATGCACCCAACGATTGGCGGGTGGGTAGAACTTGGTTATCTACTGCCATACGCCGACGCCCTCACATGATCAGGCGAGGAAACCCGGTTGTGGGCTAGTGCAATCTAGTCTCTTGCCAGTCGCACGTGTGTACGGGGGCATGCTTCTTCAGCTACAACAACCTTTGGACTGGCGCGGAGCTGGTCCAGTTCCAAGTTCCACGTTCAAAGCATACGGTTCCGTGAAGCTCATTCCTACGACGCCTCCTCCTCTTTTCCCGCAACCAAAGACCAGACCCGTTCCTTCGTGGCTGCGTGCAGCAGCCAATGTGCTCTACCCATCGCTCTCTACAACGGACAGACAACGGACCCGGGTCAGTTTGCAAAGCGTTGAAATGTATCACTTACTGGTCGGCTCATTCTTTTTCTAAAGGTGCGGCGCAGGCGCCGCAGGGGAGTACCGGTGTTCGGGACGGCCCCAGGTGCCTTTCGATGTGCAGCAAAAAGAAGAAGTGCAGCTCAAGACCACCCCTGCCCAGTTCCGTTCAGCGCGTGTCAGTGCCGCCCTGTCCGCAACGCTACACACGCGCCGACACTCACATCTGCACACATACGCACAGACGCACACACCAACATACAAACCCACATACAACCACAAGATGAGAACTCAACCCGCAAGCAGCGACGCGTCATGACAGTACAATTCCCTTGGATCTGTCTGACAGACACATCCTCAGACCGTCGACGGGACGAAAAAAAAATTGGGCATGGGTTGAAACTCAGGCTGGGGTGCCCCGCATAAAACGGGCAACAAACAGTTGCCTGAGTGTGTTTGTTTCGTCGGGCCGCAAACGACAAAACACACACACACTCTCTCTCGCTCTCTCAAAACACACGCGCACACACACAAACACACCAAGGTCGATTGTTCCAGTTTCCGAGGTCTGATTGGAGGACTTGTCTGAGGAGGTCCTGCAACAGTCACAACAAACGTAATAGAGCACGGGACAGCTGCCTTGGCTTGAACGTGCCGGGCATGGGGGGAGGCGTCACTGGCAGAGCCCGCTGGCATGGCAATCTGCCCCGGGTTTGCTCCGCCGCGTGCTCCCTTGTGCCCTTAGCCCCTGAGTTCGAAGTTCCTTCCTTCAAATGACAAGCATTCGGGAGGGTTTTCAGGGATGGGCCATCGCCGTCGGTGAGCGGCGCACGTCCAAACGCCGTGGGTTAAGCGCTGGTGGCCGCTGCTTCGGGTCGGCGCATAATTGATCATGTGGTTCCGCTGCTTACTACTGTTTCCGTGTGCACCTCGGCTCAGGACGACTCCAATCAACATGACAAAGGCCTCTGAATATCTTACGTCGCTGACACTCATTGGGTAAGTTGGGGGAGGGGACGGTGACCGCCGTACCGTACTGGCGAGGTCACCAGGGCCACTCTGCCGATAAATCCCAATGTGTCTACCAGCGAATGCTGTCATTTGTCGGCAAACTGGCATCAAGCTGGCTGAAGCGTCGAGCGGCAAGACGTCTGGCCGTACATACGCCACACACTCAGAATGCAGGAACCTGCAAGAGATGTCCAAGCGGACTTGGTGAGGCAAGGCGGCCTCAGAGTCACGGAATGCCCCTGAAGAGCAACCCGGTCCCATATGGGGTAGGACGACCCCCAGGGAACGGTCTATGATCATCCTAAGGGGCTTCTGACACCACTTGGTTTGGCAGCGGTGTCTGTCCCATCCGGAAAGCACCTTCCCCCGGGGGTGGGGTCCCTTGGTGGTGGGGGCACATATGCTCGCCTCGACCATCACCATTGTGCCCATCCGACTCGGACCCGGCCACCCAAATGCTGCCATGCGGGCAACAAACAGGAGCAAACAGGAAACCTCTCCTTCCTCAGGGACAGCTCCGTCCCACACCTACTTTTCAGTTCACAAAGTTTACGAAGAGTCAGAAACGAGGGGGCTGTACGTTTCTGGAAGCGGGGGGACGAACCACCGCTTGGCACACTGTGCCTTCAGGTTCCCCATTGCACGGGACGGTCACAATGTTTGCCCCTGTTTTTACGGCTGGAGACATTCAATGGCTCATCACAAGAACCACGGACCGTTCGGTTCGCTCCGCACCTTGGCACGTTCAAGCGCCTCCTCAACAGTATTCAGGGCGGAACCCCCTTTGATTCTCAGGAATGATGGGCGTTGGCAGGGAAGCAACGGGGGGTGGCAGGCAAGCGACGGCGATCGCACCGACGCCCCACACACCAACCATCGACTGCCTTCGGACCTGACCACCGGGCAAAAAGCTTATTCACAACTCACAGCCTCAGCAGGAGTGAGGGCCCATACTTAATGTCCGGTGGCTCCGCAATTTGCTGCGCCTTGTGGAGCTCTTGAAGAGGGAGCATCGCTTGCACCCACATGGCACTGTGCCTGGCCCTGCAACAGCCACGTGCAGCGTCGCCATGCCTCCTGCCCCCCGGCAGCTGCGGCACAAAGTGCAAACCCCGGCGCAGTCTTTTTGGTGAACAGTATTTTGATGCGACCCTTGAACCCTTTTGGCGTGCCCCAGTTTGGCTGAGTCCTGATGCACGCCCCGGAATCCTGGCCCAGGAGGTCTAAGGGGGCGTTTTCGCACAGCGCGCGCACAGCGCGGGCACAGCGCGCGCACAGTGCGCGCACAGCGCCAACTATTACGGTGATTATCCGGGTAACAGCCCCGAAAACCACCTACCCGCGGAATCATGCACAACCAATTCAAATCTCGAAAATTCAAACATCTGATGCTTGCCATGGGTCCCAGGGACCTAAATTCTGCCCCCTATAGCCCCGTCCACTGCAGCAGCCATTCAATGACGTCCTTTCAATCTTCTGAACTTACCGAACTCCCGGTGGTGGAGAACAGCCAACTTTTCGCACAGCGCGCGCACAGCGCACGGTACGCCCCCTAAAACTGTCTGGTCCGCACTATCTGGGGGCCCGGAGGGGACGGCTGGCCCAAGCAAAATGGGCAGGGGAGGCAGGGGGGGGGGGGGTGATTCCATGGTATCCACCGAATAGTGACAGTGGATGCCTCGGCCCTGTGACCCAAGGTGGGGTGTTCCCGGCAAGGTTAGCATGTGTGTATTTCATAATCCCCCATCGTAAAGCAACAGTGTAGGGGGGAGGGGGTCAAAGTGGCTACATAACCGATGCCGCCCCAGCCTGCCATCTCAGGGTCCCTGGATGTAGGTGCAGGTAAGGCTAATGGGCAGGTCTGGCTGGTAGACCGACAGTGTGGAGGAGCCTCCGGTGGACTGTTGCACACTGTTTCGCAGAGACGCCCTTTTAGGTGTTGACTGGAACCGATTCACTCGGAGGCACTTCACTGTAATTCACGTAATCAGTGTGTGAATCTGCCGTGCATGTGTGTGTGTGTGGGTTGTGAGAGGTAATGCCACCAAGAAAGCCTTGGAGGGGGATCGGCACTTGGTGGGGGGCATGTTGCGCTGCTCTTGCCAGGGCAAAACTCAAGCACACACATTGTTGCACAGATGCCTCAAGATGAACCCGTGTTCTGGGCTGTCTGCTAGTTGATGGAGGGGAAAGTGTCACGCGAGTATTGGCAGGTGTCACGCAAATGCACCTCCAGAATTTTTTTTTGAGTGTCGGTGTGAGTGCCGGGGTAAAAAAAATTGCTATTTGGAGAGGTCAAGTGAGGCAAACTCACTCCCACGGACATTTTGGGTACTCCAAGCATGGATAAAGCAATGGAGCCGTGGCGCAGATGGATGACAGCAGGGACAAGAGGGGAAACCAATGGCTGGGCATTAGATATACCGCAATTAGCGGGTATACAAAAGATTAGTTGGTTGGTCTAGGGAATCGAGAGGAGCGGGGAGGAAGGGGAGCCAAAGGAATTCAATGAAGAAGGAAGGGGCAAACATGGTGCACAAAAAACTAGTTGTTGAGGGTAAAGGGTAGAGAGAGTAGGAGAGCAAAGGGAGGAAGGGGGTTTAGGGGGTACTTATGAATATTGGATGTACGGCACCTAAAAACGTAGTGGACAATAAATAAATTAGTTGCTATAGCATTAGGGAGAGGGGAGGAGCAACGGAACCCCCCAAAAGTGGACGTTGCAACTGGCAAGCATTGTTCACGATGTCTTGCCTCACAAAACCCGGGGGTTAACTTGCCCAAATCTGTATTGGGATTTGTTTCTTGTATCAGCAAACTCAAGGATTGATAGCTACAAGTCCAACCATCGAAACGCTCGAATCTCAAAGGCTTCGTGGTTAGTGGGATACCTTCCTTGCAAAGGTCGCATGTACAAGTCACTACCCTTGGCATCCCATATACACATGCAGAGAGGGTTCAATAAACGCCCCCAAAACAAACCAACGCACCCTTGTGGAACAATTGCTGCTCGTCAAGAAGTACGAACGCTACCACCAATGGGGCTTTGGAGACGCAGTAGCATCACAACCATCCACGCGCTCCTTGAGGTGTGCACACCATTCCACGGCCTGAAACCATGCCCTTGGCTGAAGGACCTCGCACGTGCACCAAACCTCCGGGTCGGCACCAATGTGGTGGTTGCTCATCCAAGCTTATCACCTTTCACCCTGAACGCAGAGTGGAGTCACGCATCGTGCATTTTTCCTCTAGGGTTGAATCCCCATTGGGAAGGTACCCATCATCCTTTGAAGGAGGGGGCTGCTTGACGAGCCCAGAGTGCATGGTACGAGCGGTCTTGGGCACATGAGCATCTGCTCTTGGGAACCTTTCGGGGGCGGAACAGAGTCGGTACCACTAGTGTTGTGGTGTTGAGCGCCCAGCGTGTTCCTTGATCCGCCGGTTGAACCCTTGGTGGCTTGAGCCTCGAGCGTGTTCCTTGCACCCTTGGCGGCTCGGGCGGTACACGTATTTAGACTTGCCGATGTTGTTGCTTGAATTCCTGGTTGCTGGCGTTTTTGCAATCCCTTCATGGTCGTGCTTCCCAACTCGGCATGGCGTCGACGGATGGTGCGCGCTGGTATATCGTGGGCAAGAGGTGGGGCAGGCTCTCCATTAGCAACATGGTGCACCCAAAGATGTGTGTCCCGAATGACCCCACCTCAGGCCAAACAATCCGTGGTACCCAAGCAAAAAGCGCACCGGGTGTGCACCACAGATAGTGCTTGCAATTGCAATGGGCACAAGTGTAGGGTGGGCAAATTGAAGAACACACATACCATTTTTCTTGCCCACTGTGCCACTCTTGGTAAAAATGTGGCGCCACAGTTTGGTGATGGGGTTTAGAAGAAAATGCAACGATGGGGTCTTGTGACACAATGTTGGAGTCACTGCTATGCAAGCACAAGGTAGTGCTTTGTTCCTTCTTTCCACCCCGGCCCCTCTTACCCTTTTCCTTGAGGGCCTTGCCCCACTCCATGACCGCGTGCTGACCTCTGCAGGCTCATAAGGCACCAAAACCAAGTATTGCCAAGAATACAAATGCTGGACCTAAAATCAGGGTTCCTTGAGGATCAACTGCAACAGAATCTCCTCGCAAACCTCCATAACCTAGAATGTACTGCGCGCGCATTGTGAGGCACTAGTGCAGCGAAGGCAATTTTATTCAAGAAAACAAGAAAAGTGGACCAAGGAATAGGGTTCTCACACTCTAATGTTGCCAACATCTCCTTCCATTGGCACACATGCTCTGGCGTCACGGCTTTATAATCGCAAATGAGCCCCCTTGACCGGCCATGCTTTGAGGAGGGTGTTCCTTGCCAGACAAAGAGGCACTCGCCATCAATATAGAAGAAATTGCCGCCATGGATGGCTTGTGCTAGGGCTGGGGATCAAGAGCACGACCATCAAATGCACCCTCCCAAACGTTCCAATTTTTGCTTGTTTCACTCTCTTGAGAAACTCCAAGAAACCACAAACTTTGCATCCACCAATGAACATCACGGTTGAGCGCACCAAGGAACCGTCCCCTACGCTCTGCGTGTGCGCCTTGCTTTCCCCGTAGGGACCGCCAAGAGTTAGTTCCCAAATGGGGCCCAAATGTGGGCAAATGCTCCCCCCCCCCCCCGTATAAGCTACGCCAATGTCCCAAATTAATACGGTCCCTACGCCCACTGTATCTTGGACACGGGCGTAGCTTGCGCGCGACACATACAACTACCAACACTAGGCGTCCAGCTCCAAAAAGAGAGGATTGCATGGTGAGCTGGTGCAAGAAAGGGGCATATAATGCACAAACATCCCCAAAATCAGAGCAATGTGGGTTCAAGTGGGCAAACACTCACAACAAATGTGTCCATGACTCTATGTGACTCGCAAATCCGTCACCAAACCCATGTCTTATGTGGCTACACTCCGTTTGGTACCGAATTAAAATTAGGTCCCAAATTAATATGGTCCCTATGCCTACTGTAGCTTGGACAAGGGTGTAGCTTATACAAGGGGGGGGGGGTTACATCACCTTGCCATCTCGAGGAGCCCTGGAAAAGGGGTTGGAAGTGAAATAGGCAACTTAAAATTTACTGACTTGGGGGCCCACATGTGGGCAAAGTGGCGACATACCGCCTGCCATCTTGGGGGTCCCAGCGCAGGGAGGAAATGACAAGTGGCTACTGAAGCCCTTGCTGTCTCAAGGGCCCACGTGTGGGCAAAGTGGCTACATAACCCCTGCCCCCTCGAGGGTCCCCGGCGCCCAACGCGGAGAGGACATTAGAAGAGGCTACTGAAACCCCTCCCATCTCACGGGCAAAGCGGCTACATAATTCCTCAGTCTCGGGGCCAGTCTCCGGGCCCCCCACACCCAGCGTAGGAAGGTAACCAGAAATGGCCACATAACCCCATGGTGCACCAACCCATATTAGGGGTTGGAGCATTTTGGGGGACTTTCATCCCGATTCCCCCCAGTTTTGTTGATGTGGTAAATGCTACCGGTAGCGATGCCATACCCCATCTTTAGCCCTTCCTACCCCTTCATGGGCTTCAGTACCCGGCCACATCCATCCAAATACTCGCTGAAACATGTTTCTTTGGCATCCCCACCGTCAAAAAACGGAGGATGGTCCCTACTTGCCCCCCAAAGCCCATGCAATAACAAGGGGGGTGGGGCGTGGAGGATGGGGGGTGGAGAGTGCAACACTGCCATTCTTTTTACACCCGCATGACACTTCACTTGTTGATGGATGTCAGAGATGAGTGATAGTGGAATGTTAGTCCCAATGCCCCCAGTTGCAGCGTACTGCCCCCATGGCGTCCATTTGTGTGCAGGCGCTGGCTGGTTTCATGGGCCATGAAATCCGGAGGGTGCTCCTCACCACAAACGGTGTGGAAAGATGCAACGCAGGGCCAGGGGGGTTGTGGATCATCGAGCGTCGCTCATGAGTAATGCATCGCATGTCCACACATTTGATGAACTGTGCTCCCTTTGCCACAGGCCAGACAGGTGGTTCTGTATTCGGGCTGAGGGCCCATGGAACTTGCAGCCTGAGTGTGCATTGTATAAGGAGGGGGAACCCTAATTAAGGTGAGCTCAGTGAGCATGTACACTTTAACACAGGCATACCAAGAGCTACTGGATTGCAACACTCAAAGGTACATCAAGAAGGAGTAGAAAGGAGAGGGAGGGCAAATTGGTGTGTGAAAAATGCACTGCGAAAACGCACTGTCAAAGCGAGAGCATACTGCATATCAGCCCTTCGGCCTTATGCAAGAAATCAGCAAAAGACCAACGTTGCACACGACTTCAGGGCGTTCCTTCCCCGAATTAGGACCGAAATCATCACGGTCCCTGGGGGAAGGGGGGCTGAGACAAAGGGCGGCCAGACTCCGCCAAACGTGGTCGGTTTGATCACCGCCGGTGAGGGAAGGGGGAGGGGAAGGGGAAGGGGCTCCGGCGGGGGTTGTCTAGTTCATTGGCTGATCCATGTATGCCAATGCCCCCTCCCCCTGTCTCCCAAACGGGGGGCTGGACCATAAAAATCAAGGAAAATGGACTCGGCAACGCCGGTGAAACTTCGGGCCACACGAGTTTTGTGTGGACGGCCGCTGCCACGGAACACAGCATTGAGCCTGCATTGCGGTGCCATTCGTTCCTGCGGCTCTTGTTCTGAATGGGCTCGAGGATTGAGAGGAATTTGGGTGGGGGGTTGACAGAGGGGTGCTCGTGATCAAGGCCATGTAAGAGGCCGCGGTGTACGCGGTGCCAGGCACGGCAACAGAGGTATGCATGAGTCGTCCAAGACTTGCCAACAGAAGCAGGGATTCTGTTATGTGACTGTCAAGTGCCGGTGCTGGGACATCCTATCTGCGTGTTGTGTGTATGTGGTGTCCAGTGATTGGAGGAAAATCAAAGGGCGTGGCCAGGGCTCCTGTTAAGGGGGTGGGTGGGTGAGTCCAGCCCCCCAACCCCCCACCCAAGTGGTGCTGAGTTTTTAGAGGCACCAAAGGCGCCGAAGAAAATTTTTGGTCTAAACCAATTGGCACCGAAGACGCCGGAGAAAATATTTGATCGCCCGAGGGCCCAGAAGAAAATTTGGCCCAATCATTTGGGGGGGGGGGGGGGGTCTGGGGGGGGGGGCACACGCCCCCCCCCCCCCCCCCAAGTGGTGCTGAGTTGTTAAAAGGAGCCCTGGGGGTGGCTGCGTTACTCATACCGTGCCCCCTGAATGTTGCGTAACAATCCAAAATTTCCGGGCAGTTCTGGGGGAATGCAGATTGTTCCATGCGAGATTTGGACCATCGGCAAATGTCAGCCGCCAAACGCAGGCGCAAGCGGTTGACTATGACGGCGGTTGACCGGCCGCCGCTCCGTAGTGCGTGCAGACCCATCGTGTCGCTGATGGCACTCCCTGCGCTGACCCCCTTCGTCGGCAGCCCCTCCCAAGCACCACGGGCCACACCTGCCGGGGTCGGGAGGGACCGGAAGCACAAGGTCTCCCACCAGATCGCCGTTGTCGGGTATGCTGCGGCGCGGGGCGCCGGGCAGCGGAGGGAACTCCCTCCCTTCATCGCTGACCGGTGTCACAGGCCTGTGAGCAGGCAATGTCGTGGGAGACACGATGGCGTGTAACACGCGCAGCCTCGGCGCGGCAATGCAGGAGAAGGTGCCCACCTCTGAAACAGCTGCCGGTGTGTGCGTTTTTGAGCAGAAAACGGAACACTACGTGTGGGGATCTGTGGATGTCATTTGGGACGGTGTGTGGCCATGAGTAAAATTGCCACGGAACTCCTCCTCATGAAGCACCGATAATCCCCAGGGAAATTCTCTGTGCAGCGGCATGCTTCAAGCGGTTGGTGGGAGGGTTGATTACTTGTCCACACTCACAAAAGCACCGGAAAGCCATGCCCTACTCCTCCGAAATGCATCCCCAACCATTTGCAAAGACTCAACACAGCGGAAAATGACAGCTCTGCATATTGCTCCTCCTTCTTAGAAATATTTTGCCTCTTGTCCATTTTGTCGACATACATGATTGCCAAGCCGCGCACTGTGTCAGTACTCATATGCAGTCGATCATGCGTCAAAATGTGTTCCATTAAAATGAAGGCCCTTCTGACATGACACGCAGACCAAGGGGGTAACATAACAACCTGCAATGGAGGATAATGCAAGAAAATCTGCAGATTTGACCTCCCAACATGCAACTCTTGCAGAAAATTTTGTCAGCCGTGGATTTGGTGGTCGCAGCACAATGCACCGCTCCCCCTCTGCGTGGGGAACCCGAGGGATGCAATTGGTTCTGTCACTGTGTGAGAGCATCTGGGGTGTTCGTAGTAAATCTGGGTAGAAACATTCCATGGCATTTTGCGCTTTTGCCAGGGTTTTGATGGTTTTCTCATGCAAACTTTCTTGGACATCAACTCTGCCGCTTGCTGTAGTTGCGCAGTCGATGTACGATACTCTGCACTTCGCATCTACAGTGGCAAAACTTTAGGGTGCTGCGTCTGCTTTTGTTTTGTGGACAAGTGCCGCCCTTGAGAAGCAGTGCACAGGCAATTCGGCCTCCGCGCCGGTCACCCCGCTGCAACATCTGCGAGGTGATATTTTTGGCGGGTGGGGGTCGGTGTATTTGTGACCCCCCATCCCAAGCGGGGTCGGCCATTTATCTGTGGTGTCCCCTTCCCGGCACCTGCCCTTAGTCCCCCCACCCCCCAATCCCGTCCCCCCTCCCGGGCCCGTTGGTGAGGGATGTCAAGCATGGCGGGTCCACTTCATTTAGCAATTGCGTCCACAGATACACATGACTGACTGCTCCCCCTGAGCCCTGCCAGTCATGTCGGCGCCTGTAGTTGAGGGGGGGGCTTACCGGCCCAGCCAGACCTCTTAGTAGATAGTACTTGAGAAAAACCTCAGAATCAAGGTCAAGGGTATTTGCAACGGATCCCATGCGGAGCCAGGGCTGTCCTTAACGCAAAAAAAAAAAGTTGTTCCAGAACCAGGTAATTTCAAAAGAGCCCGCGGACATTACATGTCTTCACCCCGGTGTTCCCAATTGTTCAACCATGAGTCCCTAGCCCCAAATTGGTCTCAGCACACAACCATATGATCCTAGCCCCACATGTGTTGCATGATAGAATCAGAACCCTACCTCACACCCGGCACAATTCAACATGAACAAGAGCAATACTTTTTCTGATCAAATACAGTGATGCAGCGTTCGACCACCCGAATGTTCCATCGCCGGTGGCACAGCTGATAACAAACTCCCTACTGCTGGTACAACCTCCGGAAGTGCACCCTGACACGCTCCATAAGCTCACCCTTCCCCCCGCTCACACTCAAACCATGCTCCCTAGAAATGGCCTTAAACTCAACTTTAGTCCACTCATGCAACCTCCCCCTCTCCATTGCCTTCAACACCGCCTCATCCACATCATACCGAAACACCAACTGCGCGGCAGGGTTAGAAGAGGTGGAGGGGACAGCTGAGGGGTTACGAAGGTCAGAAGAGGAGCCACTGGCAACTGCACCTGCCTGCTCCAAATCCTCGTCCTCACTGTCTTCGTCCTCACCCTCCAACCCAACCCCATACACATCGCCTCCGGCGGGAAATTGCCGGCCCTCCGGTACACCATCCTCCACAGTGCGCCGGCCAATCAGTGTCTGCGGTCGGTACCGGGCAATTGGCGCCGGTTGACCGTCAACCGCCGTCGCTTGCTGGCACTTCTGCTACGCAAGACCCCCGGCTGTCCTTTGGTGGACTACAACGCACCCCAAAGACGGCGATCCGATGGCGTCAAGTCCACTGGTGGTTCACCGCGTCCCAGAGAGACGCTGGCGGTCAACCTCCAACCGTCGTGTTCGGTCTGAACGGACGGGGGACATGGGAACACACACGCAGGGGAGGAGCACCTGATATCATGTTTGGGCTCGTCGCTGCTGTCGGCGAACACTGAGCGCCGGGCATCAGTAAACCAACCGGTCGCCTGGCGGAAGCCCTCCTTCATCGCTTGCGTAGGGGAAGCCATTGGGGAAAGGAAATCCTGCAACGAACGAAAAGGGGCACATTGCACACGACCTGAGGCCAGTGCCAGGGAGCCTGAGAGTGGGGGGGGCATTGCAGTGTGCAGTGCTACACACAGCACTACACACAGCACTGCACACAGCACTGCACACAGCACTGCACACAGCACTGCACACAGCGCTGCACACAGCACTGCACACAGCACTGCACACAGCACTGCACACAGCACTGCACACAGCACTGCACACAGCACTGCACACAGCACTGCACACAGCAGCAAACTTTCAAGTCATCCCGCGATACATTCATCTGAAGTCATTGGAGTCACTGGTAAATCTGAAATCAATGGTAAAAAGAGAAAACACATGAACTTTCACCCGCAGTCGAGGGCTGTCCTTGACGGCGGCCATGCTCAGTGAACAAAAAGTCGGTGTTCAAGGACTCCCCTGCCTTAGACTGCCTGGGGGCTGGCCGGCCTGGGCTACATCCGGGACCCCCTTCCCCTTGTGTCACATGGCGTCGCAGGGGCGGCGGTATGCCGACCCACACTGCTCTGTCCGCCATCCCGGACGATGTCGGGCCCTCTGCGTGCTCTCTTCAGTTATGGTCAGCTTTGTGCGGGCATTTCTTGGACGTTTGCGCCTTGGGCCTTGCGCCTTGGGCTCCGGCCCCGCTCCCTCTCATCTGGCCGCTTTCTCTGTCTTGATCTGTCCCCTCCCGCCCTCCGTCGATCTGCTGGGGCTTCCCCCCTCATCCCATGAAGAAGGGTCTTGTGTGGTGAGAGGCCAATTGCCGCCGCCAGCCGAAGGCGGCAATCATGATAGAATAAGGGCATTAGGTGGCGAGAGGCCACGGAGCACCACCACCTCCCGAGGGAGAGGATTCGTGGGAAGGACAAGGGTCAGTGGCAAAAGGCCAACAGGCGCTGCCAGCTTCAGACCGCAACCCTCTCTGTGGCGTCATGCCTGACCCCCCCCCCCTCCCTTGTCCTGTGTGACCTTGCGTCCGGGCTGTACGGCACTCCCCCGTTGCCCCCTGACCTCATCTTCGGCTGTTGCTTTGCTGCATCGCTTCTTCCCCTGCAGACGAGCCGCTCCCACCGCTGCCCTGTCGAGGGACCCGCGGCTGAGTGCTCTCCCACGAGTGTTCATTGTTGATGGAATTCTGTGTTTCCCATTCAGACCACCGCCTGCCCCCCCCCCCCCCCCGCCCCCTGCCCTTTGGGTTAGCTTCTCAGCACAGCATACAAATCAAACATTTTTCTTTCGGAATCCTCCGTCTAAATTCGACTCGACTTAGGAGAGCAGCGCTTGGGCCGGTTCACGTGATGAATGGGGTGGGGCAGCCAAGGGAAACGCGGCATTCGCCAAAAAAGCCCAACTTATTGTCACGCACGACATAGCGCCCCCTTTCCCGTTCATAGGACCGTGCAGCATAAACACAGCACATTGCACCCCAAAACCACCTGGAGCCCAGCACGAAGGGGTGTAACCCAGACCCCTCAGCGGCATGTGATATCTATGAAACCCGCCTGCCCCCCTCGAGTGGCACCAAACGGAAGGAGAGGGAGGGCCGTTGCGACCTGGATGGCATCTTTCATGGGGCTTTCAACTTCTTGTGATGCCGAGAACTCTTCGACTTCAGCCTGGACGTCTTCGTCCAGGCGCGGTAGCCCCAGCCGCATGCCTTTGGGCTGCAAAACGAAAGCGACGGGGATTGCGTGGGGCCGCGCTGCTCCCTTACGGTGCCCCATCCGGCCCCCGACTGTGCGTGGACCTGCACTCGACCTGCACTGCCGTGCGTAGCTCCCAGCGGTTGTCAAGGTTTGCCAATCATGCGGCACAACGTCACATTAAGCGACTGTGGGGAAATCGCCTCCGCCGCCGCCACTCCTGCTTCTGTGTAACGGTGTGACATTTCCATCAACAAGGTGCACTGTGCCTCTCGTGCCCTGACCAGGGCCAGGGGGGCTTTGTGGCAGACGTGGCATGGACATGCGGCAGAGGAAGCCTTCAACGCTCCAGCTGACTCCAGCGGTAGATGGCGTGCGCCGACCCACAGTTCAAACACTGGGCCGGAGGGGGGGATACACATCCCCACACGCGCGCATGCGCATGCACACGCACATATGCAAGGCCACGTGGGAAATGACACCAAGAAAATAAACCTCGGACGGCGCACTGCGCGTCTGCACGCAGGCAAGGCAGTACATCGCAGGCAAGCACACATTAGGGTCACTCCTTGTGCCAAAACACCAAGAATTTGAGCCAGAGGGCATTCTTTGTGCTCTGTCCGTAGAGCACGACGAAATCCCACGGTATCACCCATTTCACTTGTAGGGCAGGCCAAGATGGCGATGGCCACGCCTTAGGCTTGGGCACAGTGCATGCATGGGTGGGGCGGCTAGGCTGGCTTGGCAGCGGGCGCGGCGGCCTAAAGACCCGGCACCGTTCATCCCCAAACATCTCAGAAGGCGGGGTTCTCTCCCTCTCCTTACATTTTCACACACACACACACACACACGCACACACGCACACGCCATCACGCTTTACGCCAAGTGTCACAGCGTTTGACCAACGAGCGCCACACAAAGTCCGACCAAGAGCTTCCAAATTCAAATTCATAGAATGTGGACCACCATCATCTGTGGTAGCCTCATGCATTACTCTGAACGTGCCCTCTGTATGTGGCCGGTACATTGCCGTGCAGAGACGTACAAAGGACATGTGCGAGGCACTGCAACAGCTGAAGTGCCTAAACGGGCGCTGCACCCCGGCAGAACGCACTGGTACGGTAACAAAACCAGGGCTGCTGTCGCCGAAACAACCGAAAAACAAGCCATGGTCATGGGTGTCATTGACCGCAACGTCTCACGTGAAGCCGTCCACCCCCGCCCCCTTTTCCCGCTCGGTTTCGTTGCTGAGCACCCCTGTCAAATGTTGTTCGAAGCGGGGCGTCTGAGGAGAACTCCCGGAGTCTTGTCACAAACCAATGCAACACCTGAACCTGAGCCTGCCCCAGAGAAGTATTAGAACGGGGAAGGCGAGGGGCAGGGGCTATGGTGCACCGGCGTTCCAATACTTCCCCGGCCTGCCCTCCCTCTACCATTCCAGCGCCTCGAAACCTGGGCCCTGGACCCGGGCTGAACTCTCCAATTCCGCCGTGTGGCTCGTGACCACGCAACACACCAAAATGCTTCCGCTGTCGGACGAGGAGGTGCTGTCCCGTCGCGTGGTCGTGTGCATCGTGTTATTGGCCACAGGGGGGCCCTCACTCATGGCCGAGCGGAAGATGTTCCAGCGCTTCCAACGGCTTGGCTTGGCCGTTGTCCGGCCTGGGCGCCCTGCGGCGCGCCACGACTGAATCCTGTCGTAGATGGCCATCCAAAAGAGCACCACGAAGCAGAGCACAACGAAGGCGTTGAGCAGCAGCAGAATCACACTGAGGACCTGTGACGCCGGGAAATCGGTGTCTGAGCACGGAGGTCCGCCACCGCCACCGAAGTGATACGGGCCAAAGGGCAATGGAGACGCGTGGGGGACATGGGACCGTGGGGAAAAGGGCGGCGGCGCGTGTGACAAAGGGGACGCGCGTGCGACCGGGGGGGGCGTGCACATGTGACCAGAGAACCGTGTGACGAGGGGGAAGTGGGAGAACCTGGTGTGAAAATGAGGGGCACAGCCCCCGCCCCAGAGGCCAGGGGCTGGGCTTTGTCTCTGATGTGGAAAGGGGTGCACCACCATCACACTGGGCAAAAGGCACAACCGGTGGACACAGGCAGTGCGATGATGGGGGGACTCGTGGAAGAAGTGGCGTTGGAGGGGGCTGGAGGCCGCGGAAAGGGGAAGGTGTTGGAGAGAGGGTTCCAGGGGAGCCCAACGTGCACTACTGCCACATGATCTGTGCAGATTATTGCTGAGACTCATTGCGAGAGTGAGAAAATATTGGACGGCGACGACAAAATCGCACGTGCAGAGCGAAGGGGACGGTCCTGTGCGGAGTGCGGTGCCCAAAACTCATCTGCAAGGCCAGAGCGCAGAGAGCACTCTCTGCTCAAAATATCAGCAACGCCCGTCGGACTGACGGTGAAATGGCGTCAGCCGCCATTTCAACGCTAGTTCGCCGGGGGATGGGGAGGGGCAGAGGGGGGGAGGTGTATCCCAAGGCTGGCAGGGCACGGGGGGGGGGGGGGATCACCGGTGTCCAGTGGCATGTGGACAGAGGTCGGTCCTGGGCAAGTTGGTCCGTGGGGAAGGGGCGGGTGTGAGCGTGGGGTGTCGGTCCCACTGCTCACCACTGCAGCCTCCTCCCCCCCGCCCGCCCCGGTGGCCCAATAGGCTGCCACGCTCTCACAGTCGTTTTGCAACCGCCATCCTCACCCCCTTCCCCCGCGGGTGGACACCTAACCCCCCCTGTCCACGAGTGGAGGATTTCCCTCCTCAAAAAGGCGCACACGTACGCACACCTGGAAGTACCCCTTCGGCCTTGATGCCCCCCCCGCACGTGACATTCCGTCGGGTCGCGGTTTCGTTACGGGCCTTGGACAGTGGTGAGTGTTTGCCCTGCGCGCGCCCTGCACGCTACTTTTATTATGACTTTCCCAGATTCAATCCCCAAGTTCACCATTACCAAATGAAGCCTCGGGCTGGGGAATGTGATGACAGTCGTGTTGGGGAGCGACCGCAAACGGGGCTTCCATCAACAAGGGGGTCCAAAGGAACTTTCGGAGGACGTCAATTGCGGGAACTGATGGGGATGGTGGTGGAGACTGAAGACTGGGGATACAAAAGGAGATGGAGTCCATGGGGGATCGATGATTGACGGCTTGCACACCCTTGATCATACTCCAACTCCACATGCCCATCGTGCAAAAGACCAACCACCTTCGCGGGTACCTGAAGCCCGGTATACCTGGTGTAGAACACCCTGTCCCCAATACTCAACTCCATAATAAATAGCAAAAGAGGTCTAAGGACACGAGGGGCAAAAAGTGATGCTCCACAACAGGAACACTGCATGTCTCACCATGTGCCCAGCTGGGCATACCTATTTCACAATACACATAGATGCACCTTGTAGCCCTGTAACGCATCACACTGGGTGAACTGGGGGACAAGAGGTGAGGGAAAGGGGCCAGTCCATATCTCCAACCTGAAAGGGGCAAGTCCACGAGGAGAAATCATCCCGAATTGCCCCATCCCACCCACCCACCCAAGTTGCCCTGCGTGCGCCCTGCACACTAACGCTCCCTAAGTCACCCGTTTGTCCCTTCGCGTGCTACGTCGGGTCACTATGTTCTGACGGTCGCTGCGGCCCGTGTGCCTTGTGGTGTCGTTTCCGCGTTCACAGAGCCTAGTAGTTGGTGTACTGGGGTCGCGCTGGTGGTTGTGGGGGTCGTTTTACGGTTTGTGCTGCCCACTCACCCTTGCATTCAGGTCATCCCCCCGGTGGTCCAGCCCCGCCCCCCGGGGGGGGCCTGGGACTCTGATGAATACGGACCAGGGCTGTTGTTGGGCCCGTCACCCAAAATCCGGCCTCTGCCCAACAAACGCCATGTGTCAGTGGAGGTCAGACTTTCCGTTGTGACGGCGGCGGCAAAAAAAAGGGGGGGGGGCATTTAGTCTCAGGGCCATGGGTGGTGGCGGACGTGTGCAAACACGACCCTCTCACGTCGTCTGCTGCAGTGAAGGCTGTGCCATGTCACAGATGACCCTGTCGTTTCGGCACTTGTGGTGTGCTCCCCCTTTTGTGCCACAGGGGCTGTCACTTGCAGCGGACACAGGCTGTTGCCTCAGCTCGTCGCCGCGGCAGAAGAGGGGCTGAGGAGGGAAATTGCCTCCGGGGACATGCACAAGAGCATAACTCGTTGAGGGAGGGGCATACCCCTGTGACGATGTGTGTGAGCGAGCTCCACTCGGTATCCGGATCGACCACCTGAAGAAACGGAACCGCTTGCGCATGTCCAGAGCAGTGCACAGAGGACGCGGCTGATGGATCGTTGAAGCAGATGTGCAGAGGGCAGGAGCAGGGGGGGCTTTGGGGACGGAAGTTGGGGACCGAAGGGGTCGCAGGGGGCATTTTGGTAAAGTAAATGCTGCAAGGGGGGGTCCCAGAGGGGGTGGCGGCGGGTGAAATAATATCCGGGGCGGGGGGGAGGGGGGCCTGGCATATTTGAATTTCCCACAAACTGCTGAGCATTTTGACCGCACGTAATTGGAGGCCAAATGCCCCAGACCTATACAAAATTCTCAGATATTCAGTTTGACATGCGTTTTTTCACAGTTTTTTAAATTGTCGAATTTTTTGTTCGACTTGAATCCCCCAAGACATCCGAAGCAATTTGACTCGCACACGTCCGGAATTTTTGGTCAGAAGAAATTTAACAGAGTTTTACGCAACACATTTTCCCCCTTTCTGGTGGATTTCGACTGCACTGCACTGTGTGCAAGCTGCCTCGCCAGGTCCGGGCATCAACGCTACAACTGGCACAAGGCGGTCAATGTTGTCACCAGTACCCAACGATGGCAGAATACCGTAAAACTATAATACAGGGCGACAGGCTCAATACTAAGTATATGAAACAGCAGTGCTAGGCAATCCACTGCTTGAACGGAGGATGGGCCCAATCCATGGCAGATCCTGTACATCGCTGTCAAACACCAGCCCTCCTGTCCCCCTCTATTCGTCTGCTGGACGCTCTGCTCTGCCAGAAAAGCATTCTACGCCGCTCCAGAGCAGCCAATACATTTTGGATTATTTTCCAAACTTCACTGTTAACCAAAACCTCGGCGCACGTGTTGTCATGGCACTTGCTATGCACAGATGTTGAGTTCCGTACACTTCCTGGCGGCCACTGGCGGCCACCCCATTCCACCCTGGGCACCCACTGCGGCCGCAGAAACACCCACAAAGAGCGCAAACACTTGCAGGGCCAAAGCCCCGTTGAGGCATGGGTCCAGAGGTGACAGGGACCAGAAAATGTCACTGCCATGGTGGGGGAGAGGGGGCTTCCAGGAACCTTGAAAATGGAGGAGTTGTGGGGGCCAGGGGCGGGTTGAGCGGGTTTTAGGCTGCCCACAGGGGTGTTCTAAGGCATCCTGAAAAAACTGCAGAAAAAAAGGAAGTTGCAGCTGCAACCACCCCCTAAGCCCGGGGGGTACACAACAGGGGTTGCCCAGGCTCCCTCATCCAATATTCCCAATATTTGCGAACACTCCCTCCCTTGAGCCGTTCACAGAAGAGTACACATGGGTCGTGAGCACCATTCCTCCACCGACAGCACTGCGTATGCCCGCCCCGTGTTCCCCAGTCGGAACCATGAAATGTGTATGTGTGCGTGTGTGGGTGTGTGCGGTGAGGGTCAGCTTGTCCGTCGACTTGACAAGGTGCGCTTCAGCACACGGCAATTTTGGTGCTGGACACAATTCCACCCTAAGCCATCCCCCCTTGACTTCCAACCCCCCTAACAAGGGCTGCTCCATAAGGCGTCAGGGAAATACAGACGTGGTTTTCAGGTCAGCCTGCAAAAGATTCTCTATGGAGGGCGTTGTATCTCCCGAAGTACCCTGACCAAACATGTCCGTTTCGTGTAGCCCTCATCGGAGGCAGCACATGTCACCACTCAATGTTTATTACCAGGGCCAGCATTGAAATGCAGTATCATTTGGTTGGTGGCAGAAGCCCCTAGTAGACCGCTCTGTTTGACTTCTGGAGGCTGACGATGGCCAAGTATTTGCACTGCGTGCGCACTGCGTGTGCACTGCGTGGGCACTGCGTGCATACTACGCACGCAGAGGCCGGGATACTCACCAAAGAGTACCCCTCACCTGACTGGTTGCACAGCGAAGCAGCAAAGCCCACATGAGAATGACGAAACTGCCTTCAACTTGGTACTCCACTGTCCCTATGAACAAACCACTCAGCCTTGTAAAGTCCGCTTGCTTCGAGTGTTTCGGTGCTCGTGGCTTCGCTCTTGGAGGCGGATGAGGTGTCCCTTGACTCGGAGCGTGGGGAATGCGTTGTCCGTGGTCTCTTGGGTGATGGGGACCGCGAATAGGGTGAAGGGGAGGGCGGTGGTGATTCTGAGCGTGGACGCGACACACTTGTTGATGGCGAGCGAGATCAGTGATGTGGTGGGGATGAAGGCAGTACCACAAACTCCTCAAGGTCCGCGGGCTATGTATGGCTACATCACCCCTGCCTTCTCGAGGTCCCCATAGTGGGGAGAGTTCAATATGGGGGGATGGAAAATGGGTAAAAATGGTTGACATTGGGCAACAAAGGGTGACAATTCAAATGTGCCACATCCCAAATGCATAGGAAGCTAAAAAACACCCAGTATGGAACCAAAAACTTGTCAAAAGGGGCCAAAAGTAGGGTCTCAGTATTGGCCGACATTCAAAACTTCGCACTGCGTGCGCACTGCGTGTGCACTGCGTGCATGGCATTCCCGATATTGAGGTGCAGGACAATCGGGCTGCAGTGTAATACCTTTTGCTGCTTGTTGGGAAAGGTGAGTGTTGGGGGCAGTGTGTGTGTGCAGGGCAGGGGTGAGAGGTGGAATATCATTTTAAGGAGGGCTGACATTCCTTGTCGTTGCGGAGTCGGGGGGGGAGGGAAGTTCGGCATATGGGTAAACCAAGCAAATCCGGTATGCAGTTGGCAGCGCAAAGCAGTTTGCATGACAGAAAATACGTCGGTGAACATGGGTGGCAGTGGGCGTGGACTTACAGCCTCGCCCCCGATCAGGTGTGGGTCTCGTTCAATTCCACAGGATTCCCCACCTCCACGGGTGGATCCAGCACTCTCAGACCACGGGCATGCACCGTGCAGGCCAACACGGAGCGGCCGGCAAAAGGGGGGGGGGGGCGTCCATATCCGGCAGGTCGGCGAGACACACACCCGCATAGTGTGCAGTGCGGGTGGCCCGCCACACTCCACGCGCACACAATACCTCTGGCAGAAAGTACAGCAAGAAGCCATGGGTACTGAGGGACAGCACCAGCAGCTGGAAGGACTCGAGGCTGTTGAGCACGCTGATCGAGAAGGGCATCGCCAGCCTGGGCACATGACGAGAAACAACGGCCGGTGCAAAGACGACTGAAGCACCCGTTTTGGCACCGCATTGAACCCCGAAATCGGGACCCAGTCGATGCCGCATCAGAAGAGCGCTTTTGTTCGCGCTGCAGGTGCGCCAGAGGCGCCGCAGGTTTTGGGTTTCCGCTATTCTCTGAATTGCATTGGTTTTTGAAACGCACGGAGACTTGGAGAACCGCATGATCAGCGGTCCTTCACACGTACCCAAGATGCGCCGCCGTGCCATCGCCACGATTTGGTACCCGGGTGTGCCCTTCACCAGCAGCCTAACCTTCTCCGGCCAAGACGGGCACAGGTCTTAGTCATGCTACGGTTGTGCGTGCGGGTGTGCCAGCGTGCGTACGCGCGCGTGTGTTTCCGTATGAGTGCCGCACGACCTTCTTTGTGTGCACGTTGAGACACCCAATGGCTATTTGCAGGCCGGTACTTGCCTTGCACCGGACCATGTTGTGTGTACTTCACGACGTTCGCAGTGCTACAAATCACTCTTCTCCGACAAAAACCCTGCAGGGGCAACGCAGGCGCCGCAAGACAGGCATCCTCTATGTTGTGGATGCGTGCTGCTGATGCCCATATGTCAATCGCCGGCCCAAAGAAGGGCCTTCATACGCCCCCCAGACGCGCGCTCCAACCCGGGTGCCCTGCGGACTGGCACAGGCTTTTGCTTAGTGACCAGTGGGGGTCTGACCCACCCACCCACATCACTAAAATTCCCCCCGTGGGGACGACAAAATGTATCAAAGGGACCCGAAATTTGAGGCCGATTTTCGGTCCCCCCAACTTTGTGTTGGCCTCTGACACCCCCAGAGGAAATCGGTGCTGAGGTCTGGTGTGTCAAGCGCACGGTGATCGACGGCGCGCGGCAGATTTGTGTGTGTTCTGAGGCAAGATGGGTCAGGCTTGAATGCCATTGTAAAATTATGGTGCGTGTTCCGCACGCGGCTGTCTTCAATCGCCTACCGCTTGCCTCATCATGAACTACGATTATTTCACTTGGCACTTGATGCAGCCCATGTTTGTGTCGAAAAATTGCCCGGCTTGAATCCCACCGTGGCGCATTTCTTTCTTTTTTTTTTTGAAGATTGCAACAACGCTCAGTCGGCGCCCAGACCACGGGCGCCAATCGCAGGGTTCATATCTTGGCCGCTAAAAATACACTCCATCGGTGCTTGCGATGGAGTGTGAACGATCACGGCCTTAGATACAAGAGCATGGGTACCGTTGTGTCACAGAAGAGGGACGGTTGGGTGACCGCGGGTGGGGCACTCACAAGCCAAACAGCCACGCGGCGGCGGGGGCCCTGTCGGCCGGCACCATGCGCACACTGCTGGACCACATGTATCTGGGGGTTTTGAATCCGGGAGCATGCAAACCCCCCTCCCCGCGGGGCCAGAGGCCCGTCCAGTCGCTGTGGGATGGGTCGCCGCACTGGGACGGGGGAGGCAAGAAAAGGGAACCCCCAACGCGTTGAGGTCGGGTGGACGGGCCACCAAGCAACTGAGCAATAGCCTTGACTGGCACTTGACTGGCAGAAGACGGACATGTGTCAAAAAGAGCCTCGGGGGGCGGGGGGGGGATCGTAAGTAGCGGCAGGGGCTGTTGTTAACGGGAGCCTTCCAAACTGGAACACAAATGTCTCGTATTCGGGTCCATTGGTACACCAGCGTTTCGTTCATCAGGCCCCCAGTGCATGGCAGGCAAATGGGTTGCACATCCGTTCATGGATTTCTCAGGAGTTCCAAGGAGACGGACCGCAGAAATTGCACGAGTGTCGACTGCCACTCGTTGTTGTTCCGGGGGGCAACAGCCGTGAGGGTAAGTGTCCCGGATGGCGGACCAGTCGAGGAGGGGTGCAGTGCAGTGCGGTGTCCGGCGCGTTTGCCGGCGTCCAGGGGCTGGTGCACACTGCACATCATTTATCTTCCCCGTTTGGCCACTTGACACCAGAAGAAGACCCTCTCCCCAAAAGGTGGCCCTGGCCGACCCCGGCCATTCACTTCAACACAGAAATCGGAGGGGCGGGGGGGGAAGTCACGTCAAAGGCTCGGAATTGGAGGCTGTTTTTCCATTTCTGGTGTCAGACCTGCCACTCGGCAATGGCCTGCCCCAGAAAATGGTGCTTGACCACCACTCCTGTGGTGCTGCATTCACCACAGCCACCGCTGCAGCCACCGCTGAGGCATCCGCGCTCACCGCCACCGAACTTACGAACCCACCAAAGCAGCATTTTGGAGTCTGGGAAAATGGGGAAAGGGGAGGGAATGGGGAAAATGGAAGAAAATGGAGAATCATCAACAGATCAGGATGAAAAACGTAGGAACAGCATCCAGAGTGGGAGAAAAAGGGGGGGGAATGGGAGGAGAATGGGAAGAAAACCCCATTGTTCACAGTCCCAATAGCCCCATTTCCCCGGAGGTCAAAGACCTTCCCCAAATTTCCCTTTGCTAAAATTCAGTCACCGCACTCACCGACGGAAAAATGGGCAATTGTCCACTCTCCTACACTCACCGCCACAGCGGCCAGTGCGGATGGTTGACCGCTTGTCAGCATTCGCCATTGAAACCCGGGCTTCCGCAAGCAACGCGCTTCATTGTTGGACCGTCTGGGCCCCATGTGGGAGTCTGATGGTGAAACACTGGTGGTCAAACGACCAACGGGGCATTGATGACTGAAACGGCTGGTTTCAGCGAGGAGGCAAGACCACCCGTCAGCGCGTGCGGCAGGGGCAGCATTCGTCAGTGGCACGCGCATCCGCAGGCCCGGGACGGCTGTCCCGCCCCCGCAACTGCAGTACGGACGCGTGGTGCAAGCTCGGAACGGGGGATGAGAAGCAAAAGGGCCGAGCCACCAACCACTGCCCTCTCTGGATGCGACCACGGGTGGTGCCCCGGCCTGGCAGCCCGGGGGGGCGACTACAATGGGTCCTGATGCGACACCCCCCCCCAAGCTATTTGTCACAACTTGCGGGGGGGGGGGGGGAGTTGGGGCGGGAGGGGGGGTCGGCGGGAGGGTGGGGGGGGGGGGGCTGCGCGCAACCCACTACTACCACATGCATACCCCAAGGGTGTGTGTGTGTATGGGGGCATGGGGATATAGAGGTATGTATGCGATAATAGTGATTTCTTGTCTTTGCCAGGAAGAAATTCTTAAGGGTCTTAAGGACTAAAGGCAGAGTACCCCTCTCAACTAAGCATGGGACAAAAAATTTGGCGCCGTTGGCGCCATGGCCCCCACACCGCTATCTTTCAAAACTCGGGGGGTGGGGGGGGGGGGGGGGGGGCTGGGGGGTGTCGCATACAAGGACCGGGCCTGGCAGTAAGAACCCTGAAATCCCCCCCCCCCGTGCGCAGCAGGATCCACAGCAGGAACCTCTGTATGACGTAATACCCCGACATGAGCCAGGCCAACGTCAATATTCTGAGGTACGTATCAGACACAAAGGCCACGACCAGAACGACCGACATCTTTCGGAACAGCAGCATGATTTCCCAGTAGCGCCACCTGAGATGGGGTGTAGAGCATCGGGACGGTGGGGGAGGTCGGTGGCCGGCGAGGAAGCGCTCACATCGCTCTGATGCGCACGATGCACCGGTGCACGGTGCCAGCTATCACCCTTCCTGTCCCTCTCCACCCCCCCCCACAACCCTCGACAGCCCTACCAACCTCAACAATTCTCTGCGCCCCTCCTCAGCTTCACAATACTCAGTGGCTCTCTTGCCCTGCGTGCAATGTCTTCACTCTTGTGAACTCTCTGGACCCCAGAATGTGACGCACGTGGCACACCCCCGAGATACGCGGCCCAATACATGCACCTTACCCTGTCTAAAAACAAAAAAGTTCATCAAGACACACGTGTGTTTGTATGTGTGTGGTTGTGTTTGTGTGTATGTGGGATGTATGTGCTCTGCGCCAATGACGAGTGGGTAGGCCTTTTTTCTGCGCTATTTCCGAGGGAGACCCACGTGCAGCCTGAGCCTGGCAGCCACTTTGGGATGCTGCACTATGACCGTGATCCAGGCCCTCTGCTAAGTCAGAACCTCAGCCCTGACGTCACTTCAGGTGGCTTCTGTGGAAGAGGCCCGTGTGTGTGTGTGTGTGCGCGCGCGCGCGTGCGCGTGTGTGGAGTATTGCGCTGTGGAAGGAGGAATGTCGGGGGGTGGAAATGGTCTGCAATTCCCACCCACTTGGAGCTCCCCCCCCCGAAGGTGTCTGGTCCCTGCCGGCCCGGCAGTGCGTTAAGCCTCGGGTGGCGGGACCATTACATGGTCCGTTCTACATCCTCATGCAAAGAGCTGTGGGCAGACTTCAAACAGTCTTTGGACACTGCAGAGCCCACTGCACAGGGGCCTGAGGGGGGGCCATACTTCGACCGGTACCCGGACAGCAGAAAGCTGAACATGGTGATCTCCGCGGCCGGGCCCTTGTACCTCCGCAAAATCGACCCGACGATGGGGACGGCCAACGGCAGCAGCCCGTAGAACAGCAGGAAGCCGTAGCTCCACGAGGCCAAGCGATCGTACGCCGTCCCAACACATTCGAAGGACAGGTCGGTCTCCAGAAGTCGCAGCGGCGCCTGAAATGTGGTCGCAGCCGTGGCACATCCGGTCAGCCCAGGCCCATCGCAGACATGCGGCGTCGAAATAGGGGGGCACAGAGGCAAAGTGCTTCCGGGTGTGATAAAGACGCGCCCCAGCGCCTTCCGGCGTTGGAAGGATGTGGCAAATACCGTCCCGCAGGGTATGGGGCGGGGCGGAGTGCAGTGGTAGGCCACACAGGCCTCGGACAACGGAGAGCGTTTCTCAAACCGCCCATTTCCGTCCGTTGGATTGGCACGCAGACAACCACCCAGTGACAGGCCACTTTCCGACGGCAGAGGCGGTGCACCACAGCCCCATCCGAGGGAGGGTCACGATCTGCACCGGAAGACTGTTGCGCGTGCCGTATGGCACCCAACAGCAGATCAAGAGCGTGGCAAAACCAGCAAACAAGCGCCAGTCGCGGTGCCCCCCCCCCCCCCCTGTGTGACATTCCGTCTGGTTGTTGTTCCTTTACGGGGCCCTGGACAGTCACCCATTCTTCCCTTCGCATGTTGTGTCGGGTTGCTGCTTTCTGTCGGCCACTGCGGCCGGTGCTCCTGCTGGTGTCGTTTCCGCGTTCGCGGAGCCCACTAGTTGGTGTGTTGGAGCTGTGCTGAATGTGGCATGCTGTGCCGTTTGCACCTCAGCGGCGCCCAATAGTCGCCGTATTGAGGATGTGCTAGTTGTTGCCAGGGTCGTTTGACTGTTTTTGCTGTCCACGCGCCTCTGTCCACAGCCCGTCCATAACCTTGCCTCGCTGTGTTTCTGCGTGCGTGAGACCCAGGTGCCCTGTTTCTCCACGCGCTGTCCCGGCCATCCACCATATGTCCTTTTCCCCCTCACGGCTGGTCTGCCCCTGATGGGCTCCCGCTCCTGTTGCGCAAACATCCCATCTGGGCTGCGGGAGACACCCCCCACCTGATGCCGGTTGAGCAGGGGTTGCCCTGGCACCCGGTAGCGATGGGGCTGGCTGGCCAAGCCATCCCCTTTATTGTTGCTGCCTCCCATGCGCACACTCTCCCATCCGCTCCATTCTGGGCTGTTCTGGTTGCCTCTCCTGCCTTGCTGTGCCCCTCCTCCTTCTCTGCTCTGTTCGCCCTTGTCCCTCCTGGTGTGGGTCCCGCGTTCTGCGTGTCTGTGTTGCTCCTCCCCCTGTTTGTTGGCGCTCCTGGGTGCCTTTGTCGCACACCCACTCCTGTCCCACCCGCCTGCCCCCCCCCCCGTACGAGGATTTCATATCTCCGTACGACGTGGACTGTCCCGTGCGCGGTTGGCTGGTCACGGCCCGGTTGCCACCCCCGTGGCGGGCACCTCACGGCGCGCGGGGCGCAGCCCCCGCCCTTGTGGAGTACGTGGGCACCTTGTAGAGGGAGGGGGGGGGGGGGGGGGTTGCTGATGGCTCGCTCGGCGTGTGCCGCATTTGGTGGTTGTTGCAGTGCTCGCACCTCATGGTTCCCTTGTGTATTGTTGTGTGTCCTGTTGGGGCACATCTCACTGCCGTGTGTGGGGCGCCTCTGTGCCCAGTTGCTTTGCTGCTTGCGTTCCTCCCAATTTTGGGCTCTTTCTTTTTCTGCCGGCACGCTCACCGCTGCTGGTGTGCCGCGCTGGGGGGGCAGCATGTCGCTCCTTGCCTCCCATTGTGGCTTTCGGGTTGTCCCACTTGCAGTTGGGTGGTAGCAGGGGCACCGGGCACTTTTGCACATGTCTCCAAATCTACAAACTGACCTGTCACTGGTGTTTGTTGGGGTTGGTCTGGGGTGAATGTGGTGCGTTGTTGTTCTTTTGCTTTCTGGGATGCAGAGGGGCTCCCCGTTTGAGGACTTCAGTTCGGGCTGTCCACACCTCGGAGCTAGGGACTCGTGTGAGTCCACCCCCTGGTCGTGTGCAGTGACCACCAATGGTTTGGACGATGTGTCTCATAAGCATGCCCAAAGCCCCTGCACTAGCTAGGCCTTGGTGACAGAACTTAGCTACTCGCGGGCAGTACATGTTTTAGGTCGCTGCCCAATGGACAACCGCGTAGCCGGCTCCCAACCCCCCGCAGGGGCGACCCCCTTACTTAGGTTTGGGTTGCCTTCTCCTCCCAGTGTGGTTGGGATGGTGATGGTTCCCGGGAGTGCATCAGGGAAGCATCCCTTCTATGTTGTGTGTAAGTGTGGCCTTGGTTGTTGCGTGTGTGGTGGGTGCCGTGTTGGCGTTGGGGCATGGGGTCGTGGGCCCTTGGTGATGCTCCACGTGCGTGCCTTGTTTGTGGGCGGCGGTGGCTGTGTGTGGGTGAAGTACCCGCGTGGTGGGTCTGGCCCCCATCCTAGGTGTTGGGTGTTGGGCTGGTGTTGGTGCTCGCGGCGGGTGGTGCAGCTGTCCACCGCTGTTGTTGTGGTACACTACTTTGCTTTGCTCTGCTGTACTGTGTGCTGCGTGCTGTCGTGTGCTGGCGAGTTTCATTGTGTGCCTCTGCCGGCTCTGGCGTGCTGCACTGTGTTGTGTGCTATGCTGCCTCCGCGTTGTGCGCCGTATGGCACCCAACAGCAGATCAAGAGCGTGGCAAAACCAGCAAACAAGCGCCAGTCGCGGTCCCCCCCCCCCCCCGCCCGCCCATCAGTCCACGCCTTTGGACCGCTCAAGGGTGGAGCATTGGATTGTTGGCACGAAGCCGCGGCCCAAGTGGGACCGTTCTGAAGGCGCCAGAAACCCACTGCACGCCGTTGCGTCTGGTGGGCGCACTACAGGCCCGAGACGGTGGCCCGTGTCACTGGGGGTCCGTTCTTCGTGCTTCTGGCCGCTTACCTTCCCGTCTTAAAGTGATGCGGCCGGGCGCCGCTGACCACACTTGGGCACCCCCAAACTGCACAGCGATTCCATTCGCACTCTCGTCGACCGTCTGCAATGCGCCGGACCCCCCCCCCCCCCCCGCACCGACCCCAACGCCAGCACCAGAAGAGCGAGGCTGAAAGCAGATCCTGCAGAGCGTCCCCCTCATCTTCAGCACAAACGAGGCCCAATGGCGGGGCGCATGGTCAGGGCTTTCATTCAAGAAGCATGACCACAGGAGAGCGCGGCGTCATGAGGCCCATGCTCGGAATCGATTCCACAGGATGCACCAGTCTCCCTGGGCCAAGCCGGGGAAGAAGGCACAATACCGCAGCACGCGTAACTTCTTGTCACATTGCCGCCCCGCGTACGGACCCTCCCCGCCACCAGGCACTCCCCCGATGGCTGCCCGGATGGACAGGCACCTGCCGTGACGACCCACATGGGCCGTCTAGGCCGTCCTCAAGGCGGCTGTCATGCTGCTGCCGGTCGTACCAGGCACGCCGGGGTCCGCATACTGCCCCTGGTCTGGCCCCGGACCCCCCCCTCCCCGGCCACAGGACAGCAAAGGGGTGGGGGGGGGGGGGGGCTGCACACGCACACCATCCCCTCTTGAATGTCCAGCGTCACACAGTTCTGGATCTGCGCGATCTTCAAAATGACAGACGAGTGGAAGTAGAACACAACGACGTTGACACTGATGATGAAAATCTGCAGCGAGTTCCTGCCTCGGCCGAAGCTCAGCTCCTGCGCCCGCTTCACTTGGTGCGGCGCTGCAAACGCATGGGAGTGAGACAGTACAATTCTGGTCAGAAAGATGCCCCTTGCGGCAGTAGAATCGACCCCTTTGGTATCCGCAGAGAGATGCTCAGAGGAGAAGACAGTAAATGGTAAGCGGGACGGGGTGCCATAAAAGCCAAGTAAGTCTGCCGGTCGTTACTTCCGGGTGTGCTAGTTTGAGTTTTGAGTTGAGAATAAATTGCGTACATTACTTGTTGCAAACACCAACGAAAAGTATTTTCACGAGGAGAGAGTGTCACAGTTGTCCCCTGTGCTCACAAATGCTGCTTCTGCCCCTTGGCGTCCCCCCCATGCCCGTGCCGGCATGCCTCACATGCTGTCATGACACTGAAGTTTGCAGGGTGCTCACCACCACCGATGTGCGAAATGTATCACAGGGCCAGGGGGTTCCGGATCACCAAGTGTTACCCATCAGTGGTGCATGTCCGGGCATTTTGCCATGGGTGCCATTTGATGCCTCCTCGTGTATAGCCAGGGAAATTCCCTGCCCCACGTGTCCTGCAAAACCAGTCCTTCATTCATTTGCAAACAATCGTTCCAGTGCAGTCAATGAAGGACTTCCTGACTCCATCAAGTCACACATCACAAATTGCATAGCTTGACAATTCTGTGAACTCTCGGAGCAGCAGTCATTGGCCAGGGCTATGAGGCTGCGTACAGGCTAAACAAGCACCTCATAGTCATGTCAGCCATCGGACTCATGGTCCAGCAAAAAGGCCAACACCGGCTGCGTAGCCTGGCATCCCGGTATGGCTGCATCTCCTCATATGGAGAGATATACAGACAAACCAACAGACAGACAGACAGAGCCAGGCAGACAGGTACACGGACAGGCAGATAGACAACAACAGACAAAGAGGGAGACACACAGACACACAGACACACAGACACACAGACACAAAGACAGACAGGATCTCCCATCCCCTGTCTCTCTGCCTGTCGGTCACCCTTTCTCCCTTCAATTGCCCTTGCAACAACACCTCCCATACCGAAGAGGGATGATTTCAATGATGAAAAAACGCATCTTGTCGCGCACTGCACCACGTGCGCCCGTCGGACCAACAGGAGATATAGGGCGCAGACCTTTTAAATCCACGGCGTGGGTCCACCCATTGGTGCGGTTGAAGTTCAGAAAGCGCACTTCGCCGCAGCCCGCATACTTGTCCAAGTATACGAAGAAGGCTCCCACCAGAAAGCCCACCGCCGGGAACGCCATATTCGCATAAAAGAAGACCTGCTTGTTGAAGCCCAGTCCCACGAACGCGCATTGTGCCGGCTCGAGGGGGACAGCGAAGGAGGACGCAGTATTGAATTTGTCCAATACCCACAGCGGTAGCTCTGAGCACGAGACAGAGCACAGAGCACCTGGCACAGAGCACGCGACCGAGCACAGCGGGCACCCCGGCCCCGAGACCCCCGGCGATCCTCCCTGAGGCGTTTGCGCCGTCTCTGCAGTGGAGGGTGCCTGTGGCCAGAGCCCCTCAGTCTTGCAGGAGGTGTCGGTTGTGAGTGGGACTGCAGTCGGCAGGTGTACCTCCGCAGTCGGCTGGCGAGATCGGAACTCGGCAGTACGTCTGCGGTGTCCATCGATCGTTGCGCGATCGGTGCGGCCCAAGCGGCACACACACCGATGCACCCGTGCAGGACTGCCAATGCAACTTGTCTCTATCGCCCACGCCACGTCATCACGACACATCAGAGGATGCGGAACCTCGGCTGTAAGCAGCAGTTGGCATGCCGTCGGCGGGAAGGGTTTGTGGGTGGGAGGACCACTGCTGCACTGTTGCCGGGGACCATCCTCATCACTCGTCCTGAAACACAACTTCTTGCGACCCAACCAGGCCACGGCCTACCGCTACCCGAGGGGGGGGTGGGCGGAATGGCAGTCTGGGCTCCTCCGCTTGATCCACCCACCCCCCCCCACATCAGAAAATTTTCCTCGGGAAAAAAATGAAATTTATCAAAGGGGCCCGAAAACGGAGGTTGGTTTTAGACTACACAAATTTTTTTTAGACCTCTGACCCACCCACCCACACCTCCCCGGTATAGGTCACGGTCGCCACTAAGTTGTGGCCTGGACCCAACATCGGCATCCCGAGCGGCACGGAAGCAACAACTCCAGTGCAGCAGCAGTGAACACATGCGTGCCATTTCACCGCAATCAGCTCTGAAATCGCCCCCGACAGCCATCAACCGGTTCAGTTGTCGGTTAGCCACCAACCACCAGCGGTTGACCGTCCACCGCCAACCTTCCGGGTGCCGACTTGCCTGGCTCCACTGCAACACAGGCCCAGTGCTTCTGCGGCGACCCCTTCGCACCGCGTACCTGGGATGACGGCCTTCAAGAAGGAAAAATGGCCAATGGTCTGCAGGTACGTGAATGTCATCTTCAGAATGACGATCGCGGGTTGTTTGGGCTGGCTGGCGTCCCTCCTCAGAGCAAGCCCCGTCGTGATCAGAAGAATGGAACTGTACGCCATCACGTACAGTCCCAACGTGACGGAGGCCCATGTTTGGCTGGTACAAGCCTCGCAGCTGCAGAGGGAACACAACGAAACAGATCGGGACGGCGGTTGGAGGTGACGGTCAAGAGCGGGAGCATTGACTGCCGCCAAAAAGACCGCCGTGTCAATGACTAGTGAAGGCCAGATCAGGGGAGGAAAAGGCAACAGAACCAGCATCGCAGAAGGAAAACACGCAGAACATTTCCTCCGACTATTGCGGATTTCGGCTTCAGTGGAAAAAAAACTCATCAAAACTATCGATACGCGGGTGTCCAGCTTTTTTTTTGGTTCCTTTTTGGTCAATCAGCAACTCCTCAGTTCACGCGCCCACTCCCCAGAGAGAGATCTGATTTTCGAAATGTTCCGCTAAGTTTTCGTATGTTGGTCTACCAGGGCACTGCTTTTTGCCACATTGTAGGCTCAAAGGCATAGTTTTGTGGTAAGGTGTGTTGTGCTGGGGTGCTTGCAACTGCACCTTCTGTCACAAAATCCATCCCCGCCCCAAACCCAAACACACACCCCAGAACGGACCTCGACCAGCAGGTCAAACAAAGGACATGCCACTGCACACTGGAGTCCACGGGTACTGCACGGCATCTTACCAGCCTTAATGGAACGCCGCCCTAGCCCGCGGCCCTGGAATCGTTCTGCATTGGGTGCAGCTGCAGACTGTGGCCACTCTCAAGAGCAGAAGTGGATCCAGGGAGCCCGAGGCAGAGCGGAGGTCAGGGGTGGGGGTGCAGGGCTCAGAGAAAGCCGCAAAACCATTTTGGAGCCGGTATTTGGCGGAGACCAGAAGACAAACCCAGCAACAACCATGAGCCTCATCTAGATCTCCGGGCAGAGAATGAGGCCGATTGGGATCTGCACCGCATCAACGACACATCCCGGCCCCACCGAAGCACGTACCACGTCTTTACTCTTGTGCACGCGTATGCAAATCTCGCATAGCCCCCGTACCACATATCTTGCACTCACTACATCCAAGGCCCGGTACGGTCACCCGTTGTCCTGTTGGACTCTTCGTCTGCGTTTGGATGCGTTCCCGTTGGGCTACGCCAGCCCAGCTGCTGGTTGCAAACAAACTGCGCTCGGGGTGGTTGCCCTTTTCAGGGCCTCTGGGGCTGGCTAAACCTGGGGTCCCAACTCCCCGAGACACCGGTGTGTTTGACGTGGGGCACGCGTTAGCCTGCAGCGCTGTACCACCAGCAAGCGCACGTGTACGGCTTTGCACAACTCTCTTCTGCACTGCGGCCTATCCTAACGCTTTGCCTCCACACGCGCGTGCACACCTTTCGCCGGCGTATCCGGAGGCGCACGTCCCGCACAGTGGACCTTCCCGGCCCTGCTTGCAATCTCCGGTGGGAGTGTAGCCGGTGCAACGGTCTCGACCGCCGCATTCGTGAAAGATGTGGCTTTGATTGTTCCATCTCCAGAAATTGGGCTCAACCAGCAAACGGTCGGTGCCATTGCAGACGGCGCCGACAGGACATGTCTGAAAGGCAAAAAAGGGCAAAAAAGGTGCAGATGATCCTCATTTGCCTCCCGTGTACGTCCCAAAGGTCTGACGGACCGCACGCGTGCACGCGCATATCAAAGATGCTGACACAAACCGCGCATTTTACAGCGGGCGACTGCAGCGAAGTGCCGATACGTGTGTCGGTGAGTCCGGCGTGCTACACCCTGGTACTCAGTGGAGTCTGTACCCTGGCGCCCGGTTGTCCTGCTCCGTGTACTGTATTGCCAAAGCTGCATCTTGTGGCCTGTGACTGACACCTGCGACAGAGGACACTTGTGGTTTCGCAGTGCGCGGTGCGCCACAGAGCCCTCGAAGGGAATGGGCATCAGCACTGCGTTTGGACAACGGTGGCAGTGGCTGTGGGAACTCGCCAAGTGCGCGTGGCAGCGCAGCCACGTCCGCTGCAAGCACCGGCACGCTGTGCCGGAGGCGTTGGAACTGGTGGGTGCAGGCACCTCTGCGCCATGCCCCGCCGTGTCCCGGGATCCGGCATCTCTGGCCTTAGTGTCGAGGGTGAAAACCCGCGACGGTGGCGCTAATGACACCTGCGCAGATGAGACCACTGCCCCGGACACATTTTGAGTGCCTGTGAACAGCGCCATCCCACACAAGCGGACAGACCAGAACGGGGGGGGGGGGGGGGGCAGCAGCAGCTGGACAAACCAATTTTGTGTGCACCGGAACGGCCCCGAGCACCGCACACTCCATGTCCATTGGTATCCGTGGGAGATCATTGTTCCAGCTTTTCCGGGCACCCTCCAGCTGCATCGCTGACTTGAAACCATCCGTGCATCTCAACCTTCGCTACGGTGGTTGTTCTGCGATGTTCTGCAACCTCCATGTTCTGATTGCAATTCAGGGAGGATCGTGCACACGCTCCTGCTTTGGGGCAGCGAAGTGCCTGCGCGCTGCGCGCGACTTGTAAGACATGCTATTCCAGAAAGCCTACAATTTGACCACCTTCCAAACGCCCGCCCAGACGCGCCTCTAAATCGCCCTGCAGAGCCCTCCACAAGGGGAAAACATCTAACATCACGTTTGCAACCATCTTGGACGAGCAGTGGGCGGCCACGTTACTACGTTGCCTCACAACTTCGTGGTCCGGCCCGACGCAGATAGTTGCACCGCGCTCATATTGTCCCCCACCGTATGCCCCCGGATCAAGAGAAGGCCATACTGTGCAAATGACTCGCCCACGGACATAAAACTCACTGTCCCCACACGGCTGGGCTTCAATGGGCTCCGAGGTTACGTTCTTGAGATGCCCCCAGAGATTCAGAGGGAACGGCGAAAAATGGATCGAATACGTCACCCCGTACGAGGCCACGAGCTGCAGGCTTTTGAAGTTGATGTGGCCGTCGACGAACAGGGCCTGCAAGCACACGAAAGCCCCGCAGCAGAGACCACACACGAGAGAACGCAGGCGTGAACCCCCAGCCTCGTTTCCTCAAGTGTTCAAAGCTCGGGTCTCGAGGGGCATCGCGGAGACGTTCGCGTTTTGCTCGCCCCTCGCCCTCTCGTTCACTGTCACACCCACACCCGAGATATGGACGAAACTGCTTCACAGGTCAACCCACGCCCAATGACACTGCACACAAGGCCCATGGCGGACTTGGTTCATGAGCAGTGCAGACTGAAATTCGAATGATTGTTTGGTACTGCGCCCATCCAAAACGGAGAAAAATGGCCTGCACGCACCACACATGCACACACACACACACGCACCACACACACACACACACACACACACACACAGACACACACACACACACACATACACACACACACACACACGCACGCACGCACGCACGCACGCACGCACGCACGCACGCACGCACCACACACACACACACACTACACACGCAAAGACTGATCTTCCCTTTGCGGGCGGCAACCTGCAATCTTTGAATCAACGCGGGGCGCCAGAACACAGCGCCGGGCATGAACGAAGCCCCCGCCCGCCTGTGCGCATCCACCACAATCCCCCACACGCCGCTGCACGATGGCCCTCCGACACCAAGACACACCTTCTCAGTGCCGCTGGACATGTTGGTCAGGGGCTGGAACTGCGCCATCACCGCCAGCGCGTTGCCCTGGAGGGCGTGGATGTGATTCCCGGCGGGGTCCAGCAGATGAAGGACCGGCTGGTGCTGCAAGGGCCCCGCGTTGGTGGTGATGTGCGAGGGCTGTGCCACAATCTCCAACGCATACGGCTCCCCCTCGGAGATGAAGAGGCCCAGCTGCGTGCCGCTGAGACCCCGGGCACTCAGCTCCACTGAGTACTGACCGACACGCGGCCTGAGCAGTGCTACGTCCCCGAACGTGGCCTACACAATCAAAAGAGGTGGGAGCTGCTGTGATGGTCGGGGGGCGCGTGCAGTGCGCGTGCCGTGCGGTGTGCCGAAGGCGCTGTTACCACTAGGCAAAGGCCGGGATGCCTTGCAAACGAGAAAATGCAAAACGGGTGGGCCCTGAACCTTAACCCTAAAACCACCCGTAAGCCCTGTCTGCTGGGGGCCTGCTGCTCTGCCTTGGGCAGGCGGCTGCGCGTCCCCTGCAGCCCCGTGGTCTCGGCGTGTGCAGTGCTGTGAGTAGTGCTGTGTGCAGTGCTGTGTGACGTGCTGCATGTAACCCCCCGACCCCCGTACAAGAACACGCATTCAAAACAGAAGCACGCAGCCGGCCCCAAGGTCCTGGGGTCGCAATGTCTGCACCTACCGGCCCGCCCCCGCTGGTGCACCAGCAATTGTGTCATTCTTGACCTATTGCGTGCCCCTTTCCCTCAGTTGAACAACATGCTCAGTGCCACTGTGACTGTCATCAAACCAAAAGGAGGGGGAATGAACATTCACCTCTGCCATACATCTGCAAAGAGAGGGCTGGGAACAGTGCACAGGGGGGGCTTTTCAATAAGAACACGCAAAAAATAAAAGACGCAAATAAATAAGAAAACGCGCATGTTCTTGTGTGGGGGGGGGGGGGGGGTGCTGTGTGCAGTGCTGTGTGTGTGCGTGTGTAGTGCGTCTGTCAGGCCCAATCGATGGCGGCTCAAGGGCAACCGACGACGGTTTGACGCGCACAATGCGCGCGTCGTCAGACATTGCGGTCGCATCTCGGTGCACAGAGCATCCGTAGCACAGAGGACCCGGGCAAACTGGGAATCGTTTATTCGGATACTTGAGACTTGAGGCAAGGGTCGAAGGGCAGGAGGCTGCCAACGGAACGTGGGGCTGAGGCAGGCTTGGCATCCCAAACGTGCATCGATGACCCGCGACCTCTGGAGGGTGCTTCGCGGCGTGAATCCTACTTCTGAGGGGTCTCCAACCATCGGTGCCAGACCCGAATGCGACGTCTCTACCGTGGCGTCTGTACGAGTGTTTGGAGGGCGCGGCTGGTCCACTGGAAGCTGCGAATTCGGGATTCGGACCTGGCACCATCGGTGTAGGAGTCATGTGCTCTGACCTCTCGACAGACCGGAGTCTCTGGACGCCGGGAGGGTACCTGACATCAGTTGTATGCCCCTTGTAGCAGTGGTGGCTGGCGGGCAGCTCGGACAGTTTGCCCCCGGGCCCAAGCACCGTTATCGGGTCTTGTCTCCGGTTTTATAAGTCTTTGCATTGGCTCAGGCTGATTGGGTTGTGTAGTTCAAGGCTCTGGCTCGCCCCCGACCGCCAGGCAGCTCCACGCCTCCTCTGCTCGCACCACCGCACTTGCCGCACACTCCTGCTTTGGGGCGACGAAGCGCGTGGAGACTCGGGTACAGGTCGCGGGTGGCTGCAATGCATTCAGGTCGATCCCACGGTGCAGCTATGGCAGTCCCTGAGAGCCAAAAACCACCCTCCTGGCGTCCGTCAAACCCACTCGACGGCGGTTGGAGGGTAACCGACAGCGGCTGGATTCGTCGTGTACTGCAGTGCCGGGGCTTCAAACGGCATACCTGGCCCGCCCTCATCACTTGCATATCGCCCGCGCTGTCGACAGCGGACTGCGAGGGCATAAGAAAAATGCGGATGCGGATGTCTCGCACTGACGTATCGTACGCCAGCAGCGGCAGCCCGTGCAGGTCGACCACAAGGACTTGCAGCGCGGGCAGCGTGGTGACGTTTGCTGCCGCAAGGCGGAGCGACACCGGAGTGACCTACATGAAGGATATATGACGGATCTGAGACCTAGTCGGCACAAATAATGCACGCACACGCGTCCTCAAAACACAATGTAGAAGTAGACGTGGACTCCCCAGTGTGTGGACTACTGGGCGGGGGAGGGGGGGTGGTGACCGAATTAGACTGAGAGACTGAGAATGATAGAAAGACAAACACAGATCGACAGAAATATGCAACTTCAGACAGTGCACTCCACAGTGTGACATGAGTGCATCTTTATTCTCCAAACGAAACCTGGTTGAACCTCAAACACATCATGACTGAGACAAACCAACGACATACTCTTCGACAACAAAAGTAGTGTGTGAAACAAAAACGGACAAATCAAACAAATCAAAAAGCGTGTATGTGCAGGAAACATAAGGGGCACACAAACGCGATAAGGTACTGGGCAAATCATTAGATTCAGGGAAGAAAACATCGCAGTCATCACAAGGCACAATGCATGGGACAAGAAAGCGGTCCATGGATGGGAAGGAGGTGCGGCAATGGTGGACTGCAGTGTATAGGACGCACTGCACATGTGGACGACCACGCTGTTGGAGCTTGAGTCCATGAAACTGTCACGAAGCCGCTGAGTTCAACCACCTGACTGCCGAAAAAAAAGATGTATCAGACCTGAAAAATGCGTGTAACAATTGCGTCAGGAATTTTAGGTCAGAATACATGCAACAGAACGGTTTTTACGGTCCGCATCCCCCCCCCCCCGGGTATGTGTGTGTCGCAGCAAGGCGGCTGGCCTATGGGTGTCCCCAAGCAATGGGGCTGGCCAATATGTGTGCCAAGGCAACGGGGTTGGCCGATGTGCGTGCCAAGGCAATGGAGTGACCAATATGTGTGCCAAGGTTCCGATGGTGTGCAAAATGAGACTTCCCAAGATGAAAACCATAAACGACAGTTTTGCGGATACCGTCTATAAGGCCCTGACTGGATCTCATGTGCTTCATGGTCAGCGCTCAGCTCGTGCCCAACCAACCAATTCCACGCGACATGAAAACAGGAGGTGGGCAATACCTGCAGCCCTGCAGCCGCGCTGACGACGTCATACTGCACAAAGGATTGGGAAAACACATGGCCATCCACGGACACCTCCAAAACCGTGGGGACCTCCATCACCACAGGGACGACAGGCTGGAAGCACTTCAATGCTGTAGAAAAGGCGTGCCGTGGACTGTAAAGCTCTACTTGCCTGCGGCCGCACCAGACCTGTGGCCAGTGGGCACCTTGGCGGATCTGCAGTCTTGCAAACATATGCCACGTGTGCCGCCAGGAATGATCGGCAGCGGTGCACGGTAGCAGACCTGCGGCACTGCAATGCACTGCGGACCCGTCGACCAGAACGTTGGGCCTTTGCGGTTGAAACCGGGGGCGGGGGATTGTGGGAAGACCAGGAAAACGCGGAAACTGGGCAAATTTGTACTTTCTCCTGTATTCGGTTTCCAAAAAGATGTCGTGGCAGCACGACTCCACAGGGCGCAAAACTGAATTAAAGTCTTGACACCTGCTCATTGTTCTCAGCTCATGCAGCCCGGCGTGGCAACATCTGGCGGTATCATTTCATTGCCATTCAGAGTAAGACAAAGAAGAGCCATGCGCGAATGCCATTGACTTTTTGCCGCATTGAACCCCCCCGCCCGAACAAGAACATGGGCACGTTCATGTGTTTGTTGCGTGCTCTTATTCAGAGGACCAGAGATGTCTTTGCAGAAGACATGGGCCAATCCGATTTCCATCACCTCTTGTCTCGGTTATGGGGACGTTGACGTCAGCCGCAGTTGTCATTCGCAACATTGAACGAGGACCAAACGAACTGCTTGTGGAGACCAATGCCGCCTTCCCCGGGGACACATGGGGGCTCAAATGCGGGGCGACTCTGATTTTGGACCCGACGTCCAGAGCACATGTCTTCTTCTTGTGCCCCGGGTGTTCTTGCTGCGTTGTTCTACGAGAGGGCCATCGAACAGGGGGAGGGAAAAATTCGCCGAGGGAGACATTGGCGGCAAACCGTCAACCAACGCACATGGCAATGATGTGGGTAAGGGGACCGCGGGCGGCCCTCATCGGAGCGTATGGCATTCCTGAGCTTTAGGACCTCCAACGGCGGCGAAAACGTTCCCCGTCGAACACGCCCCCGCGCGTACTTACCCCCTTTTCTGCAGTCGGCCCCTGACCCGCGCTTCCGTTGGTTCCGCTGCGTCGGCCAGGGCAAAAACACCCCCAGAGAGCTCGATCTGCGCAATCCAAAGGGAAACACAGGGGCACACGTCCACCGCAGGAGAGCCCACAGAACGCAGCACCTGTAGCGTTCACGTAGACGACTTGCGAGGACCGGACTATGACCTCGTGATTTCGGGCCTTGAACTTGCAGGCGAGGCTGGCGGAGTTGACAAACCCGTAGCCGAACACCTGCACCCACTGCGGGAGCTGCTGGTGGCCCCGCCGGGGCCAGACGCTGAAGACGGAGGGCGTGGGGACGCGCTTCAATGTTCGGGCGTTCTGCGATTCCTGTGAGACAAATAGTTGGCGTGGCAGCCGGGGCTTCTACCAAGCCCATGCCCTCGTCCCTTGAGGCCCCTGCGATTGCAACGATTGCCTTTCAGCGAGCCCACAGACCCTGAAAAGACAACTCCACTGCAAATCCGTGACGACCTCATAACTGCTGCCCCTGATCAGCCAACACCCGCCGCGGTTTGACCACCAACCGCCGGCCCATAAACCGCTAACCGCCAGCGGTTTATAACCAGCTTTCGACAGTTGAACGCAACAACTGCCAACCGCCAACGCGGGTCCCGCGACCGCGAAGGAAAAGGCAGAAAGCGAGAGTCCTGGCCGTCAGGGATGGGCACAGCGGGCAGTACCCTGTGCACCGGCCTCGCACGTGAATTGAATGAAGGGGAAATGCGGGTTTGGCACACAGATCGGATGGCCCGAGCGGGACCCCCCCATAAGCGGACCGTTGGGGGGGTCGAGGGGGGCAAGCGACCGCGCCAGGAGGTGCATTCCTCAGTCAGCGCAGCTTAGAGCTGAACCGGAGGCTGGTCGTGCAATGCGGGGGCTCCGGGGCAACTGGCAACTGCACTGTCCGTCAACCGCACACAACTGCCTTGGGTGCACCAGCGACTCATGCAACCACGCCACAATGGAGCAGGCGCCTACCACGCTCCCTCCTGCACTGCACACACGGTCACATCGTAATACTAGTCGCGGTTGTGCGGCATGCGTGCACAGAGTTTCCCACGCCCTTTTGTTTCAGCTGCCACACTGTTGCCCTCGGCCAAATTTGGTGCTACCCTCAAATGTGTGATGGGCTGGAGGTTCAGGGGAGAGAAGGAGGGAGAGCATGGGCCAGAGTCCGCACTGCGTTGCGAGCGCTGCGGTGGCGATACGTTGCCTCACGAAAATTGAATCGCGTCGGAATCGCGAACCTTCAACCGAAACCCGCGCAACATGATCCAAAAATTCGGAGGTGCACCCGCACTTCCTGCTTCGTCCGTGGGCAGCCTACCTGCACGCCGCACAATGCAGTGCAGGCTCACTCCCCAATAGCAAGGGTTGTTTTCAATGAATTGCAGAGAAAACAATCTCCGTATGGATCATCCTGAATCCCCACATGCCTCAGCCTTGCCCCCCGCTTGCCTCCACCACCACACCTGCCAGGGCATCAATGCAAGCTCAACAGGGTCTCCTGTGCACGAGGAACTCACATTGGCTGGTGGCGCGGTGCAATGCACCTCCGTTGCAGACACAAAGGTCGCTGGAGCCATCTGAGCAGCAGCGGGGAAGACACACATCATTTGGGGGGCATTGATGAAGCCAAGGCCTTCCACGATGAGCGGGGTGCCGCCAGCGGTGTCTGCCAGGCTGGGCTGCACCCCAACCACTGCGTAGGTCAGCATCAACAGCACCAACGGCTGGCCTAAATGGAAATGACGAGGGGAGGAGGATGCACAGATGCGGACAGCAGGGCACAGTAGGGCACGGCGGAGCACATTGGGGCACAGTAACCCACACAGCGGCACACAAGGGCACGGCAGGGCACCCAATCAGCAATCAAGACTTACGACTAGGACCGGGCTGGGTCCCAGTGTTGCTCAACGCATGAGACATCGCCGTGGAAGAAAAACGGGTTGCTTTGGAGATTGCCCTGCACGTTAAGTACGATGATCCTGAGAAACAGTTCAAAAACGGCTCATTTTCACCTCAAAATGGACCACAGCGTGGCACCACAGCGTGGGATACGCCTTATTGAACACCCATTTGCGATCGTTTGATAGCGCAATCGCTATGGAAGAAGAGCGGCCCTCATTGGAGACGCTTATTTAACGCACCACAAAAGTTCAGGACGATCGTCCTGAAAACAGGCTGAAAACGGCCATTTTTGGACACTAAATCGGCCATAAAACAGGCCAGACGGCTCGAAACGGCACAAAACTTGTTGTTGTTGCGCATTTGCTGTACGGTCGTTTTGAGTTACTTGCATGCCGCTTTTGAGCCACCGTTTTTCCAGAAAAGACTTTTGTTGCGCTTGCTGCTGCTCGCTGCTGCTGCTGCTGCTAAAATGTGTTGCTCACCCTGAACCCTAAGAAGGGTTGCAAAACCTCGGCAGGCTAAACGCAGGCCAATCAGTCCATAATGAAGGGCCAGCGCATGTTGATGTCGCGCGGGGCACACATTCATTAGCGGGGGCGGTTGTTCGTTAGAGCGCCCTCTGCGGCTCCTTCCCTTTCAAACAGCTCCGCGACGCACCCTATTTCCCACTGCCAAGAGGCAGAGGGAGGGGCTCTGGGAGCCTTCCAACGCACACGCCTCACACCATTCCACACAACACACACACCATTCTCTGACGCCCTCTGTGCGGGGGCCCATTGCTAAGCTACCGCCAGCCCTCAGGAATGCCCTTTGGGGTGCGCTCTGAGTGCCCCTTTCCCGCAGTTCTCCTGGGCGGCGGTAGGCTCCGCCCACCACTACACCAGCGTACCCCCGCGTCACAAAGCAAACGCCCTGGCGGAGGCTGACGGCAGCTGGCAACGGTTGACGGGTCATCTAGGGCCCAGGGGCCCAGGGGCGGCACTCCCAGGGCTATGTACACCTGCTTGATGGTGAATCCCAACGGCCCGGTGCACGCCGAACAGGGCCGATGGCACAGAGAAAAAAGGCCAGTTGTGTACAGAGAGTCCCGCAGGCACCGCGGGCGAAGGGGGGGAGCACCTGCGACCACTGTGAGTGCAAGCAGCTGCCGATGTGCCGGGTCGTGCTGCAGCTCGTACACCTTCTCAGGAAACCCGGCGCGCGTCTGCAACTGGTGCACCCCGAAAAGCACGAAGCCAGTCAAATTCATGCGGTAGATGAAGCTGGGGCTGTCCCCCGTGGACAGGGACACATATGCCGACGCCGTTGCGTGATCAATAGCCAGCCCCTCAACTTGCGCGCCCCCGCCTATTTCTGTCAGCAGCGTGGCCTGCATAAACAACGCAGACATTGGAACTTTGCACGGGCTCGCGAGCATTCCACGGGGTCTGTGGGCGATTTACGGGGCCTGCCACAACGTTTTCAACTAAAACCCACTGGGGGAGCCCAGTAGGTCAGAGGGGCCGACGAGAAAATGGCTGTTAGTACAGACAAAACCTCGCTGGGGGAGGGATACCACTTTTTTTCGTGGCAAAAAAGGCTACTCCAAAAATCGGGGCTGCACTTGGCAACTCCAAGTTCATTCTGGTGCCTTCAATTGCCCAGACCCCGGCACATAACACTGTGCTTCCTTGCGCTCTTCGCATGCTTTCAAGCAACAACGACTCTCGCTGACATCTTAAATGCGCCACGCACTGTGCACATCGACGATGAAACGCACCCACGTGGCCTAGTAGGGTGAAATGCCATTCATTAGGGTCGAAAACAGGCTTTACAAATGTCTTTTGGTAATTGCGAATTGCTATAATATAACATGAAAAGATGAATTCGAATCTACAGCCCCCGGAGTTGCGCCCCCCTCTCCACTCATATGGCCAAATGGGGTGAAAAAGACATCAATAGGATCGAAAACATGCTTCTGGGTTCTGGTTCATTGTGGATGGCGCAATAGCAAAAAATCGATTTTTGAAACAGTGTACTGCCTTCGACAAGGCCACCTCACAGTGAATTGCTTGCGACAACGGGGTGAGAAATCGGCCAAAAGCTTTCAAGTTGAACGCCATTCAAAGGCTCACCAGCGCAACAGGAGGGTCTGATTGGTGCTCTATGGCTCCCCGTGGGTATGTCCTTGTATAGTGCTCCTTTTGTCACCAAACGACACCATTGCATAAACCCCACGAAAGTGGCCCCTCTGGAGGCAATATTGGCTTAATTGGTGCTAAAGGGCTCGCTACAGGTTTTTGTGCGTCTGTATTGCCACAATTGATGTCTTGCCAGGACCCTCGTGGGGGTCAGCATGGTTGACAAAAAGTAGGGATCTGCGCCGGTGAGGCCCCATGGGGCGTGGATTGGAGGTATCTGAAGATGCGACCCGGCCCACCGCCATTGGTCAGGGGTTCCATATGGAAGAGAAATGTTGGGGCAGCTGGGCGGAGGAAACAGAGCTTCACGGTCGCAAAACGCTGACGGGAGGGATCTTCATGATTTGAAATGGACGGGTGGTGGACTGGGGACTGGACTGAGAACGCACTGGCGACCTGCAGCACATCAACACGGGCGTTGCGGGGCTGGATCTCTGCCACCACTATGCCCTGTGAATGCTCCACCACCAACAGAAGGCTTGTGGCCTGGTAGGGCTGCAGATGCCCCACAGCAGGGCATGCCCCATCCACACAAATCGTCGTCAGGATTTGCTCCGCCCAATAGACAGTGGTTAGCGAGGAAACGTTCAGATGCAGCAGTTGCCACCGAGCATTCCAAGTGCCTCCCAAAATCAGACCGTCGGGTTGCCATGCGACGGCAATCCTGATCGCATCCAGCCTAAGGAAAGGCGCACACGACTTGGACAGGTTCAGGTATTAGCTGACAGTTGGCATGCCAGCATGGCCGAGGTACCCGTGAACAACGCGCAGAGCAATGTCCGACTTGCATGCCAGGCCTACTTTCAGCATTTCGCACAAAACCCAAACCGCGAACATGCAACAGGCACAAAACAGAACACGGCGAATTAGATGTGCGATGCTATGCTACAGCATTGCATCGGTTCGATGCATACTCAACAGACCAGGTCTGTATGGCGGAATACATGTACAACAGGGCGCAAAGCAGCCTCCTTCAGCCGTAGCCCAGGTGTACAACCGCCAACCAGTCCTCAGTGCATCAAGACCACTCTGCCATGGTAGACGCCGTAAAGCTACTAGGAAGGTCTGTGTCTGCTGTTAAAGGATTCTGACCCTATTTCATCATCGTGGTCAGCCAAGGGGATTCCAAGGCTATCCAGGCTGTCCAGGCTACGACTTGCAGCATCACGAGAGGAAATGAGTGTTTGAATTCCGAAAACGAAGAAAAGAGGCATGCCGGTTTGAAGGGAGTGCGGGGAAGGTCTGGGTAGAAGGGAGGGAAGCGGGGGGGGGGGGGGGGCAAGCAGGTCTCAAAGCGCTCCACACATGCACGTCCTGGTATGCATATGCAGCAATGTCCGGCAGTTCAGCACGCTTATCATTATGATACACATTGGGGCGAGGGGGGGGGGGGCTGACCCTTGGAAACAGCACTTGCAGTGCAAGGCAGTGCAGGCACAAGAGAAACATAGTCACATAGGTTAATGGCCATGTCACACAACATGTCATGAATGTCCATGAGACTCTGCAGAGGAATCTGATGATGATGATGAGGAGGAGGAGGAGGAGGAGGAGGAGGAGGAGTAGGATGAAGATGAAGATGGCACTGAGTAGCTTGAGGATGCTACTGTGCATCAATGTTCCGAGAACATGAAGTGGGACCGGGAGAGTCAATTTGACAAGACAAAGCAACGACAACTGACAGCAACCACACTACAGCATGGGTACGTACACATGGGCGCCGATTTTCTTTTCCCGCCACTGCAGTTCCAACTTTTGGCTGCTTTGGAAAGGGAGGAGGTTACATAATGTCTGAAGCCTGCCCCTCCACCTCCGACCGCCTGATCATGATAGAGTCTGTTGGAAAGAAAAATCAGGGATGGTCAAAGAATGAGGACAGGCATCAACTTCTGTAGAAAGACTCCAAACTTGGGGAGCCAACACGCTACCGAAGGTCCGCACCGTGCATTCCCTCATGCCAAAATGGTGCCAGAGAAGTCGGAACAGCATTTGTCCACACACTTAGTGGTCCCATCCTGATCCCCTCCCCTCGTATGGCATGGGCGCGGGGCAGAAACCTGACGGCCACACGGGACACTGCCGTGAAGTTGTCGAGCACGACCTCCCCTGGGACGAAGCTGAGGACGTAGGGCCCATGCTCAGCTTCAATAACCTGCTGGACGCTTGAGGCCTGGCTCTCCATTTTTCGAGCTTTGCTGCGGCCGGAGGTGTGTAGCGAATGTCTGGTGTGCGCGGTGGAGACTGTGGTCACGGGAGCCCGAGACACAGGGGACTGCCGGGCCACGCGCTGCAGCAGCGTGGCGTTCCCCGTGCTCACGAGGAAATCTACGAATCGGGCAGACACTTGGGCGGCGACGATGGTGCCTTCCAACCAGATGGACCCGAGAGCGGTACCATTGTTGTTGGAGACCAGCAGAGGCCGTCCGGACCCTGTGTATACCAGTTGCTCAACCTGTCAAATGATGCGACGGTCGCGGGTCGGTCAGGGCATATCTTATCGACCTTTGGGGGGTTTGCATTGAAAGCCAAGCAGTTGGTTGAGTTTTCAGGAGAAATCGTCTGCATCGCTTGTCCCAAGCCACAGAGGACAACCATTTTTGTAGGTGAGAGTGGGGCAATGGTCCCTCTTCTCACAAATGCTGCTTCTGCCCCGTGGCGTCCCTCCCATGCCGGCGCCGGCATGCGTCCAATTCTGTCATTCCCTTGACAGCGAGATTTGGAGGAGCTCACCACCGCTGATGTAGGAACTGCAACAAAGGACCAGGGGGTGTTACCCATCAGTGGTGCGCAGCATTTTGGGGCATTATGCCTTTTGGGGGGGGGGGGGAGTTGGGGTGGCTTGGCACTGTGGTCCGTGGGTAAGGCTGCCCGGTCCCTTGTGTGGGAGGTGCTATACGAGCAGAACCCCAGGCCACGCTGTCGTACCGGGTTGCTGCAACCATCGTCCGCAGGCCGAGGGCGCGGATCTGTGCGTTTTACTGTTCATGTTTGAGAGGAAGGTGGCCATCTTAGTTGAGCATGGGCACGGGGCTCTTCCGGGCCACGGCCTCTGCTGTTGGAGGAGTTCCTTGGTTCTTGCCATGCCCCATCTTGTCAGTTTGCCTCCCAGCCCCACCTAGTGCAGCTCAGTGGAACTTCCAAGGCTTGGGACTGCTATTTCCAGTTGCCGGTGGTGGTAGGCGCAGCGTACCTCCCCTGCTTCTGCGCGGCTCTGCGTCCACGGTCCCCGGGCGGAGGTCACCTAGGCCCAGGCCCTTCCTGTTGGCCCGTGGGCTCGCGCTCTTGGCTGGTGGCACCCGACAGCACTGTGCGGTTGACTTGTAGATTGCACGGGGAGGGGGGGGGCAATCCGCAAAAAGATATTCAGTTAACTGGCTGGTTCCCAGCCTATAGAACCAGTTTGGCACCCATCAAGAGGCTTGCAGTGGGGCCTGCAGTGGGGCCTACAGTGGGGCCAGGTAGTCATGTGCTTTAGGCGTTTCTTCCGCAGGGCCCAACAGTGGGGCTGAGGTCAGCTACGTGCTTTTGGGAGCGGAGAGGGGCTGCCTGAGGGTTGTGCTTGTCAGCAGTCACCACTAAGCTGAGGGTGGACTCAGTAGTTGTCTGACCGTTGTCCCACACTGTTTGTGCTGCCCGTACAGTTGAGAACACCAACCATTTTTTGCGGATGAATGCGTCAACAGTGTCTTCCTTGGGGGGCGGGGGGGGGGGGGGGCAACAAAAATGTGTCGTGGGGGAGAATGTTTGCCAACAATTTGCGGTGCACGAAGCGGCCCGGTTTCAGGCTGGTTTTCTGGGTCAAAATGTGTCTTTGGTGAGGGGAGCCACATTCCGGGCCGCCAGTCAAACTGTTCCACCCAGGCCCCTGTTGATCCACTTCATAATTTTCGAACAACAGCTGACAGACAAGAGAATCGGGGGCTAAGACTCCCAGATGCCTCAAAGGATTTCAGTTTGATTTGTCCGGGCTCTTGCATCGGCGCTGTGATACGCCCGAGGCTTCATGGTACCTCCCCAAGTCTGGATGTGGGCATCGACCTGCTACTGCCTGCAGAGATCATCAGCCAGGAAATGCCATGGCTTTGCGAGCATCGAGTGCGCCAAGATGCCATTCGTGGGACCCGTTTCTCCCGGGCCACGGCGAACAGCCGTCTCTGTCGAGTCTGCCTGCCTCTGTTCCACACGACAAACAGATCTTTCAATGGGCAGGGGCCCAACCACAGCATGAATGGTCCGGTCTGTATGACGCGGAAGTGCGATACCGTTCGTTAAAAACAGGAGGCATACTGAGAGGGTCTAAGGGGGTTTGGGGGCCCATGAAGGCCCTTCTGCAGACCCCGTTCCCCCCGATCTGGACTCAAACGACGGCGGTTGTAGGCCAACTGCTGGCGGTTGTGGGCCAACCGACGGCGGTTGCTTTAGCAGCTGTCATCCAAAGACACCCCCCGCACACACGCCCTGCCCCTGGAAACCACACCTCGTCCACCAGCAGGAGACTGGGCGGCGTGGGGTCCACCACTGGCTCCACCGTCGCCCGGAACTCGAGGCGCCGCGTGATCTGAACATTCACGGCCTTGCACAGCGGGGCCAAGTATTGCTCTTGGCATCGGTCGCACCTCAGCCCAGTCCAATGCCCCTCCTCCCGGCTGTTGTAGCACTGGCAGATGCCGTCCAGTCGCCCGCACAGCCCATGCCCGTTGCAGGAGCAGGCCTTGTTGCAGGGCAGACCCCACCAACCCGGCTCACACACGTTGCAGTCCGGCCCAGCCCAGCGCCCCGTCGAGTTGCTCTGGCACGTACAGCGGCCCTCGGCGTCGCACGCCGGGTGCGGCGCGGGCGCCACGACGTCGGCGTTGCAGAGGCTCGGGTGGCAGTACGCGCCGCACGCGCGGCCGTACCAGTCTGGGTCGCACACGCACTGCCCGGTCCCGGCGGCTCCGTCGTCGCAGCGGCCATGGCCGCCGCAGCGCTGCGCCGGCGGCCCGGGACACTGGATGGCGCAGTCAGGCCCGGCGTACCCGGGGTGACAGACGCAGGCCCGCCCGGCAGTGACCCCGTTGTGGCAGACCCGGAGGCAGGCAGGTCCGTGCCATCCGGCGGCGCAGTCCTGACAGGCCTCGCCTGCCCAATGGCCCTGCTGGGCGTCGCTCGCGCACTGGCATGCCGTGTGCCCCAGCGGATGCACGTAGCAGTGCCCATGCCCTGCGCAGGCCATTGTCCCGGGGGCCGTACGGGGGCAGACCAGGCTGCAGGCGCTGCCGAGGAACCCCTCGTCACAAGTGCACGTCCCCGGCCCCTGCGCCCCGTCGTCGCACAGGCCGTGGCCGCCACACACGCGACCCTCCCACTCCGGGCACGCCCGGGAGCAGTTCGCGGAGGCGTAGCCCTCGAAGCACACGCAGCTCCCGTCGGACGGGTCGCACGTGCCGTGGCCGGTGCAGTTGCACGCAAAGCTGCAGTTCGCCCCAGTGTACCCCGGGTCGCACGCGCACAGTCCCTCGCTGTACACCGTGTTGAGGCACTGCCCGTGCCCCGCGCACACGCCCCCGGGCCCCGCGGGGCAGGGGTGCTGGCACGTTGGGCCCCAGTAGCCTACGGTGCACACTAGCGCCTCGCACTGCAGCCCCGTCTGATTGCAGGCGGGCCCGCAGCGGCCCGTGGGGCACTCCACGCACGCCCCGGCGGCGCAAAGCCCCCCGGAGCAGGGCAGCCCTCCGAGGCCCACGGGGCACGGCAGCGTGCACTGGAACCCGGACCACCCGACCTCGCACCGCAGGCAGTCGGGCTGGGCCCAATGCCCGAGGGCCGCGCTGCGGTCGCACGCGCAGAGCCCCGTGCCGGGGTCGCACGTCCCGTGGCCGTAGCACGGGTCCAGCGGAGGCCCCGGGCAGCGGAGGCGGCAGGTGGGGCCGGCATAGCCGGTGGCGCACTGGCACACCGCCTCTGCGGGGGCGGTGGGCGTTGCGTTGCGGGCGACGCACACGCCTTGGCCCCCGCAAACGGCCGCGTTGTCAGTCACGGGGCACCGCAGCGTACAGAGGGGCCCTACCCACCCGTCGGCACAGGCTTCACACGCAGCGCCCGTCCACTGCCCGACGGGCGCGGCCCCGCAGTCGCACGCGAACGTACCGTTCGGCCCGGTGTCGCAGAGCCCAAACCCCCCGCACGCCAGCCCGCGGCTGAAAGGGCACGCGAACTCGCACGCAGGCCCCCCGTAACCCGCGGCGCAGGCGCACGAGCCCGCGCCCGCGGTCCCGTCGTCGCACGCGCCATGCCCGGAGCACGCGTGCCCGGCCCCGCCGGGACACTGCAGGGCACACGCGGCGCCGTAGTAGCCCGGGCCGCATTGCCCACAGGCCGGGCCCGTCCATATCCCTTGCCCCGGCGTCGAGAGGCACGTGCACTGCCCCGAGCCCCCCACGCCGTCGTCGCACGCGCCGTGGCCCGAGCACACGGGTCCCCCATTCAGCCCGGGGCACTGCCCCGTGCAGTCGGGCGCGTAGTGCCCCGGGGCGCAGGCGTCGCAGGCACTGCCCGCCCATCGCAGGTCGCATCCGCACAGGCCTGAGCCTCCGCGGCCGCTGTCACAAACCCCGTGCCCGGAGCAGAGCTGGCAGCCCTGCAGCAGCCCCGACACCCCGGGGCACTCCCCCTGGCAGTCCGAGCCGTAGTACCCCTCCTCACACTCGGTGCAGTTGGACTCCTGCGTCCACTGCGGCTGGCAGCTGCATTGCCGCGTCGTGGGGGAGTCACACTGCCCGTGGCCGCTGCAGAACCGGCCGTTGCCCCCCATTGGGCACGCCGCCTCACATGCGGTCCCCCAGTATCCCACGCCCTGATCGGCAGTGCAGCTGCAGAGGCCGCTGTCCATACACAGCCCGTGCCCTCCGCAGACCGCCCCTGCGGCGGTGGGGCATGGCAGTGCGCAGGCGGCCCCAACCCATCCCGGCGCGCACGTGCAGCGGCCATCACCCGCAGCGGTCCCGTTGCAGACCCCGTGGCCGCTGCAGGGGTCCGCCCAGCCCCCCGTGCACTCGATGGTGCACCCCGGGCCGGCCCACCCGCTGTGGCAGTGGCACGCCCCGCCCTCTGTCAGCCCCTGCACGCAGGGCTGCGCACAGTCCGCGCCGTACCAGCCCGGGGCGCAGGCGGCGCACGCCGGGCCGCTCCACTGCGGGGCGCAGGCGCACCGCCCATCGGTGACGCACGTGCCGTGCCCTGCGCACAGCGCGTTGCCCGGGCCGGTGGGGCAGCGGTGCTCGCAGCTCGCCCCCCCGTACCCCTCGGCGCACGCGCAGTACACGGCGCCGCCGGGCGCGGTCCGGCACACGCCGTGCCCCAGGCACGGGCTGCTCCAGCCGCCGGAGCACAGCTCACTGCAGTCGGCCCCCCCAAACCCGTCCAGGCACTGGCAGCCCGCGGTGCGGTGATTGCACACCCCACGGCCAGTGCAGGGGGGCACGCCCAGGCACGGCGTGCCGCAGTCCTCGCCGGACCACCCGGCGTCGCACAGGCACTTGGTGCTCACGGTGCTCTGGTTCCAGCAGAGGCCGTGTCCCGAGCACACGCTCTGCCCCGAGACGTTCAGCCCCGGGCACACGTCCTGGCAGTCCGCCCCCTGGCGGCCCACGGCACACGCCTGCAGCCGGCACTCCGCGCCCGCGATTTCGCACGCCATCCCGCAAAATCCGGCATTGCAGAGGCATGTGTCTTGATGGCAGCGGCCGCGGCCGGAGCACAGCTGACCGCCGGGGCCGACGGCGCAGCGGGACCGGCAGTCGTCGCCGGCGTACCCGGGGCTGCACGCGCCGCACGCCGGGCCCGCAAAGTAGCCGCGCTCCGGCGAGTGACTGCACACGCACGTCGCGTCGCCCGCGCACACCCCGTGACCGCCGCAGGGCAGGGCGGCGCCTCCGGGGCACTCCGCACTGCATTGGGCGCCGCCCCAGCCCGGCACGCACTCACACTGCCCGGTGCCATTCCGACCCGCGGAGCACTCCCCGTGCCCGTGGCAGTCCGGGCACAGAAGCCGGCAATCAGGGCCCGCGTATGACACGCCGCATGCGTCGCAGGCCTCGCCCGTCCAGTACCCGGAGGCGGGGTCCGCGTCGCAGACACACGCGGCAGAGCTCGACGCATTGGCCAGGCACAGGCCATGGCCCCCGCACACCGCCCCGCCGGCGGCGGCGGGACACGCCGTGGCACACTCCGGGCCGATGAAGCCCCAGCCACAGGCGCAGGTGCCGTTGCCGTATGGGCCGTGGAAGCACACGCCGTGCCCGGCGCACACCTGCCCGGCGGCGCTCGGGCACGGCCGCGTGCACTGCACGCCCCAGTGGGAGGGCCGGCAGCGGTCACACCCGACCCCTGCCCAAAAGCCCCGCTGCGGGTCTCCATGGCACTGGCACATGCCGTTGCCCAGCACGCCGTCGCTGCAGACCCCGTGGCTATTACACGGGGTCAGGCTGCCCCCAGGGCACGGCAGATCACACGATGCGGAGAAGTAGCCGGGCCGGCACTCTGCGCACGCGACACCCGTGAAGAAGCCCACCGCGGCCTCGGACACGCAGGTGCACTCGCCGGTGCCGTTCCGCCCCTCGCTGCAGCGCCCGTGGCCGCTGCAGGGGCTGCACGCCCCCCCGGGGCACTCCAGCCGGCACTCGCCGCCGTAGTAGCCCGGGCTGCAGCGCGCGCAGTCCCCGCCCGCCCAGTACCCACCCGCCGGGCTCTGTTCGCAGCGACACGCCCCCCCGGCCACGCAGGTCCCATGGCCCGCACACAAGCCCCCGGAGGCGGTGCTCGGGCAGCGGCTGTTGCACTCCGCGCCGAAGTACGGCGGGCGGCAGGCGTCGCACGCGGCGCCGGTCCAGTGCCCCCACGCATCGTCCTGGCACTCACAGGTCCCGCTGATGGGGTTGCACTGCCCGTGGCCGCTGCACGGCTGCAGCAGATCCCCAGGGCACCGGAGGGTGCACGCGACGCCCGCGAAGCCGTCACTGCACAGACACGCGCCCGTGCCCTGGGCCCCGTCGTCGCACGTGCCGTGCCCGGCACAGGGCAGGCTCGCGCCGTTGGGGCACTCGCGCAGGCAGCCGGTGCCGAACCAGCCCGGGCGGCACACGCAGGCCTGCCCCTGCGTCGTCCCGTGCGCGCACACGGCGGTGCAGCCCGCGCCGTACGCTCCTATGGCGCACTCCCGGCACGCCTCCCCCGCCCAGCGGCCCGTCGCCGGGCCCGCGTCGCACCGGCACCGGCCATCTTGGCACCGCCCATGCCCCCCGCAGACCACGCCGTCGGCCACGGGGCACCGCGCGGTGCAGTCCGCGCCGCCGTAGCCGGCGTCGCACACGCACTGCGCCACGGAGCTGCACCAGCCGTGCCCACTACACAGGGCCGCAGGCGTGGCCGAGGGGCATCGGGCGGTGCACTCCAGCAGCCCCTGCGGCGTGCCCCAGCCGGCGTCGCAGGCGCAGGCGCCCGTTGCCCGCAGACACAGGCCATGCCCCCCGCAGGGGAGGAGGGGACCGCCGGGACAGACGACGCTGCAGTTGGGCCCTGCGTACCCGGCGTCACACAGGCAGGGGGCGTGCTGCGTGGGCCAATGCAGGCACCGGCCATGGGCCCCGCACGCGCACATCCGGCTGCAGCCGGGCCCGTACGTGCCCTCGGGGCACAGCGCGGAGCAGTCCGCGCCCGCGAACTCGCAGGCGTCGCCACAGCGCCCGGCATCGCACGCGCACCGGGCGTCACGCTGGCAGGCACCGCGGCCGCCGCAGACCGCGCCGGCGGGGCCTTGGGACGGGCACGCCACGGTGCACTGCGGCCCCGCCCACCCACGCCGGCACTGCCCGCAGTCCGTGCCGTTCCAGTGCCCCTGATCAGAGTCCGTTACGCAGACACACTCCGCCACACCCCCGTGCACGTCGCATCGCCCGTGCCCCGAACACGGATCGGCGCCGGGCCCCGGGCACTGGGCGGCGCATGCCGGGCCGCCGTAGCCGCGGTCGCACGCGCACAGGGCCGCGCTCGGGCCGGCCTTGCAGCGGCCATGGCCCGCACAGGGGACGCCGGACGCGGCAGTGGGGCAGAGCCACGTGCAGTTGGGGCCAACGTACGGGGCCAAACAGGCGGTGCAGGCTACACCAGTCCAATATCCCGCCACCGCGTCCCCGTCGCAGCCACACACGGCCGCGCTGCCGTTGCTGGGCGCGCACACCCCCCGCCCGGCGCACACCATCGGCCGCCCCTCGCGGAACGCCACGGGACATTCCCGCGAGCAGTCCGGCCCCGCGTACGCGACTGCGCACGCGCACGCGCCGCTGCCCTGGGGCCCCTCGTCGCACGCGCCGTGGCCGCTGCAGACGCGGAGCGCGAGGCCGCTCCCGTCGGCCCCTGGGCACAGCGTGCGGCATCCCGCGCCCCAGTACCCAGGGGCGCAGCGCTCGCAGGCACTGCCGGCAAAGTACCCGTCCTCGGGGCTGGCGAAGCACGCGCAGGCCCCTGTGCCCGTCGCCCCGTCGTCGCACACCCCGTGGGCCGAGCAGGGCCGCGGCAGCGGCAGCGTGAGGTCCGTTCCGGGGCAGACGCCCGCGCACTGCGGCCCGTATCTGCCCGGCGCGCAGCCGTCGCCGTCGTGGAAGGACAGCACTAGCGGCGGGTCCCGGGCCGACTGCAGGCCGCCGACAGCCACCACGACCACATGGCCCTGCCCCACGCCCTGCAGCCCGGCGCACGCCACAGCGGTGTGGCTCTCCACGGTCACCTCAGGGCAGGCGTACGGCCCGGCCCACACCCGCGTGGGCCACGGGCCCGCCAAGTGGGCGCCCCGCACTCGAAAGCCGCTCCCGCCCGGCGGGCAGTGCACCAGCGCCGTGCGCCCGGCGGCGGTGCAGCCGGCGCCCCAGGGCTCGAGCCGGGCGGGCGCCGGGGGGCCGGTGACGAGGGCGGCGTGGGCGAGGCTGGCATTGCGGCTGTCGGCCCGCGTGACGGTGACCGCCATCCACGTCTGAAGGGGCTCCGTGGGCAGTGGCTGCAGCCCGTGGCAGACCAGACGCGTGTCCTCCGCGCCGGGCACGTGCGCGACGCGGTCGCAGCGCAGGGGCCCGCCGCCGCCGGCGGGATGCAGCGCGACGGCCGCGCCTGCGCGGCCGAAGTGCCAGCCGGTCAGGGTCAGCGCCAACGTGGCCGCCAGCGGGCAGTACAGCGCCGACGGGGGGACGTCGCGGTGGCAGCCAGAGACCGCGTGGAGCTGCGGCAGCGCCAGGACGGCAAGCGCGCCCAGGCGCGGGGCGCTGCAGTGGAAGAGGCCGCGCAGGGGCCCTGGGCCCAGCAGCCGCACGTCCGGGTCTGCGAGCATGCGCCCATCGGCGACGTCCAGGCACTGATACCGCGGGGCGGCGGCCGGCGACGCGGATGGGGCGGCGTCTGTGGGGAGGCCCAGGGTGATGGGCTCCGGGAGCGCCGCCGGTGCGATCGAGGCTCCGGTGGCGGCATCGACGAGGGTCAGGCTGAGGATTTGGGACGCAAGCAGCGGGGGGCCCTGCAGCACCCACATCTCCGCGTCGATAGCGCCGGTCGCGTTGTCTGACAGCCGCTGCAGAACGGCGGCGGGGAGGTGCACGGCGGCGGACCCGGCCTCGAGCGCCCTGGGGAGGGCGTGCGGCGGCGCACGCGACACGTTGAAGGCGATGTGGGGGGTGCGCAGGGAGGCGGCGGAGAACGCGCAGTCGGGCCGGCGGGCGGCCCGGGCCTGCGCCTGCACTGCATCCAGAACGCGGATGAGCGCCGGGAGGTTGGGCGCGTCGGGCGGCCCCCCAGCGTACGCGACCGCGTCAATGGCCTGCAGGAGGGGCTCCAGGAGCGCCGTCGGGATGGGGCTGGGGCAGGCCGCGAACGCGGCGACGAGCGCGGACGCGTTGGCCATGCGGGCGGGAAACGGGGGAAGGGCGTGCGGGGGCGTGTGCGCGGCCATCCGTGCGGTGAGGCGCAGGGCCGTCCGCAGGTCTGAGGCGGGGGGCGCGGGGCAGCCGGCGGCGAGGGATTGCGCCCGCTGCAGCGCCTGCGGCAGCGGGGCATCGGGGCAGGGGACGGTGAGGCAGGGCAGCGCCACGACGTCGACGGGGTACGGGGAGGGGCCAGAAGGGGGGCCCTGCACGTCGATCGGGGCGCGGAAGGGGCCGGCAGTGGCCCCGTGGGCGTCGCGGACGTAGACGCCGCAGGCCGTTGGGAGCCCGGGGGCCCCGGAGGTCGGCAGCCACGGGGCCCAGACGGTGGCGTTGGGGGCGGCGCGGAAGCCCGGCGCATCGGGGAAGTCCCATTCAGTGCCGCCGGCGCTGAAGACGAAGCGGGCCTCCAGCGGGCGCCCGGACGGGAGCGCCGGGGCCCAGTCGTGCAGCGGCGTGGACAGTCGCAGGCGCGTGGCCCAGGCCACCGCCGGGAGGGTCGCGGCGGCCACGGCGAGGGGGGGCTGCCGCGGGGGCGGGGTCGGCGGCGCGTTGACGACGGTCCGCGCGGTGGCGCGGAGTGTGACGGCGGAGGCGTTGCGGCGTGGGCCGCGGGGCACGGCCGTGGCGGTGACGTTGTACGCCGGCGCCGTCAGGGCCGCCGCGGGGGCGAGGGCGACGCCGCCGCCGCCGAGGGCGATGAAGGGGTTTGCCGGGGTGGCGTCCCACGTCACGTCCCAGTCCGCATGCAGATGGAGCCCGGCGCTGCAGCCGTCGATCGGGGTGAAGAGCGGGCTGGAGAGCGAGGCGTAAAGGGCCAGGGGGCGGTCGCCGTTGTGGAGGGGGACCGGGGCGATGTGCAGCTCCGGGAGGCTGGGGAGTGTGGGGCTGTGGGTCGGGGTGGGGGTGGCGGAGGGTGTGGGATGTGGTGTGAGGTGTGCCGTGGGGGTCGCAGAGGGGGACGCGGTGGCGGTGCTGCTGGACGAGGGCGTGGGGCTGGGCGTGGCGGCGCAGGTGGCGGAGGGGGTGCCGGTCGCGGTCGCTGCCGCGGTGCCTGTGGCTGTGGGCGTCGGCGACCGCGTCGCATCCCCTGAGACAGTGCCGGGCGGTGTGCCCGTCTGTGAAGAGGTGCGCACGCCGGTGGGGGTGCCGGAGAGGGTGCGCGTGAACGACGGTGTGTCCGTCGAGGAAGCGGTCGCGGACGTGGCCGGCGAGGGCGAAGTGGTGCGGCTGCAGGTGAGAGACTGGGCGGCGGTCGCAGTGGGGCTGTGCGTGGCCGTGGGGCTCCGCGTGCAGGTGCTGGAGGGGAATGCCGAGCCGGTGGTGGACGCAGACTGCGTGGGCGACGGCGCAGCGGTGGCAGTCGGGCCCGCGGATGCGCTGGGGCTGCAGGACTGCGAGCGGGTCGCGCTTGGCGTCGGCGCAATTGTCGGGGAGGCGGTAGCGGAGGGTGAGAGGACGGCGGTCGGGGTGTGTGAGCGCGTGCCGTCGTTGGTGCGGGAGGCGGAGGCTGTGGCCGTGGAATGTCCGCTGGGGCTCGGGGAGGCAGAAGCACTGCGCGAAGGAGAGGCCGTGGCAGAGGCGGCAGGGGTGCTCGAGGCGGAGGCCGTGCGTGTGGGCGTTGGGCTGCAGCTCTGGCTCGCGCTGCCCGTTGTCGTCGGGGTCCGCGAGAGTTCAGGTGAGGGGGTGGGGGCCGAGGAGGGGGATGAGGTGGCGGACCCCGAGACCGGCTGCGTTGGGGTGGGGCTGGTCGTCAGGGTTCTGCAAATGGATGCTGTCGCAGATGGGCTGCACGTGGGGCTTGGCGGCAGTGTCGCCGAGGGCGTGGCAGTGGCCGAGGCGGTTGGGGTATGAGAGGGGCTCTCGGACGGGGTGCCGGCTCCGGTGCCTGTGGAAGAGCGCGTTGCGGTGAGCGACGGAGCTGTGGTGGGCGTTGTAGTCATGGACGTGGTGTGGGAGAGGGTACTTGCAGCGGTCCTGGTGCAAGACAACGAGTGAGTGGGCGTGGCGGAGAGCGAGACCGACCGCGTAGGCCCGGAAGTGGCAGTGGCGGTGTGCGACCGAGAATCGGTTGTGCTCATGGTGGGCATCGAACTCCCGGTGTTGGTCGAAGAGGAGGTCAGGCTGCGGGTGGGCGACGCGGTGTGGACGGCCGTTGACGTGCCACTGCACGTCCGTGAGGCTGTCAGAGGGGCAGTACGAGAGGGTGGCGCCGACAGTGTGCAGGAGCGGGTACCAGTGGGGGTGGCCGTGGGGGACGACGTGCGAGTCGTTGCTGGTGTAATGGTGAGCTTCTCCGTCGGGGAAGCAGACGGCGTACCTGTCCTACTGGAGGCTGCGGAAAGCGTGGCTGTGCGGGTACAGATGTGGCTTGTGGATGGGCTGTGAGTAGGCGTTCCAGAGGCGGTAGATGATGGCGTGTTGAAGTACGTGAGTGTCAAAGTGCTTGACCGGGTACATGAGGAGGTTTGCGATGCTGTCTCCGTGGGGCTCGGCGAAATGGTGGCAGACGTTGTTGCGGTGCCGGTAAAAGAGCACGTGCGGCTCCGCGTGGTTGTCAGTGTGAAGGTCGCTGATGCAGTAGCGGTGATTGTCAGTGTGGCAGTGGTGGACGCGGTGCCAGTACTCGTACAGGTCTCGGTGGTTGTAGGCGTGCATGGGGCTGTGGCAGTCAGTTGCGCGGTGGGACTTGTTGAAGGTGTGGCTGTCGAAGTGGCAGTAAAGGCAGGTGAAGACGTTGCGCTGCCAGTTGCTGTGCGAGCACAGGTCACAGTACTTGTGTGGGACGACGTGGAGGACAGCGTCCTTGGCAGAGTTGCTGTCACGAAAGGCGTACTACTGAGTGTGGGTGTGGGGGACAGGGAAGGGGTGGTGACGGCCGTGGGTGTCATGGATGAGGAGTAGGTTTCAGAGGAGGTGGCAATACGTGTGAGAGTCGGCGCGTTGGTCCGTGAGACCGTCGGAGAAAGCGTGGGGGGGACGGTGGCCGACGGTGTAAACGATGGGGACGGTGTGCTTGACACGGTCATAGATGGGGTAGCAGAGGAGCTCAGCGTAGCAGCAAGGCTGTGCGTTAGCCAGAGCGAGAGCGTGACCGTGCTGCTCGGCGTTTTGGAGGTGGTCCCTGGAGGGGTCAAGGTATGCGTACATGACGCGCTGCGAGTGACCACTGCTGAGCGGGTGGCGACTGAGGAAGAGCTTGGGGTGATGGTAGTGCGCGTGGGGGTGACTGTCCAAGTGGAAGTTGGGGACTGTGTAAGGGCGGCGGATTGCGTGGGGCTGCAAGTGGACGTTATGCCACACGAGGGCGTGTTTGATCTAGTCGGGGTGGGGGGCCCGGATGTGGGCGTTGGGGACGGAGAAATTGTGCTCAGGCGCGTGCGTGTGCCAGTGCCAGAGACTGTCGCTGTCAGCGAGGACGCGGGCGTTGCAGACAGGCGTGCAGTTTCCGTAGCACTGCGTGTGACACTTGGCGAGGGCAGACAAGAAGCCGTGCATGTGGAAGTCAGTGTCGTTGTGGCCGGATGGGTCAGTGGTGAACTGGGACTGAAAGTTAATGTGGGGGTGCGGGAGCAGGACGCAGTGTCAGTGAGTGTGGCTGTGGGGGAAGGGGTGCTTGACAGAACACACGAGACAGTTGCGGACGGTGTGGCCGTGGTGCTACGTGTGCAGGCGGATGTTACCGGTGCTGACGAGGAGGAAGAGGCGGAGGAAGTGCCACTGGGTGTTGCGGTGGCTGTAGTACTGCCCGTAATCGTTGACGTCGTGAGAGGGGACGGCGAGCACGTCGACGATACCGAGGGTGTGGTTGTCAGGCTGCATGAAAGCGTGCGCGTCGAAGTGACGGTCAGGGTACTGCTGGCTGAGGCAGTGTTGGTAAACGTCCATGTTGCGGAACGTAAAGCGCTGCCTGTGGCGCTGGGGGTTGGGGTTTGGGTTTGGGTGGAAGTCCGTGCTGTGGAAAGCGAAACGCTGCCAGACGCGCTGAGGGTGTGTGTTGGGGACGGGCTGCAAGAGGATGTGGGATTGGAACACACACGGGTGTGGCTGTCTGTGCCTGTTGGCGAAGACGTCAGCTGGTGTGTGGGGGAACTTGTGAAGGAGCTCGTGCAGGTGCAAGTCGCAGTGGAGGAGAGGTGCAATGTGGGGGTTAGTGTAGCGGCAGTCCTAGTTGAAGTAAACGTCGCCGAGGTAGTGCTCGTATCACTGAATGTTGCACTAGGCGTGGGGCTGCATGATGGTGTTGGGCGTTCCGTGGTTGTTGAAGTTGCAGATGGTGACGGCGTTGGCGTTGCGGATGGCAAAAGCGTTGCTGCTGCAGATGGCGATGGCGTGGCTGTTGCCGATGACGATGGTGTTGCTGTTGCAGATGACGATGGTGTTGCTGATGGAGATGGCGATAGCGTGGCTGTTGCGGATGAAGAGGGTGTTGGTGTTGGAGATGGTGTTGGTGTTGCTGATGGAGATGGCGTTGGTGTTGCAGATGGTGACTGTGTTGGCGTTGCTGATGGTAACGGCGTTGCTGCTGCAGATGACGATGGCGTGGCTGTTGCCGATGGCGATGGTATTGCTGATGGAGATAGCGATGGTGTTGCTGATGGAGATAGCGATGGTGTTGCTGATGGAGATGACGATGGCGTGGCTGTTGGAGATAGCGATGGTGTTGCTGATGGAGATGGCGATGGGGTGGCTGTTGGAGATAGCGATGGTGTTGCTGATGGAGATGGCGATGGGGTGGCTGTTGGAGATAGCGATGGTGTTGCTGATGGAGATGGCGATACCGTGGCTGTTGCAGATGACGATGGTGTTGGTGTTGGAGATGGTGTTGGTGTTGCTGATGGAGATGGCGATACCGTGGCTGTTGCAGATGACGATGGTGTTGGTGTTGGAGATAGCGATGGTGTTGCTGATGGAGATGGCGATGGCGATGGCGTGGCTGTTGCAGATGACGATGGCGTTGGTGTTGCAGATGGCGACGGCGTTGGCGTTGCGGATGGTAATGGCGTTGCTGCTGCAGATGACGATGGCGTGGCTGTTGCCGATGGCGATGGTGTTGCTGATGGTGATAGCGATGGTGTTACTGCTGCAGATGACGATGGCGTGGCTGTTGCCGATGGCGATGGTGTTGCTGATGGAGATGGCGATACCGTGGCTGTTGCCGATGACGATGCTGTTGCTGATGGAGATGGCGATGGGGTGGCTGTTGCAGATGACGATGGTGTTGGTGTTGGAGATGGCGACGGCGTTGGCGTTGCGGATGGTAACGGCGTTGCTGCTGCAGATGACGATGGCGTGGCTGTTGCCGATGGCGATGGTGTTGCTGATGGAGATAGCGATGGTGTTGCTGATGGAGATGGCGATACCGTGGCTGTTGCCGATGACGATGGTGTTGGTGTTGGAGATAGCGATGGTGTTGGTGATGGAGATGGCGATGGGGTGGCTGTTGGAGATAGCGATGGCGTCGCTGTTGACGTTGGGGTTGTTGTTGCTATAAACCAACGAAAGAAATCAATAGTGACACTATCAGCTGCAATAAATTCTGACACTCCAAGCCCCAATCAATGTTTTTGCTGCTGAACCTTGCAGACTCATGTGTCCCCTTGATTATGCCGGCAAAAGTTGGCAAGGCATGTAAGGCTACTGGCTGATGCACAATTAACATTGATGATGCCTTTCGTCAAGCTTGGCAGACCTTGGCCTTGTAGTGCAAACAAGCGCAAAACGGCGCTTTTGAGGGCCAATAAGAGGGCCTGGTTGTGCACATGGCTCCCCATAGCTTGCTGTTATAGGGTTGAAAACGGCTCAGTCCTCACTGGTGGGGCCCCCTATAAGGGTGCCTAGGGGGGTCTCGACCAAAAACTCATTGGGGGGCGCGTATATTGGACGAAATAATGATTTTACAAGGGTTAAACCAATGATTGAACCCCTTGGGGTAGAGTACACAAACAGGCACAAAGGGGGGGGGGGGGCGGCAGGTGGCGTTTTCCGATACATTCGGGCCTACTAGGCCTTGATCTAACAACCTCTGCAAGGTGATTTTGGAGCTTTCAGGGGGCCGATGGCCTTGTACATACAGGTGGAAAATGGACTTTTTCCGGTAACCCTTGATGATTGTCAGGAACAGGTTGTTGTTGGGTGATAAAATGGTGACAATGGGAGCAAGTATAAAGCCATGGGGAGCCATGTAGCACAAACTAGGCCCTCTTGGTGGGGCTTATTTGCCCTGAAAAGCGGCGTTTTGGACTTGTTTGCACCAAAGTTGGCCCAATTGGTTGGGCTATAGCCGCCAATTGCGTCAATTTGAACCCTTGTCCCGTTCCTCTCGTTTCTTCCATATGGCCCCCCTAACCATTGACAGGGTCCCGGGTGACGTCTCCAAGTTTTTCAGATCAGTCCCCCTATCGGGCCCCACGGGTGAGGACGGAGCCGTTTTCAAGCCCGCGTGGGTTGGCTGAAAAATGACAGTTTTTGGGCGACGCTTGACAATGCTTGGAGGCCCTTGGGCTGTATTCGGTGATCAGTTGGTGATAATGGGAGTATGTATAAAGCACTGAGGAGCCATGATGCTGATGGGTTTGATGGCTGATTGCAAAATCAGCCACTTGGAGGTCCATTGCCTGGGGCAGATTCTTTGCGAGGTGGACTTGCTGTAGGCAATAGAAATTTCAAAAAAATGCTCTTTTCCGAAACCCTACCATTGGTGCTGGGGTGGGTTAGGGTGGTCGTGTGGTGACAATGCAGGTACTCAAGCACCCGTGGGGACCCACGTCGCGGCCGCGAGGCCCATGTGGCCTGAGCCACATGTAGGCCAATTTTATTGGGAAAGGTCATATCATGTCTTTCACACGGGCCATGACCAGCCTTGGACAAGGCTAGGGGCCGCAAAAAAAATGTGCTTTTGTATCCTAATATGTGTATACTGTCACAACATCCCCAGTTCAACCCAGCAGAGTGGGTGCCACGGGGTCACTAGGGTCGCCAAAATCGCCAACATAGCAAAAATGGCTGAAAACTACATAAACCGCATCAGTGTTCGACCCACTCCGCCCACACAAACCTTGTGGAGTTGAGACCCTAAAACAGTTTTGCGGCTCAAAATTGAGAAAGAAATCTGTGAGTTTCAACCAAGTAAGGGGGGGGGGGGGGGTTATTCTTCGACATTTTTTTACCACCACCCACCCACCCACCCAAAGCCCGTTAAAGAAGTGTGTTTCGAGTTTTTTTTTGGGGGGGGTTCTAGGGGGGTCTCGACCAAGAACTCATTTCGGGGGGTTTGGGGGGAAAGTATGTGGCATTTTCCATTATGCGAGCCTGCGATGCCCCAATCTAAGAACTTCTATGAGGCGATTTTGGGGCTTGGTGGGGGCCCATGGCCCAAGCCACATGGGCCTAGCAGCCACGACATGGGTCCCATGGGTGCTTGAGCACCTGCATTGTCACGACCACCCTAAGCCATCTCAGCGCCGACAAGAGGGTTTCGGGAAAAGGCGAATATTCGAAAAAAGTGGGTTTCAAGTTTGGGGGGGGGGGGTCTAGAGGGGTCCCGACCAAAAACTCATTGCAATCGACATGCACCCTGCATCCCCCCCCCCCCTCAAAGTTCAAACCCCCGAGGCAATGTGGAGCCTGCCGAAGATGGGTGGTGGTCCCTCTCCTGAGGGATAGGTGCGGGTCATGATGGCCCTGTGTTGAGCATTGCACTACCGCCGGGGCTACCTCAGGGTTGAGCATGTAGGGAGTACCAGGGTGTCCCTTTGACCTCAAAATCAACGTAGCAGGAGTATCCGGGCGTCCCCGTGACCTCCGGAAGAACCTAGGGAGGTATCGAGGCATCCCTCTAGTGGCGGAAGAAACCTAGTGGGAGTATCGGGGAGTCCCCATTCCAAGAAGAACCCAAGGACACATCGGGGTGCCCCACTAGCCCCATGAGAAATCCAATGGGAGTATGGGGGCGTCCCCATGCCCCCGCCCAAAAAACCAGGGAGGTGTCTGACGCGCGTGCGCAGCTTTGAAGTGCGGTAAGAAGACACTATGTGGTATCCCAACTTTGCTTCTTTTTTCTGTGTTGTTTTTTGCCGTGTGCCTCGGCACTTGAGATTGTTTTCTCGAAATTCCGCATCATTTGATAAAATATAGTATCACGCCACGCGAGATTTTGAATTTCTCTCGTGTTCGAGTCATCCAACACCTGTTCCTCGCCTTCTGTGAGCCAAGCTCCGGATGCTATTCCATTCACGCTTGGTGGTGGTACTATTGCCCCAAAGGCCCACTCCCTGCCCATGGTCAATGAAAAAAAAAATGTCAAAGAAAAAAGAGGTCCGCCACTACCAAAGCATTGATTACCTTTCTTAAAGGGAAGAAAACTAAGCCTCATGGTAAACATAGTTATGGTCCAATGATCAACGTGCTACAACAACGTCAAGGATGAGCATGGAGGTTTGGGCCAATGTGCATTAACCGAGGGGCATGCAATGGTGGTGGTGGGTCTGCAGGAGTCGCACCTGCAATGGTATGGGCTGGAGCTTCGCTCGGACCCACCCTCCCCACTATGTACCACCATTTTGCAGTGGGGGGTGAAAACAGGCACGGATTTTCCTGCAAGGAAAACCGTGCTCTGGAGGTCTGAACTCCGTCTGCGGTTGCATTCTCTCGGAGTGCTATGCCCCGCGGCGGATGCCCAGTGCCCTTCTGTGCACGTGTATCGTGTTGTGTGGACGCGGCGAGCAAAAAGGCCAAAGCCCCTCGTGGTGTGTTGAGTGTCAGGCGTACGGGGGGAAATGCCCCCCGCTCCATTCGACAATTGGACACTAAAAATTGCACGGTATCAGCGGGCAAAACAACTCACAAGACTACCCTCATCCGGATAACATGCGTAGTCTTAGGTATGCATAATGTGAATGTACCATGTGACCACGGCTCTGTAAGTAGTAGCGCCACGCGCACCACCACCCACGAACACGAGCCGGCAACAGTGCGGGAGCACACGTGGTGTACGCGGCCAAGTAGCGGTGCACCCCAATGCCATACCTGAAACAAACCAGCAGTGGCAATGCCGTAGTTCCTTACCCGCTTCCGCAGCAGGTAGATCTATCATGTAGCAGGACGCGGGTTGTCGCTTAACCAAGGCCGGCCACCTGGCCTGCTGGGTTGGGGCTTGTTTGTGGTTTCCAACGCGCGCGCGCGTGTGTGTATTTGAGTGTCACGCGAGTACACTAGCGTGACACTTGTCAACACTCGCATGACACTTCCCCCATAAGACACACCACAAATTGCCTTGAAACACCCACCTCAAGCAAATGGACGCGCATGGCTCTTTGTTGCCCCTAAAATTGATTGCAGTCGTGACGACCCGTGAGTCAGTGAACAGCCAGCATATTGAAGCCAAAGGATGCTAAGGATTGTTTTCAATAGCCATTTTGGTTTGGGATCACTTTTGGAAAAAAGGCATTTTTGACCCATTTTTGACTCATTTTTGCTCCCAAAACGGCCCTTTTTCAAGGCATTTTGGCATTTTCCATGGGCCAAAACGCGTCACCGCGGGCTCAAAATGGGCTAAAAACACTTGTTTGAGCATCCCAAGTGGTCTAGGAACAACTTTGGAAAAAAGAATTTCGCCCCGGGGACATTGGTGGACCCACCATTGGCCCCCGGCGTGCGAGGGCCGCGCTGCCCTCCGGCTCCACCAAGTGACCACTGGTACGGGGGTCTAGGCATCTCGTTGGGTGATTCTGAGGCTTGGAAGCCACAAAAAGTGGGGGGTTGCGGGTGGATTAGGTGCCCTCCGAATTCCGTTTTGAGCCACGTAGCCCAAGATACAGCCCGTTCTTGGTTTTGGGCCTGTTTGACACAAACAACGCACATTTAGGCCATGTTTGGTCTTTTTTTTGGGGGCCGTTTCTCGGACATATTGTGGAGTTAGAGGGCAACAAAGGGCTCTTTGTCACAAGGAAGTCAAGCCGCACATGGAGTGAACAAACCATTTACCTTCCTTTGGCCGTTTTGACGAGGTTCCGGGGCCACTTTGGGCCCATAAAAGCTGTTTTGGGGCACAAAATGCGCAGTTTTGGGAGGGCACCTCCCGACTTGCCGCCCCCGCCCCATGGAGCCACCGGTGAGTTTTTGGCTGAAAACTTGGATTTGGCAAGGGCACCACCTAGGCTCTAGGATGGCAAGAGTAGAGTAGAGCCCGGAGCGATGAGGCGGAGCAATGGCCAAAACGGAAAGGAGAAGTGCTTGCTGCTTGCTTGTTGCCTGTTGTTGCTTGTTAGCTAGATTTAAGGGGAGAGGGGTGTAGTAATATATCCTCTAATCTACACCCCTCTCCCCAACTCTAGGTGGCTCCACCATACGGCTCTAAGGTACATGCAAAGGGTACAACTTGGTGCATACATGTGGCGGAAGGGGCTAAACTCGGTCAAAATAGACTCAAAATGGGCTCAGTTCACTTGTTTGTGCACCCCCAATGGTCCAGGGTCACTTTTGGAAAAACACGTTGTTGACCCATTTTGGACCCATTTTTGCTCCCAAAACGGCCCTTTTTCAAGGCATTTTGGCATTTTCCATGGGCCAAAACGCGTAACTACAGTCTCAAAATGGGCTAAAAACACTTGTTTGAGCATCCCAAATGGTCCAAAATCACTTTTGGAAAAATGTGTTTTTGACCCATTTTTGACCCATTTTTGGTCCCAAAACAGGCCATTTTCAATGCATTTTGGCATTTTCCATGGGCCAAAACGCATCATCACGGGCTCAAAATGGGCTAAAAACACTTGTTTGAGCATCCCAAGTGGTCTAGGAACAACTTTGGAAAAGAATTTCGCCCCGGGGACATTGGTGGACCCACCATTGGCCCCCGGCGTGCGAGGGCCGCGCTGCCCTCCGGCTCCACCAAGTGACCACTGGTACGGGGGTCTAGGCATCTCGTTGGGTGATTCTGAGGCTTGGAAACCACAAAAAGTGGGGGGTTGCGGGTGGATTAGGTGCCCTCCGAATTCCGTTTTGAGCCACGTAGCCCAAGATACAGCCCGTTCTTGGTTTTGGGCCTGTTTGACACAAACAACGCACATTCAGGCCATTTTTGGCTTTTTTTTTTGGGGGGGGGGGGCGTTTCTCGGACATATTGTGGAGTTAGAGGGCAACAAAGGGCTCTTTGTCACAAGGAAGTCAAGCCGCACATGGAGTGAACAAACCATTTACCTTCCTTTGGCCGTTTTGACGAGGTTCCGGGGCCACTTTGGGCCCATAAAAGCTGTTTTGGGGCACAAAATGCGCAGTTTTGGGAGGGCACCTCCCGACTTGCCGCCCCCGCCCCATGGCGCCACCGGTGAGTTTTTGGCTGAAAACTTGGATTTGGCAAGGGCACCACCTAGGCTCTAGGATGGCAAGAGTAGAGTAGAGCCCGAAGCGATGAGGCGGAGCAATGGCCAAAACGGAAAGGAGAAGTGCTTGCTGCTTGCTTGTTGCCTGTTGTTGCTTGTTAGCTAGATTTAAGGGGAGAGGGGTGTAGTAATATATCCTCTAATCTACACCCCTCTCCCCAACTCTAGGTGGCTCCACCATACGGCTCTAAGGTACATGCAAAGGGTACAACTTGGTGCATACATGTGGCGGAAGGGGCTAAACTCGGTCAAAATGACTCAAAATGGGCTCAGTTCACTTGTTTGTGCACCCCCAATGGTCCAGGGTCACTTTTGGAAAAACACGTTGTTGACCCATTTTTGACCCATTTTTGCTCCCAAAACGGCCCTTTTTCAATGCATTTTGGCATTTTCCATAGGCCAAAATGCGTCACCACGGGCTCAAAATGGGCTAAAAACACTTGTTTGAGCATCCCAAGTGGTCTAGGAACAACTTTGGAAAAAAAATTTCGCCCCGGGGACATTGGTGGACCCACCATTGGCCCCCGGCGTGCGAGGGCCGCGCTGCCCTCCGGCTCCACCAAGTGACCACTGGTACGGGGGTCTAGGCATCTCGTTGGGTGATTCTGAGGCTTGGAAACCACAAAAAGTGGGGGGTTGCGGGTGGATTAGGTGCCCTCCGAATTCGGTTTTGAGCCACGTAGCCCAAGATACAGCCCGTTCTTGGTTTTGGGCCTGTTTGACACAAACAACGCACATTCAGGCCATGTTTGTTCTTTTTTTTGGGGGCCGTTTCTCGGACATATTGTGGAGTTAGAGGGCAACAAAGGGCTCTTTGTCACAAGGAAGTCAAGCCGCACATGGAGTGAACAAACCATTTACCTTCCTTTGGACGTTTAGACGAGGTTCCGGGGCCACTTTGGGCCCATAAAAGCTGTTTTGGGGCACAAAATGCGCAGTTTTGGGAGGGCACCTCCCGACTTGCCGCCCCCGCCCCATGGAGCCACCGGTGAGTTTTTGGCTGAAAACTTGGATTTGGCAAGGGCACCACCTAGGCTCTAGGATGGCAAGAGTAGAGTAGAGCCCGGAGCGATGAGGCGGAGCAATGGCCAAAACGGAAAGGAGAAGTGCTTGTTGCTTGCTTGTTGCCTGTTGTTGCTTGTTAGCTAGATTTAAGGGGAGAGGGGTGTAGTAATATATCCTCTAATCTACACCCCTCTCCCCAACTCTAGGTGGCTCCACCATACGGCTCTAAGGTACATGCAAAGGGTACAACTTGGTGCATACATGTGGCGGAAGGGGCTAAACTCGGTCAAAATAGACTCAAAATGGGCTCAGTTCACTTGTTTGTGCACCCCCAATGGTCCAGGGTCACTTTTGGAAAAACACGTTGTTGACCCATTTTGGACCCATTTTTGCTCCCAAAACGGCCCTTTTTCAAGGCATTTTGGCATTTTCCATGGGCCAAAACGCGTAACTACAGTCTCAAAATGGGCTAAAAACACTTGTTTGAGCACCCCAAATGGTCCAAAATCACTTTTGGAAAAATGTGTTTTTGACCCATTTTTGACCCATTTTGGTCCAAAACAGGCCATTTTCAATGCATTTTGGCATTTTCCATGGGCCAAAACGCATCATCACGGGCTCAAAATGGGCTAAAAACACTTGTTTGAGCATCCCAAGTGGTCTAGGAACAACTTTGGAAAAAAAATTTCGCCCCGGGGACATTGGTGGACCCACCATTGGCCCCCGGCGTGCGAGGGCCGCGCTGCCCTCCGGCTCCACCAAGTGACCACTGGTACGGGGGTCTAGGCATCTCGTTGGGTGATTCTGAGGCTTGGAAACCACAAAAAGTGGGGGGTTGCGGGTGGATTAGGTGCCCTCCGAATTCCGTTTTGAGCCACGTAGCCCAAGATACAGCCCGTTCTTGGTTTTGGGCCTGTTTGACACAAACAACGCACATTCAGGCCATTTTTGGCTTTTTTTTGGGGGGGGGGGGCGTTTCTCGGACATATTGTGGAGTTAGAGGGCAACAAAGGGCTCTTTGTCACAAGGAAGTCAAGCCGCACATGGAGTGAACAAACCATTTACCTTCCTTTGGCCGTTTTGACGAGGTTCCGGGGCCACTTTGGGCCCATAAAAGCTGTTTTGGGGCACAAAATGCGCAGTTTTGGGAGGGCACCTCCCGACTTGCCGCCCCCGCCCCATGGCGCCACCGGTGAGTTTTTGGCTGAAAACTTGGATTTGGCAAGGGCACCACCTAGGCTCTAGGATGGCAAGAGTAGAGTAGAGCCCGGAGCGATGAGGCGGAGCAATGGCCAAAACGGAAAGGAGAAGTGCTTGCTGCTTGCTTGTTGCCTGTTGTTGCTTGTTAGCTAGATTTAAGGGGAGAGGGGTGTAGTAATATATCCTCTAATCTACACCCCTCTCCCCAACTCTAGGTGGCTCCACCATACGGCTCTAAGGTACATGCAAAGGGTACAACTTGGTGCATACATGTGGCGGAAGGGGCTAAACTCGGTCAAAATAGACTCAAAATGGGCTCAGTTCACTTGTTTGTGCACCCCCAATGGTCCAAGGTCACTTTTGGAAAAATGTGTTTTTGACCCATTTTTGACCCATTTTTGCTCCCAAAACGGCCCTTTTTCAATGCATTTTGGCATTTTCAATAGGCCAAAATGCGTCACCACGGGCTCAAAATGGGCTAAAAACACTTGTTTGAGCATCCCAAGTGGTCTAGGAACAACTTTGGAAAAAAAATTTCGCCCCGGGGACATTGGTGGACCCACCATTGGCCCCCGGCGTGCGAGGGCCGCGCTGCCCTCCGGCTCCACCAAGTGACCACTGGTACGGGGGTCTAGGCATCTCGTTGGGTGATTCTGAGGCTTGGAAACCACAAAAAGTGGGGGGTTGCGGGTGGATTAGGTGCCCTCCGAATTCCGTTTTGAGCCACGTAGCCCAAGATACAGCCCGTTCTTGGTTTTGGGCCTGTTTGACACAAACAACGCACATTCAGGCCATGTTTGTTCTTTTTTGGGGGGCCGTTTCTCGGACATATTGTGGAGTTAGAGGGCAACAAAGGGCTCTTTGTCACAAGGAAGTCAAGCCGCACATGGAGTGAACAAACCATTTACCTTCCTTTGGACGTTTAGACGAGGTTCCGGGGCCACTTTGGGCCCATAAAAGCTGTTTTGGGGCACAAAATGCGCAGTTTTGGGAGGGCACCTCCCGACTTGCCGCCCCCGCCCCATGGAGCCACCGGTGAGTTTTTGGCTGAAAACTTGGATTTGGCAAGGGCACCACCTAGGCTCTAGGATGGCAAGAGTAGAGTAGAGCCCGAAGCGATGAGGCGGAGCAATGGCCGAAACGGAAAGGAGAAGTGCTTGCTGCTTGCTTGTTGCGTGTTGATGCTTGTTAGCTAGATTTAAAGGGAGAGGGGTGTAGTAATATATCCTCTAATCTACACCCCTCTCCCCAACTCTAGGTGGCTCCACCATACGGCTCTAAGGTACATGCAAAGGGTACAACTTGGTGCATACATGTGGCGGAAGGGGCTAAACTCGGTCAAAATAGACTCAAAATGTGCACCCCCAATGGTCCAGGGTCACTTTTGGAAAAACACGTTGTTGACCCATTTTGGACCCATTTTTGCTCCCAAAACGACCCTTTTTCAAGGCATTTTGGCATTTTCCATGGGCCAAAACACGTCACTACACGCTCAAAATGGGCTAAAAACACTTGTTTGAGCATCCCAAATGGTCCAAAATCACTTTCGGAAAAATGTGTTTTTGACCCATTTTTGACCCATTTTTGGTCCCAAAACAGCCCATTTTCAATGCATTTTGGCATTTTCCATGGGCCAAAACGCGTCACCACGGGCTCAAAATGGGCTAAAAACACTTGTTTGAGCATCCCAAGTGGTCTAGGAACAACTTTGGAAAAAAAATTTCGCCCCGGGGACATTGGTGGACCCACCATTGGCCCCCGGCGTGCGAGGGCCGCGCTGCCCTCCGGCTCCACCAAGTGACCACTGGTACGGGGGTCTAGGCATCTCGTTGGGTGATTCTGAGGCTTGGAAACCACAAAAAGTGGGGGGTTGCGGGTGGATTAGGTGCCCTCCGAATTCCGTTTTGAGCCACGTAGCCCAAGATACAGCCCGTTCTTGGTTTTGGGCCTGTTTGACACAAACAACGCACATTCAGGCCATTTTTGGCTTTTTTTGGGGGGGGGGCGTTTCTCGGACATATTGTGGAGTTAGAGGGCAACAAAGGGCTCTTTGTCACAAGGAAGTCAAGCCGCACATGGAGTGAACAAACCATTTACCTTCCTTTGGCCGTTTTGACGAGGTTCCGGGGCCACTTTGGGCCCATAAAAGCTGTTTTGGGGCACAAAATGCGCAGTTTTGGGAGGGCACCTCCCGACTTGCCGCCCCCGCCCCATGGCGCCACCGGTGAGTTTTTGGCTGAAAACTTGGATTTGGCAAGGGCACCACGTAGGCTCTAGGATGGCAAGAGTAGAGTAGAGCCCGAAGCGATGAGGCGGAGCAATGGCCAAAACGGAAAGGAGAAGTGCTTGCTGCTTGCTTGTTGCCTGTTGTTGCTTGTTAGCTAGATTTAAGGGGAGAGGGGTGTAGTAATATATCCTCTAATCTACACCCCTCTCCCCAACTCTAGGTGGCTCCACCATACGGCTCTAAGGTACATGCAAAGGGTACAACTTGGTGCATACATGTGGCGGAAGGGGCTAAACTCGGTCAAAATAGACTCAAAATGGGCTCAGTTCACTTGTTTGTGCACCCCCAATGGTCCAGGGTCACTTTTGGAAAAACACGTTGTTGACCCATTTTGGACCCATTTTTGCTCCCAAAACGGCCCTTTTTCAAGGCATTTTGGTATTTTCCATGGGCCAAAACACGTCACTACACGCTCAAAATGGGCTAAAAACACTTGTTTGAGCATCCCAAATGGTCCAAAATCACTTTTGGAAAAATGTGTTTTTGACCCATTTTTGACCCATTTTTGGTCCCAAAACAGCCCATTTTCAATGCATTTTGGCATTTTCCATGGGCCAAAACGCGTCACCACGGGCTCAAAATGGGCTAAAAACACTTGTTTGAGCATCCCAAGTGGTCTAGGAACAACTTTGGAAAAAAGAATTTCGCCCCGGGGACATTGGTGGACCCACCATTGGCCCCCGGCGTGCGAGGGCCGCGCTGCCCTCCGGCTCCACCAAGTGACCACTGGTACGGGGGTCTAGGCATCTCGTTGGGTGATTCTGAGGCTTGGAAACCACAAAAAGTGGGGGGTTGCGGGTGGATTAGGTGCCCTCCGAATTCCGTTTTGAGCCACGTAGCCCAAGATACAGCCCGTTCTTGGTTTTGGGCCTGTTTGACACAAACAACGCACATTCAGGCCATTTTTGGCTTTTTTTTGGGGGGGGGGGGGGGGTTCTCGGACATATTGTGGAGTTAGAGGGCAACAAAGGGCTCTTTGTCACAAGGAAGTCAAGCCGCACATGGAGTGAACAAACCATTTACCTTCCTTTGGCCGTTTTGACGAGGTTCCGGGGCCACTTTGGGCCCATAAAAGCTGTTTTGGGGCACAAAATGCGCAGTTTTGGGAGGGCACCTCCCGACTTGCCGCCCCCGCCCCATGGCGCCACCGGTGAGTTTTTGGCTGAAAACTTGGATTTGGCAAGGGCACCACCTAGGCTCTAGGATGGCAAGAGTAGAGTAGAGCCCGAAGCGATGAGGCGGAGCAATGGCCAAAACGGAAAGGAGAAGTGCTTGCTGCTTGCTTCTTGCTTGTTGTTGCTTGTTAGCTAGATTTAAGGGGAGAGGGGTGTAGTAATATATCCTCTAATCTACACCCCTCTCCCCAACTCTAGGTGGCTCCACCATACGGCTCTAAGGTACATGCAAAGGGTACAACTTGGTGCATACATGTGGCGGAAGGGGCTAAACTCGGTCAAAATAGACTCAAAATGGGCTCAGTTCACTTGTTTGTGCACCCCCAATGGTCCAGGGTCACTTTTGGAAAAACACGTTGTTGACCCATTTTGGACCCATTTTTGCTCCCAAAACGGCCCTTTTTCAAGGCATTTTGGCATTTTCCATGGGCCAAAACACGTCACTACACGCTCAAAATGGGCTAAAAACACTTGTTTGAGCATCCCAAATGGTCCAAAATCACTTTTGGAAAAATGTGTTTTTGACCCATTTTTGACCCATTTTTGGTCCCAAAACAGGACATTTTCAATGCATTTTGGCATTTTCCATGGGCCAAAACGCGTCACCACGGGCTCAAAATGGGCTAAAAACACTTGTTTGAGCATCCCAAGTGGTCTAGGAACAACTTTGAAAAAAGGAATTTCGCCCCGGGGACATTGGTGGACCCACCATTGGCCCCCGGCGTGCGAGGGCCGCGCTGCCCTCCGGCTCCACCAAGTGACCACTGGTACGGGGGTCTAGGCATCTCGTTGGGTGATTCTGAGGCTTGGAAACCACAAAAAGTGGGGGGTTGCGGGTGGATTAGGTGCCCTCCGAATTCCGTTTTGAGCCACGTAGCCCAAGATACAGCCCGTTCTTGGTTTTGGGCCTGTTTGACACAAACAACGCACATTCAGGCCATGTTTGTTCTTTTTTTTGGGGGCCGTTTCTCGGACATATTGTGGAGTTAGAGGGCAACAAAGGGCTCTTTGTCACAAGGAAGTCAAGCCGCACATGGAGTGAACAAACCATTTACCTTCCTTTGGCCGTTTTGACGAGGTTCCGGGGCCACTTTGGGCCCATAAAAGCTGTTTTGGGGCACAAAATGCGCAGTTTTGGGAGGGCACCTCCCGACTTGCCGCCCCCACCCCATGGAGCCACCGGTGAGTTTTTGGCTGAAAACTTGGATTTGGCAAGGGCACCACCTAGGCTCTAGGATGGCAAGAGTAGAGTAGAGCGCGGAGCGATGAGGCGGAGCAATGGCCGAAACGAAAAGGAGAAGTGCTTGCTGCTTGCTTGTTGCTTGTTGATGCTTGTTAGCTAGATTTAAAGGGAGAGGGGTGTAGTAATATATCCTCTAATCTACACCCCTCTCCCCAACTCTAGGTGGCTCCACCATACGGCTCTAAGGTACATGCAAAGGGTACAACTTGGTGCATACATGTGGCGGAAGGGGCTAAACTCGGTCAAAATAGACTCAAAATGTGCACCCCCAATGGTCCAGGGTCACTTTTGGAAAAACACGTTGTTGACCCATTTTGGACCCATTTTTGCTCCCAAAACGGCCCTTTTTCAAGGCATTTTGGCATTTTCCATGGGCCAAAACACGTCACTACACGCTCAAAATGGGCTAAAAACACTTGTTTGAGCATCCCAAGTGGTCTAGGAACAACTTTGGAAAAAAGAATTTCGCCCCGGGGACATTGGTGGACCCACCATTGGCCCCCGGCGTGCGAGGGCCGCGCTGCCCTCCGGCTCCACCAAGTGACCACTGGTACGGGGGTCTAGGCATCTCGTTGGGTGATTCTGAGGCTTGGAAACCACAAAAAGTGGGGGGTTGCGGGTGGATTAGGTGCCCTCCGAATTCGGTTTTGAGCCACGTAGCCCAAGATACAGCCCGTTCTTGGTTTTGGGCCTGTTTGACACAAACAACGCACATTCAGGCCATTTTTGGCTTTTTTTTTGGGGGGGGGGGCGTTTCTCGGACATATTGTGGAGTTAGAGGGCAACAAAGGGCTCTTTGTCACAAGGAAGTCAAGCCGCACATGGAGTGAACAAACCATTTACCTTCCTTTGGCCGTTTTGACGAGGTTCCGGGGCCACTTTGGGCCCATAAAAGCTGTTTTGGGGCACAAAATGCGCAGTTTTGGGAGGGCACCTCCCGACTTGCCGCCCCCGCCCCATGGCGCCACCGGTGAGTTTTTGGCTGAAAACTTGGATTTGGCAAGGGCAACACCTAGGCTCTAGGATGGCAAGAGTAGAGTAGAGCCCGAAGCGATGAGGCGGAGCAATGGCCAAAACGGAAAGGAGAAGTGCTTGCTGCTTGCTTGTTGCCTGTTGTTGCTTGTTAGCTAGATTTAAGGGGAGAGGGGTGTAGTAATATATCCTCTAATCTACACCCCTCTCCCCAACTCTAGGTGGCTCCACCATACGGCTCTAAGGTACATGCAAAGGGTACAACTTGGTGCATACATGTGGCGGAAGGGGCTAAACTCGGTCAAAATAGACTCAAAATGGGCTCAGTTCGCTTGTTTGTGCACCCCCAATGGTCCAGGGTCACTTTTGGAAAAACACGTTGTTGACCCATTTTGGACCCATTTTTGCTCCCAAAACGGCCCTTTTTCAAGGCATTTTGGCATTTTCCATAGGCCAAAATGCGTCACTACAGTCTCAAAATGGGCTAAAAACACTTGTTTGAGCATCCCAAATGGTCCAAAATCACTTTTGGAAAAATGTGTTTTTGACCCATTTTTGACCCATTTTTGGTCCCAAAACAGCCCATTTTCAATGCATTTTGGCATTTTCCATGGGCCAAAACGCGTCACCACGGGCTCAAAATGGGCTAAAAACACTTGTTTGAGCATCCCAAGTGGTCTAGGAACAACTTTGGAAAAAAAATTCGCCCCGGGGACATTGGTGGACCCACCATTGGCCCCCGGCGTGCGAGGGCCGCGCTGCCCTCCGGCTCCACCAAGTGACCACTGGTACGGGGGTCTAGGCATCTCGTTGGGTGATTCTGAGGCTTGGAAACCACAAAAAGTGGGGGGTTGCGGGTGGATTAGGTGCCCTCCGAATTCGGTTTTGAGCCACGTAGCCCAAGATACAGCCCGTTCTTGGTTTTAGGCCTGTTTGACACAAACAACGCACATTCAGGCCATTTTTGGTCTTTTTTTTGGGGGGGGGGCCGTTTCTCGGACATATTGTGGAGTTAGAGGGCAACAAAGGGCTCTTTGTCACAAGGAAGTCAAGCCGCACATGGAGTGAACAAACCATTTACCTTCCTTTGGCCGTTTTGACGAGGTTCCGGGGCCACTTTGGGCCCATAAAAGCTGTTTTGGGGCACAAAATGCGCAGTTTTGGGAGGGCACCTCCCGACTTGCCGCCCCCGCCCCATGGCGCCACCGGTGAGTTTTTGGCTGAAAACTTGGATTTGGCAAGGGCACCACCTAGGCTCTAGGATGGCAAGAGTAGAGTAGAGCCCGGAGCGATGAGGCGGAGCAATGGCCAAAACGGAAAGGAGAAGTGCTTGCTGCTTGCTTGTTGCTTGTTGTTGCTTGTTAGCTAGATTTAAGGGGAGAGGGGTGTAGTAATATATCCTCTAATCTACACCCCTCTCCCCAACTCTAGGTGGCTCCACCATACGGCTCTAAGGTACATGCAAAGGGTACAACTTGGTGCATACATGTGGCGGAAGGGGCTAAACTCGGTCAAAATAGACTCAAAATGGGCTCAGTTCACTTGTTTGTGCACCCCCAATGGTCCAGGGTCACTTTTGGAAAAACACGTTGTTGACCCATTTTGGACCCATTTTTGCTCCCAAAACGGCCCTTTTTCAAGGCATTTTGGCATTTTCCATAGGCCAAAACGCGTAACTACAGGCTTAAAATGGGCTAAAAACACTTGTTTGAGCATCCCAGATGGTCCAAAATCACTTTTGGAAAAATGTGTTTTTGACCCATTTTTGACCCATTTTTGGTCCCAAAACAGCCCATTTTCAATGCATTTTGGCATTTTCCATGGGCCAAAACGCGTCACCACGGGCTCAAAATGGGCTAAAAACACTTGTTTGAGCATCCCAAGTGGTCTAGGAACAACTTTGGAAAAAAAATTTCGCCCCGGGGACATTGGTGGACCCACCATTGGCCCCCGGCGTGCGAGGGCCGCGCTGCCCTCCGGCTCCACCAAGTGACCACTGGTACGGGGGTCTAGGCATCTCGTTGGGTGATTCTGGGGCTTGGAAACCACAAAAAGTGGGGGGTTGCGGGTGGATTAGGTGCCCTCCGAATTCCGTTTTGAGCCACGTAGCCCAAGATACAGCCCGTTCTTGGTTTTGGGCCTGTTTGACACAAACAACGCACATTCAGGCCATTTTTGGCTTTTTTTTGGGGGGGGGCGTTTCTCGGACATATTGTGGAGTTAGAGGGCAACAAAGGGCTCTTTGTCACAAGGAAGTCAAGCCGCACATGGAGTGAACAAACCATTTACCTTCCTTTGGCCGTTTTGACGAGGTTCCGGGGCCACTTTGGGCCCATAAAAGCTGTTTTGGGGCACAAAATGCGCAGTTTTGGGAGGGCACCTCCCGACTTGCCGCCCCCGCCCCATGGCGCCACCGGTGAGTTTTTGGCTGAAAACTTGGATTTGGCAAGGGCACCACCTAGGCTCTAGGATGGCAAGAGTAGAGTAGAGCCCGAAGCGATGAGGCGGAGCAATGGCCAAAACGGAAAGGAGAAGTGCTTGCTGCTTGCTTGTTGCCTGTTGTTGCTTGTTAGCTAGATTTAAGGGGAGAGGGGTGTAGTAATATATCCTCTAATCTACACCCCTCTCCCCAACTCTAGGTGGCTCCACCATACGGCTCTAAGGTACATGCAAAGGGTACAACTTGGTGCATACATGTGGCGGAAGGGGCTAAACTCGGTCAAAATAGACTCAAAATGGGCTCAGTTCGCTTGTTTGTGCACCCCCAATGGTCCAGGGTCACTTTTGGAAAAACACGTTGTTGACCCATTTTGGACCCATTTTTGCTCCCAAAACGGCCCTGTTTCAAGGCATTTTGGCATTTTCCATAGGCCAAAACACGTCACTACACGCTCAAAATGGGCTAAAAACACTTGTTTGAGCATCCCAAATGGTCCAAAATCACTTTTGGAAAAATGTGTTTTTGACCCATTTTTGACCCATTTTTGGTCCCAAAACAGCCCATTTTCAATGCATTTTGGCATTTTCCATGGGCCAAAACGCGTCACCACGGGCTCAAAATGGGCTAAAAACACTTGTTTGAGCATCCCAAGTGGTCTAGGAACAACTTTGGAAAAAAAATTTCGCCCCGGGGACATTGGTGGACCCACCATTGGCCCCCGGCGTGCGAGGGCCGCGCTGCCCTCCGGCTCCACCAAGTGACCACTGGTACGGGGGTCTAGGCATCTCGTTGGGTGATTCTGAGGCTTGGAAACCACAAAAAGTGGGGGGTTGGGGGTGGATTAGGTGCCCTCCGAATTCGGTTTTGAGCCACGTAGCCCAAGATACAGCCCGTTCTTGGTTTTAGGCCTGTTTGACACAAACAACGCACATTCAGGCCATTTTTGGCCTTTTTTTTGGGGGGGGGGGGGGCGTTTCTCGGACATATTGTGGAGTTAGAGGGCAACAAAGGGCTCTTTGTCACAAGGAAGTCAAGCCGCACATGGAGTGAACAAACCATTTACCTTCCTTTGGCCGTTTTGACGAGGTTCCGGGGCCACTTTGGGCCCATAAAAGCTGTTTTGGGGCACAAAATGCGCAGTTTTGGGAGGGCACCTCCCGACTTGCCGCCCCCGCCCCATGGCGCCACCGGTGAGTTTTTGGCTGAAAACTTGGATTTGGCAAGGGCACCACCTAGGCTCTAGGATGGCAAGAGTAGAGTAGAGCCCGGAGCGATGAGGCGGAGCAATGGCCAAAACGGAAAGGAGAAGTGCTTGCTGCTTGCTTGTTGCTTGTTGTTGCTTGTTAGCTAGATTTAAGGGGAGAGGGGTGTAGTAATATATCCTCTAATCTACACCCCTCTCCCCAACTCTAGGTGGCTCCACCATACGGCTCTAAGGTACATGCAAAGGGTACAACTTGGTGCATACATGTGGCGGAAGGGGCTAAACTCGGTCAAAATAGACTCAAAATGGGCTCAGTTCACTTGTTTGTGCACCCCCAATGGTCCAGGGTCACTTTTGGAAAAACACGTTGTTGACCCATTTTGGACCCATTTTTGCTCCCAAAACGGCCCTTTTTCAAGGCATTTTGGCATTTTCCATGGGCCAAAACGCGTAACTACAGTCTCAAAATGGGCTAAAAACACTTGTTTGAGCATCCCAAATGGTCCAAAATCACTTTTGGAAAAATGTGTTTTTGACCCATTTTTGACCCATTTTTGGTCCCAAAACAGCCCATTTTCAATGCATTTTGGCATTTTCCATGGGCCAAAACGCATCATCACGGGCTCAAAATGGGCTAAAAACACTTGTTTGAGCATCCCAAGTGGTCTAGGAACAACTTTGGAAAAAAGAATTTCGCCCCGGGGACATTGGTGGACCCACCATTGGCCCCCGGCGTGCGAGGGCCGCGCTGCCCTCCGGCTCCACCAAGTGACCACTGGTACGGGGGTCTAGGCATCTCGTTGGGTGATTCTGAGGCTTGGAAACCACAAAAAGTGGGGGGTTGCGGGTGGATTAGGTGCCCTCCGAATTCGGTTTTGAGCCACGTAGCCCAAGATACAGCCCGTTCTTGGTTTTGGGCCTGTTTGACACAAACAACGCACATTCAGGCCATTTTTGGTCTTTTTTGGGGGGGGGGGGCGTTTCTCGGACATATTGTGGAGTTAGAGGGCAACAAAGGGCTCTTTGTCACAAGGAAGTCAAGCCGCACATGGAGTGAACAAACCATTTACCTTCCTTTGGCCGTTTTGACGAGGTTCCGGGGCCACTTTGGGCCCATAAAAGCTGTTTTGGGGCACAAAATGCGCAGTTTTGGGAGGGCACCTCCCGACTTGCCGCCCCCGCCCCATGGCGCCACCGGTGAGTTTTTGGCTGAAAACTTGGATTTGGCAAGGGCACCACCTAGGCTCTAGGATGGCAAGAGTAGAGTAGAGCCCGAAGCGATGAGGCGGAGCAATGGCCAAAACGGAAAGGAGAAGTGCTTGCTGCTTGCTTGTTGCTTGTTGTTGCCTGTTAGCTAGATTTAAGGGGAGAGGGGTGTAGTAATATATCCTCTAATCTACACCCCTCTCCCCAACTCTAGGTGGCTCCACCATACGGCTCTAAGGTACATGCAAAGGGTACAACTTGGTGCATACATGTGGCGGAAGGGGCTAAACTCGGTCAAAATAGACTCAAAATGGGCTCAGTTCACTTGTTTGTGCACCCCCAATGGTCCAGGGTCACTTTTGGAAAAACACGTTGTTGACCCATTTTGGACCCATTTTTGCTCCCAAAACGGCCCTTTTTCAAGGCATTTTGGCATTTTCCATAGGCCAAAATGCGTCACTACAGTCTCAAAATGGGCTAAAAACACTTGTTTGAGCATCCCAAATGGTCCAAAATCACTTTTGGAAAAATGTGTTTTTGACCCATTTTTGACCCATTTTTGGTCCCAAAACAGCCCATTTTCAATGCATTTTGGCATTTTCCATGGGCCAAAACGCGTCACCACGGGCTCAAAATGGGCTAAAAACACTTGTTTGAGCATCCCAAGTGGTCTAGGAACAACTTTGGAAAAAAGAATTTCGCCCCGGGGACATTGGTGGACCCACCATTGGCCCCCGGCGTGCGAGGGCCGCGCTGCCCTCCGGCTCCACCAAGTGACCACTGGTACGGGGGTCTAGGCATCTCGTTGGGTGATTCTGAGGCTTGGAAACCACAAAAAGTGGGGGGTTGCGGGTGGATTAGGTGCCCTCCGAATTCGGTTTTGAGCCACGTAGCCCAAGATACAGCCCGTTCTTGGTTTTAGGCCTGTTTGACACAAACAACGCACATTCAGGCCATTTTTGGTCTTTTTTTTGGGGGGGGGGGGCGTTTCTCGGACATATTGTGGAGTTAGAGGGCAACAAAGGGCTCTTTGTCACAAGGAAGTCAAGCCGCACATGGAGTGAACAAACCATTTACCTTCCTTTGGCCGTTTTGACGAGGTTCCGGGGCCACTTTGGGCCCATAAAAGCTGTTTTGGGGCACAAAATGCGCAGTTTTGGGAGGGCACCTCCCGACTTGCCGCCCCCGCCCCATGGCGCCACCGGTGAGTTTTTGGCTGAAAACTTGGATTTGGCAAGGGCACCACCTAGGCTCTAGGATGGCAAGAGTAGAGTAGAGCCCGGAGCGATGAGGCGGAGCAATGGCCAAAACGGAAAGGAGAAGTGCTTGCTGCTTGCTTGTTGCTTGTTGTTGCTTGTTAGCTAGATTTAAGGGGAGAGGGGTGTAGTAATATATCCTCTAATCTACACCCCTCTCCCCAACTCTAGGTGGCTCCACCATACGGCTCTAAGGTACATGCAAAGGGTACAACTTGGTGCATACATGTGGCGGAAGGGGCTAAACTCGGTCAAAATAGACTCAAAATGGGCTCAGTTCACTTGTTTGTGCACCCCCAATGGTCCAGGGTCACTTTTGGAAAAACACGTTGTTGACCCATTTTGGACCCATTTTTGCTCCCAAAACGGCCCTTTTTCAAGGCATTTTGGCATTTTCCATAGGCCAAAACACGTCACTACACGCTCAAAATGGGCTAAAAACACTTGTTTGAGCATCCCAAATGGTCCAAAATCACTTTTGGAAAAATGTGTTTTTGACCCATTTTTGACCCATTTTTGGTCCCAAAACAGCCCATTTTCAATGCATTTTGGCATTTTCCATGGGCCAAAACGCGTCACCACGGGCTCAAAATGGGCTAAAAACACTTGTTTGAGCATCCCAAGTGGTCTAGGAACAACTTTGGAAAAAAAATTTCGCCCCGGGGACATTGGTGGACCCACCATTGGCCCCCGGCGTGCGAGGGCCGCGCTGCCCTCCGGCTCCACCAAGTGACCACTGGTACGGGGGTCTAGGCATCTCGTTGGGTGATTTTGAGGCTTGGAAACCACAAAAAGTGGGGGGTTGCGGGTGGATTAGGTGCCCTCCGAATTCGGTTTTGAGCCACGTAACCCAAGATACAGCCCGTTCTTGGTTTTGGGCCTGTTTGACACAAACAACGCACATTCAGGCCATTTTTGGTCTTTTTTTTGGGGGGGGGGGGGCGTTTCTCGGACATATTGTGGAGTTAGAGGGCAACAAAGGGCTCTTTGTCACAAGGAAGTCAAGCCGCACATGGAGTGAACAAACCATTTACCTTCCTTTGGCCGTTTTGACGAGGTTCCGGGGCCACTTTGGGCCCATAAAAGCTGTTTTGGGGCACAAAATGCGCAGTTTTGGGAGGGCACCTCCCGACTTGCCGCCCCCGCCCCATGGCGCCACCGGTGAGTTTTTGGCTGAAAACTTGGATTTGGCAAGGGCACCACCTAGGCTCTAGGATGGCAAGAGTAGAGTAGAGCCCGGAGCGATGAGGCGGAGCAATGGCCAAAACGGAAAGGAGAAGTGCTTGCTGCTTGCTTGTTGCCTGTTGTTGCTTGTTAGCTAGATTTAAGGGGAGAGGGGTGTAGTAATATATCCTCTAATCTACACCCCTCTCCCCAACTCTAGGTGGCTCCACCATACGGCTCTAAGGTACATGCAAAGGGTACAACTTGGTGCATACATGTGGCGGAAGGGGCTAAACTCGGTCAAAATAGACTCAAAATGGGCTCAGTTCGCTTGTTTGTGCACCCCCAATGGTCCAGGGTCACTTTTGGAAAAACACGTTGTTGACCCATTTTGGACCCATTTTTGCTCCCAAAACGGCCCTTTTTCAAGGCATTTTGGCATTTTCCATAGGCCAAAACGCGTAACTACAGTCTCAAAATGGGCTAAAAACACTTGTTTGAGCATCCCAAATGGTCCAAAATCACTTTTGGAAAAATGTGTTTTTGACCCATTTTTGACCCATTTTTGGTCCCAAAACAGCCCATTTTCAATGCATTTTGGCATTTTCCATGGGCCAAAACGCGTCACCACGGGCTCAAAATGGGCTAAAAACACTTGTTTGAGCATCCCAAGTGGTCTAGGAACAACTTTGGAAAAAAAATTTCGCCCCGGGGACATTGGTGGACCCACCATTGGCCCCCGGCGTGCGAGGGCCGCGCTGCCCTCCGGCTCCACCAAGTGACCACTGGTACGGGGGTCTAGGCATCTCGTTGGGTGATTCTGAGGCTTGGAAACCACAAAAAGTGGGGGGTTGCGGGTGGATTAGGTGCCCTCCGAATTCCGTTTTGAGCCACGTAGCCCAAGATACAGCCCGTTCTTGGTTTTGGGCCTGTTTGACACAAACAACGCACATTCAGGCGATTTTTGGTCTTTTTTTTGGGGGGGGGGCGTTTCTCGGACATATTGTGGAGTTAGAGGGCAACAAAGGGCTCTTTGTCACAAGGAAGTCAAGCCGCACATGTAGTGAACAAACCATTTACCTTCCTTTGGCCGTTTTGACGAGGTTCCGGGGCCACTTTGGGCCCATAAAAGCTGTTTTGGGGCACAAAATGCGCAGTTTTGGGAGGGCACCTCCCGACTTGCCGCCCCCGCCCCATGGCGTCACCGGTGAGTTTTTGGCTGAAAACTTGGATTTGGCAAGGGCACCACCTAGGCTCTAGGATGGCAAGAGTAGAGTAGAGCCCGAAGCGATGAGGCGGAGCAATGGCCAAAACGGAAAGGAGAAGTGCTTGCTGCTTGCTTGTTGCTTGTTGTTGCTTGTTAGCTAGATTTAAGGGGAGAGGGGTGTAGTAATATATCCTCTAATCTACACCCCTCTCCCCAACTCTAGGTGGCTCCACCATACGGCTCTAAGGTACATGCAAAGGGTACAACTTGGTGCATACATGTGGCGGAAGGGGCTAAACTCGGTCAAAATAGACTCAAAATGGGCTCAGTTCACTTGTTTGTGCACCCCCAATGGTCCAGGGTCACTTTTGGAAAAACACGTTGTTGACCCATTTTGGACCCATTTTTGCTCCCAAAACGGCCCTTTTTCAAGGCATTTTGGCATTTTCCATAGGCCAAAACACGTCACTACACGCTCAAAATGGGCTAAAAACACTTGTTTGAGCATCCCAAATGGTCCAAAATCACTTTTGGAAAAATGTGTTTTTGACCCATTTTTGACCCATTTTTGGTCCCAAAACAGCCCATTTTCAATGCATTTTGGCATTTTCCATGGGCCAAAACGCATCACCACGGGCTCAAAATGGGCTAAAAACACTTGTTTGAGCATCCCAAGTGGTCTAGGAACAACTTTGGAAAAAAGAATTTCGCCCCGGGGACATTGGTGGACCCACCATTGGCCCCCGGCGTGCGAGGGCCGCGCTGCCCTCCGGCTCCACCAAGTGACCACTGGTACGGGGGTCTAGGCATCTCGTTGGGTGATTCTGAGGCTTGGAAGCCACAAAAAGTGGGGGGTTGCGGGTGGATTAGGTGCCCTCCGAATTCGGTTTTGAGCCACGTAGCCCAAGATACAGCCCGTTCTTGGTTTTGGGCCTGTTTGACACATATCACACACTTTGTGACAAATTTGTTTTACTAAGTAAATTACTTGGTAAAAAAAAATTTCTACTACATAACTTACTTAGTAGAAAAAAATTTACTCAATAAATTACTTAGTGAAAAAAACCACCCGCACAAGCAAAAATTAGTGAGTAAATATTGTTTTAATAAGTTTTACCACGGGCCCCCAAGACAATGGCACGTCAGGAGCATCCACATAGTTGTGGGGATGGCGGGACCGTCTGCGTGGGTCTTGTACCGGACTGCACCGCATGGACTACCATAGCATACCAGCCAAAACGCGTCCCTCTTGACACAACAATCTGAGAATCGAGTGATCCTCTGCAGCTGCGTTCGAGTTTCAAAATTGCACGCTTGGGAGAGGGCTAGCAGCCTCTTTGTGGAAAATTTCATTTTGAAAAAAAAATGTCAGCAGTGCAATGGTGTGCATATCCAAATACACAGAAACAACACCCACACAGCCATTACCTCGGCGAAGGGTGCTGCATGGCACTACACAATCCTGCATGTGACCCTGAGGCATGGGAACTGACACAGACAGACACCGATGGACAGACAGAGACAGGCAGAAACGGCCGGAAACGGGTAGAAGGACGGAAAGAGAGAGGGAAGGAGGGAGACGTGAAAGAACGAAAAGAGCAATACCCAGTGATCTTGATCTCCAAGTTGAGACGGCCGAGTGGTCCACCAGAGACGACTCGCAGTCGGTACCAGGAGTCACACAGTAGCAGTTGTGATCGCCCCCGTCTGCCCAGGAGAAGTAAGTGTTATCACACTGAGAATCCGCAGTGACGAGATCGAGACAACCTTGTGCAGTGGGTGGGTACTCATTGAGCCAGTGACCATGACGACATTTCTTTTCACCAGCAATCCGTGTAATTCCTAAAAAATGGAAGCGAGACCTCACGACTGGTACAAAGGGTACAATCTCAAGATGATTTAATGAATCACCCTGTTTTGTTGCCAAAATCTCTCTTTGTTTTGGGCCTAGGCGCAATAATTACTGTAAAATTGTGCATTTCTTTTATTCCCTTTTTGCCCTGTTGCCGGGGCTTGAAAGTGTGCGTGGAGGGTGGGGGGGTTTAGGGTGCCGCAACAGTACGAAACAGCTTTGAGAGGGTACATAAGAGGATGTTCAATGAAATGGGAAATGCTGTGTATGAGTAGGTTGTCACTCCGAATTGGGATCCACCGGCATAAGAGTTCTGGCCTTGCGCCCAAGCCAAGTTGACAACGCCCCCACCGTCGGTAATTGCACCGGCAAAGATGGCGGCACTGCAAATGCCGGAGTCCCCAGTGAAAGGCCCAGTGCCCCACACCGCTGTGCCTTGGCTTGTGCAGCCGCTCGGGCACCTCACAGATCTGGTTCCCCAATCAGCCGAGCCCCAGAGCTCTGATCCACGGTCTGTGCACACCACGTCCTGAACAGCAACTGCAAAGCAGAATGGCACAGGCAGTAGAATATACAGAGGGTGCCCTGAAGCAAAAGAAGCCCTCGATGATGGTCGAAATTGGGTCACGATTCGATTAGACTGTTGATCTTGGGTATGCTCATCATTTCGCCCTTTTCTTTATCCTTTTCATCCTCACTGTCCTTCTCTCGGGGTCCCTTTTTTGCTTTTCGGTAGCCTACCTGCTACACCCAGCTTTGTAAGAGAAGGGCGGTGTGTTCCTTGTATAGGGCATCAGCTGACCAGTCCTTCAGCATGACATAGTTTGCCCTACCTTTCACTAGTCCCCCTTCCTCCGATGATGAGCTAATGGAATCCCCATGGATATTCCTTACCCTCTGAACTTGAACTTTTGCCAGCATGAGCCTCTTGGGCTGCATTAATAGCAGCACTATCACACTACCACTATCACAAAGGCCAATGCTTTTCATGGCAAATTGATTATCATGCAACACACATCACAAATTCTCATAAATATTCATATTGCAAAGATGTGTTGTGCAAAAGCGGGGGGAGGTGGAGAACCCGTGACTCTCCGTGCCCTACGGTCCGTGTCAGTTTGACCAGAACCAGCAAATCTTTTTCTGCGGCATGTTCAACTGTAGATTGCATACTGATGCATCTCTGGGATGCGTTGTGTTGTGCACAATGTGCATTTTCATTTCACACGTACGAACGTGCATCTACTGCCCATGCAACTCACCTATTGCATAGGCTTTGAGGATCCAACACAGACAATAATGGGGCACGGGTTGGCAGGGGGGGACATTGCAAGCTCCTATTCACAACAAGTGTACAAGTTGCTGGATTCTTTAGAACGTAGTTTTGCTTTTCGGGGGGGGGGGGGCAGAATATGTAACAAGTGTGGCTCGACATAGACAATAGTGGTGCACAATATCCAGCTAGCTTTGCCGGATCCAGTGAAACTTTAGCTCTATTGTATGACTCACATTTTTTCCCCAAAATGTGACGGGCCTATAAATTTGTTTGCACACTGATGCTGCATTTGAGTTTACTATTGCCACTTTGGGGTCCCTTTTGGACAATTGCTTGGGCAATGCATGCTATATAGGCATGTCTAATTCTTGTTTGACTCTTCGAACCAGGTACACTGCACGTACAGTTTGTCACCATGCATCCATTTTGCCTGATCCGTCAAAAGAGGGTTCCGCGAAACTTTCAACAGCTTCTGTGTTTTACAAAAACATTGGAATTCAAATGTATCCAAAAAGATAGCTTTCTAATAAAATAGGTATCTTTTTTTTTTTCAAGCTATTGCCCCCCTGAAACTTTCAAATCTATTGCCGGCAAAACATCCAGCGAAACAAACGTCCCCAAAGAGTATGATGGGGAGGGATACACTTGGCACTTAAAACATTATTTGTTCCCTGCTAAGTCACTGTCCTCTGGCCCCCCAACATGTTTGGTGCGGTAGTGTGGTGGGTTAGCCCTATGTAGGTGATTCGCCCACCATGGGAAAAAAAATACAACATTCTTCTTGCCATCCCTCAACCTTTGTCTCTACCTTGTGCTTGTACACAAGACTCAAGTTAGCACCATAAAGATCCTCCACTGGTTAATGATTTGAGCGTACTCGTTCCTTCACAAAAAAAAATTGGCTGTCCTTAATGAACGTCATGACTTGAATCATCATCTGCCAACACTAATGCCGTGGCCCATTGTCGCATGACTGCTTCTGGTCACAGGCCACATGGGCCTGAAAGCCACGAAAAAGTGGCATGCAGTTCAAACAGCACCTCCAGAGAGGGTAGTATGTTGTCACACACCTACTCTTGTTGGAGTAGGCGATGGCGTTGGTGTTGCTGTTGGAGATGGTGATGGCGATGGCGTTGGTGTTGCAGATGGCGACGGCGTTGGTGTTGCAGATGGCGACGGCGTTGGCGTTGCTGTTGCGGATGGCGATGACGATGGTGTTGCTGTTGGAGATGGTGATGGCGATGGCGTTGGTGTTGCAGATGGTGACGGCGTTGGTGTTGCAGATGGCGACGGCGTTGGTGTTGCAGATGGCGACGGCGTTGGCGTTGCTGTTGCGGATGGCGATGACGATGGGGTTGCTGTTGGAGATGGCGATGGCGATGACGTCGCTGTTGGCATTGGAGTTGGCGTTGCTATGAACAAACGAAAGAAGACAACAGCAATTGAAAGAAACTATGAAAAGTGGGGTGAAGGCAACCAGTGCCAGGATGAGACTGTCCACGCATTCGTCATCTTCCTGAGCTTGGTGTGCACGTGTGCGAGGTTGCGTGCGGGACTGTTGGTGTCCACGACACCTTTTTTTCAGCGGTCAAACACGGCGCACAGGGAGAAAAGAAGCCTGGTGCTGATGTCGGCTCGTGACTGTGCACGCTACCATACTTCTGCAAGTATTCGGCAACTCCTGCCCCCTCTCCCCGTCCCTGTCGCTCTCTTCCTTTCTCTCGCGCGTGTGCTCTCTTCCTCTCTATGCCAGGCTCTGGATGCCCCACTACAAGGGTTGTTTTTCCAGATACTCAGTCCGCTCTAGTGAACGCCTGTGCCAGTCCTTCCCTCTATGACCCGTGTCAGCCATGCGCTGGCGCCGGTTCATACTGATGTCTGTATGGGAAGCGGGCGGCGGTGCACGTTGTGCTTTTTTGAGGGCAATGCCGTTACCCAGGAGACCACTGCGGTCCATTGTGCTTTCTAACAAGGCCGGCATGGGTGCTTCCGCACAAAAAGACGCTGTTCCGCCTATTTTGAGGGTGTTGAATAATGTGCAGGTGTCAAAACTCTGTGAAAGCACACGACATTGCGAACTCTTTTGCCGTACGCTATGTCCATGGAAGGATGTGACACTTTCCAAACATGCTAACGCATGGGCCCATATCGCTCCGCCCGGTTTCCAGAAACAGAAAGCAATACCAGCCGTCCATGGCAGCAGGTTGCAGGCTCATTCGTCCTTTCTATGCATCTTAGCTGCTCACGGCTGAATGGTTCTCAAGACTTAGCTCTTATCACGTCTGACGTTTTGAATGATGCTTGAAGGTCTGTATGGTTACACTGGGTTGCAAAGGGATGTGGAGGCTTGGAGATGGCTCTTGAGGGTTGCCTGTGCCAAAGGTGTTGCAATTTGCTGAGGCTTGTAGAAGAGGGGTGTGCAGGGATACGGGGTTCCTCCCTCATACATGCTCGCGACTCCTCCAATTCACTGCTGATCAGGTTGTTGAGGGTTGTGGAGGGTTACACTGCCAGATGGTAGAGTTGTTGAGAATTGTTCAGGGTTGTTAAGAGTAATGAACCGCTGTGGGGGACTGAAGAGGATCGAAGAGAGTTGCTAAGGGCCACGCAACCGGTTGAAGCGTCGGTGATGGTGCAGACAGAGGCTCATGGAGGCCAGTGGTGGGTTGATGGTGGGGCTGTGGGTGCAAAGGGCTGCACATGGAAACGAGAGAGTGCAAAATCTAAACCGGTAAATGCGGTCTCGATTCGAACACCCTCAGAAATCATCACCGCACTTGCAGTCTGCAATAAAGAGTTGGGACCACCTGTAGGTAAACGAAGGTACACGTCTGCAACAGCAGCATCAGCATTGAAGCCATTTCCTGTCACGCCAACAAATCTCACTTGCTGCGCATCCACAAATTGAACGACTGCAGAAGACCATGCTGAGAAACTTGAGGAGTGCTGTTGTCCACTCTGTCTCCAAACCTCAATCCAGCTGCCAGACGTGTTCTTATATTCCACAGCCAGATGCCCCATATCCGCTCCATACATGTGATACTTGAAAACGACTGCACTGACAGCACCCACTGGAGTTGTCAAATATGCGGTTTTGTACGGATTGTTTGGGCTACTGGCTTCAAGGTACACATAGGGACGGTCTGAGGGTCCGAAGGATGGCCCGGTCTGGGGTGAAGAGGTGGAACCGATGTTGCGGGTCCAAGTGAAATCTCCACCTGCAGTTGTCCAAAGACCCCCACAGAAGCTGGTAGTGCCGGACGGGAAGACACAAACCAGACCTGCAGATAAATGTGCATCAAATACATCATCTGCTGATCACTGCTTGGGCTGTTGCTCCATGTGCTCTTGCAGAATGAAAAATATTGCACAGATCAGGGAATCAGGGGGTTCAAGAGAGAGGGTAAAAGAAAGGGGAAAAGAGAAAGTCACGGGGGGCGCTTGCCTGTGAGGCCTAACACCAACCCCCCCCCCCCCCCCCTCTGGACCCCCCCCAAGCCATACAAGTAAGCATGTGGTTAGAACTGGCAACTTGGGCGCCAGTGGTGCCCGGAAATTTTTTTTGAGCCTGGAAAACACACTTGATTTCCCCCCACTTGTTTACATTCAAAATGCTCACAATGAGTGAGGGAATGACGTGCCAGCCAAGACGGCAGCGGTTACGTAGCCACCCGGCCCACTTGTGGGCCACTTCTGATTTTGTACGCCACTCTGAAGCATTGGGGACCCCCCTCCGACGGCAGGGGTTATATGGTTACTCGGCCACTTGTGGGCCATTTCAGATTCTGTCCGCGCTGTGAAGCATCCTCCCCCCCCAGACGGCATCCATCCCCTTCCCCCCCACCCCAGGGGGCGAGCACCTCCCAGCCTACTTGTCTTCTTCTGCTGGCCGGGAAGCCTTTGCTGACTCATAGGTACAGCTGTCGGAATACGGTACTTTTTTTCATTTGTTGTGAGTGGTAAAACCGGATTTCACCCCACTTGTGTATATTCAAAATGCTCAGAATGAAATGGGGAATTCAAAAATGCCCCCAAAACAGAGAGAAAATTTCGACCCCCCACCCTCCCGCCCACGCCGCAAGGGTTGGTGTCCAGAACTGAACTGCAGACCCCCCCCATGGAGAAAGTGGGTGACTTGAGAAGCCAGTACAGTGAACTCTCCTCAGCAAACGCCACACGCAGGTATGCTGAAACCCCCAATCCCTTGAGTAAAAGCCCTCCTGCATTCCCATTTTGTGCAGCCAAAGCCAGAATTCGCAGGAATTTTCAAAGTGCAAAATTGCGGTTAGGTACCTAGGGTATACTTTACATTGTGTCTACTTTTTCAAAAGACCCTTGATGTGTGGTTCAGAATGAGGCTGAACCATCCTAGCTTTCAAAAGTTGATTCACACCAACACATGATCAAGACTGAACATTGGGCCTCACATGGTGGGGGAGGGAACATCGGGTATACCAACAAAAGGGGCCAAATAAGGAAGAACAATTCCGGCCACTGCCCCCCCCCCCCCTACCCCCTACGAAACCCTTCCTCGCTCGCTTCGCTCGCTCAAGAGACATGCCCCCCAAGCACTCCCCCCACCACCACCACCCCGCACACAGGCACCCCTTGGACCCTCCCCCGAACCCTTCCTTGCTTGCTTCGCTTGCTTGAGAGACAAGCCCTCCCCCGCATTCCCCCCGGACCCCCTTTTGTGCTACACTATCAAGTCCCAAAATTGCCCATTTCAAGGCTTTTTGGGTATCTGCATGGGCTAATATGGGTCAAAGATGGCTCAAATAACCTTAAACCACTTGTTTCAGCACCTCAAATGGTCTAGGAACAACTTTGGAAAAAAAAACCATTTTTGACCATTTTGGCATCCACAGGTGACGCATGCTAGCATGCGCGTTGCACCACTCCATGGTGCCAATGGAGGGTGTTCATAGTGTCGAAATAGCTTGAAAGTGATCCCCTCTATCATGATTCATCACCACAAGGGTGCCCAACTCAATCCGTGGCAATGAAACAAAGCACAAGAAGTTCAAGCCGTGGATGGGGGGCACCCAAATTTTCCAAAAGCTACAAAAATGGGAAAACCCGGAACCAAACACAAAGGAACGCATCTCCCGAGACCCGGCAAAGATGAACACAACAGAACCATTTCATGGGTGGTCATGGTGCTACTCTTTCTCCTCACATTTCCACTTTTTGTCCATTGTATTGACATACATGATTGCCAAATGCCGCAACGTCTCACATTGAGGCGTTCATGTGTCAGATGTGTCCCAACAAACCGAAGGCCCTCTCAACATGGCACACAGACCGAGGGCGGCGGAGAAAAAAGATAGCAATTGATGACAAAATAGGAAAATCGGCCGACAAAGTGAAGAGAACAATGATCTGTCATAGCACATGACCCATGCCCGGTATGCGGTCATCACGAAGACCCCACAGGTTCAACAAGCGGGACCGCCCTCAACTACATAACCCGTGCCGCTTGGGGGGTCCCCACCGCTTCAGAGCGGGGGGCAGAATCAGAAGTGGCCCACAAGTGGGCAAGGTGGCTACATAACCCCTGCCGCCCGGGGGGTCCCCACCGCTTCAGAGCGGGGGGCAGAATCAGATGTGGCCCACAAGTGGGCAAGGTGGCTACATAACCCCTGCCGCCTGGGGGGTCCCCACCGCTTCAGAGCGGGGGGCAGAATCAGAAGTGGCCCACAAGTGGGCAAGGTGGCTACATAACCCCTGCCGCCTGGGGGGTCCCCACCGCTTCAGAGCGGGGGGCAGAATCAGAAGTGGCCCACAAGTGGGCAAGGTGGCTACATAACCCCTGCCGTCTAGGGAGTCCCCACCGCTTCAGAGCGGGGGGCAGAATCAGAAGTGGCCCACAAGTGGGCAAGGTGGCTACATAACCCCTGCCGTCTAGGGAGTCCCCACCGCTTCAGAGCGGGGGGCAGAATCAGAAGTGGCCCACAAGTGGGCAAGGTGGCTACATAACCCCTGCCGTCTAGGGAGTCCCCACCGCTTCAGAGCGGGGGGCAGAATCAGAAGTGGGCCAGTTAGCTACATGTCCTATGCTGTCCAGGGGGTCCGCAATGCTTCAGAATGGGCGACAAAATCATAAGGGGCCCACAAGTGGACCACGTGGCTACATAACCCCTACCGTACGGGGGGTCCCCAATGCTTGAGGGCGGGGTACAGAATTAGAAGGGGCCGACAAGTGGGCCGGGTGGGTAGATAACCCTTGACGTGTTGGTTGTCCCCGATGCTTCAAAGCGGGGAATAAATCAGAAGTGGCCCACAAGTGGGGGCAGTCGCTAGATATTTGAGCGCGGACGGGGGGTCCGCGAGACTTCAGAGCGGGGGACAAAATCAGATGTGGCCCAAAAGTTGGCTGAGTGGCTATATAACCCCTGCCAACTAGGGGGTCCCCTATGCTTTAGAGCGGGGGACAAACTCAGAAGTGGCCCACAAGTGGGCCGGGTGGCTACATAACCCCAGCCGTCTGGGAGATCCTCTATGCTTTAGAGTGGCGGACAAAATCAGAATTGCCTAAAGCGGTGCCTAGTGGCTACATAACCCCTGCCGTCGGGGGGGTCAAAAGTGGCCCCCAAGTTCGCCGGGTGGCTACATAACCTCTGCCATCTGGGAGGTCCCCAATGCTTCGGAGCAGGGGACAAAATCAGATGTGGCCCACAAGTGGGCCTAGTAGCTACATAACCGCTGCCGTCTAGGGGGTCCCCGATGCTTCAAAGCGGGGGACATAATCAAAAGTGGCCCACAAGTGGGCGAGGTGGCTACATAACCCCTGCCGTATGGGGGGTCTGTAATGCTTCAAAGCGGGGGACATAATCAAAAGTGGCCCACAAGTGGGCAAGGTGGCTACATAACCCTTGCCGTCTAGGGAGTCCCCACCGCTTCAGAGCGGGGGGCAGAATCAGAAGTGTCCCACAAGTGGGCAAGGTGGCTACATAACCCTTGCCGCCTGGGGGGTCCCCACCGCTTCAGAGCGGGGGGCAGAATCAGAAGTGGCCCACAAGTGGGCAAGGTGGCTACATAACCCCTGCCGCCTGGGGGGTCCCCACCGCTTCAGAGCGGGGGGCAGAATCAGAAGTGGCCCACAAGTGGGCAAGGTGGCTACATAACCCTTGCCGTCTAGGGAGTCCCCACCGCTTCAGAGCGGGGGGCAGAATCAGAAGTGGCCCACAAGTGGGCAAGGTGGCTACATAACCCTTGCCGCCTGGGGGGTCCCCACCGCTTCAGAGCGGGGGGCAGAATCAGAAGTGGCCCACAAGTGGGCAAGGTGGCTACATAACCCCTGCCGCCTGGGGGGTCCCCACCGCTTCGGAGCGGGGGGCGGAATCAAAAGTGGCCCACAAGTGGGCAAGGTGGCTACATAACACTTGCCGCCTGGGGGGTCCCCACCGCTTCAGAGCGGGGGGCAGAATCAGATGTGGCCCACAAGTGGGCAAGGTGGCTACATAACCCCTGCCGTCTAGGGAGTCCCCACCGCTTCAGAGCGGGGGGCGGAATCAGAAGTGGCCCACAAGTGGGCAAGGTGGCTACATAACCCCTGCCGCCTGGGGGGTCCCCACCGCTTCAGAGCGGGGGGCAGAATCAGAAGTGGCCCACAAGTGGGCAAGGTGGCTACATAACCCCTGCCGCCTGGGGGGTCCCCACCGCTTCAGAGCGGGGGGCAGAATCAGAAGTGGCCCACAAGTGGGCAAGGTGGCTACATAACCCCTGCCGCCTGGGGGGTCCCCACCGCTTCAGAGCGGGGGGCAGAATCAGAAGTGGCCCACAAGTGGGCAAGGTGGCTACATAACCCCTGCCGTCTAGGGAGTCCCCACCGCTTCAGAGCGGGGGGCAGAATCAGAAGTGGCCCACAAGTGGGCAAGGTGGCTACATAACCCCTGCCGCCTGGGGGGTCCCCACCCCTTCAGAGCGGGGGGCAGAATCAGAAGTGGCCCACAAGTGGGCAAGGTGGCTACATAACCCCTGCTGCCTGGGGGGTCCCCACCGCTTCAAAGCGGGGGGCAGAATCAGAAGTGGCCCACAAGTGGGCAAGGTGGCTACATAACCCTTGCCGCCTGGGGGGTCCCCACCGCTTCAGAGCGGGGGGCAGAATCAGATGTGGCCCACAAGTGGGCAAGGTGGCTACATAACCCCTGCCGCCTGGGGGGTCCCCACCGCTTCAGAGCGGGGGGCAGAATCAGAAGTGGCCCACAAGTGGGCAAGGTAGCTACATAACCCCTGCCGCCTGGGGGGTCCCCACCGCTTCAGAGCGGGGGGCAGAATCAGAAGTGGCCCACAAGTGGGCAAGGTGGCTACATAACCCCTGCCGTCTAGGGAGTCCCCACCGCTTCAGAGCGGGGGGCAGAATCAGAAGTGGCCCACAAGTGGGCAAGGTGGCTACATAACCCCTGCCGTCTAGGGAGTCCCCACCGCTTCAGAGCGGGGGGCAGAATCAGAAGTGGGCCGGTTAGCTACATGTCCTATGCTGTCCAAGGGGTCCGCAATGCTTCAGAATGGGCGACAAAATCATAAGGGGCCCACAAGTGGACCACGTGGCTACATAACCCCTACCGTACGGGGGGTCCCCAATGCTTGAGGGCGGGGTACAGAATTAGAAGGGGCCCACAAGTGGGCCGGGTGGGTAGATAACCCCTGACGTGTTGGTTGTCCCTGATGCTTCAAAGCGGGGAACAAATCAGAAGTGGCCCACAAGTGGGCCCAGTCGCTAGATATTCGAGGGCGGACGGGGGGTCCGCGAGACTTCAGAGCGGGGGACAAAATCAGATGTGGCCCAAAAGTTGGCTGAGTGGCTATATAACCCCTGCCAACTAGGGGGTCCCCTATGCTTTAGAGCGGGGGACAAACTCAGATTTGGCCCACAAGTGGGCCGGGTGGCTACATAACCCCAGCCGTCTGGGAGATCCCCTATGCTTTAGAGTGGCGGACAAAATCAGAATTGCCTAAAGCGGTGCCTAGTGGCTACATAACCCCTGCCGTTGGGGGGGTCAAAAGTGGCCCCCAAGTTCGCCGGGTGGCTACATAACCTCTGCCATCTGGGAGGTCCCCAATGCTTCGGAGCAGGGGACAAAATCAGAAGTGGCCCACAAGTGGGCCTAGTAGCTACATAACCGCTGCCGTCTAGGGGGTCCCCGATGCTTCAAAGCGGGGGACACAATCAAAACTGGCCCACAGGTGGGCGAGGTGGCTAAATAAAACCTTCCGTATGGGGGGTCTGTAATGCTTCACAGCGGGGGACAAAATCAGAACTAGCCCACAAGTGGGCCGGGTGGCTACATAACCCCTGCCTTCTAGGTGGTACCCAATGCTTGAGAGCGGGGGGGAAATCAGAAGTGGCCCACAATTGGCCCAGTACCGACATAACCCCTGCCGTCTAGGGGGTCCCCTATGCTTCAGAGTGGGGAAGAAAATTGGAAGTGGCCCACAAGTGGGCCTGTTGGTTACATAACCCTTCGGGTCGAGGGCGTCCCCTATGCTTCAAAGCGGGGGACAAAATTAGAAGAGGCCCAAAAGAGGGCCGGGTGGCTACAACCCCTGCCATTTGGGAGGTCCCCAATGCTTCGGAGCAGGGGACAAAATCAGATGTGGCCCACAAGTGGGCCTAGTAGCTACATAACCGCTGCCGTCTAGGGGGTCCCCGATGCTTCAAAGCGGGGGGCACAATCAAAACTGGCCCACAGGTGGGCGAGGTGGCTACATAACCCCTGCCGTATGGGGTGTCTGCAATGCTTCACAGCGGGGGGCAGAATCAGAAGTGGCCCACAAGTGGGCAAGGTGGCTACATAATCCCTGCCGCCTGGGGGTCCCCACCGCTTCAGAGCGGGGGGCAGAATCAGAAGTGGCCCACAAGTGGGCAAGGTGGCTACATAACCCTGCCGTCTAGGGAGTACCCACCGCTTCAGAGCGGGGGGCAGAATCAGAAGTGGCCCACAAGTGGGCAAGGTGGCTACATAACCCCTGCCGCCTGGGGGGTCCCCACCGCTTCAGAGCGGGGGGCAGAATCAGAAGTGGCCCACAAGTGGGCAAGGTGGCTACATAACCCCTGCCGCCTGGGGGGTCCCCACCGCTTCAGAGCAGGGGGCAGAATCAGAAGTGGCCCACAAGTGGGCAAGGTGGCTACATAACCCTGCCGCCTGGGGGGTCCCCACCGCTTCAGAGCGGGGGGCAGAATCAGAAGTGGCCCACAAGTGGGCAAGGTGGCTACATAACCCCTGCCGCCTGGGGGGTCCCCACCGCTTCAGAGCGGGGGGCAGAATCAGATGTGGCCCACAAGTGGGCAAGGTGGCTACATAACCCCTGCCGCCTGGGGGGTCCCCACCGCTTCAGAGCGGGGGGCAGAATCAGAAGTGGCCCACAAGTGGGCAAGGTGGCTACATAACCCCTGCCGCATGGGGGGTCCCCACCGCTTCAGAGCGGGGGGGCAGAATCAGAAGTGGCCCACAAGTGGGCAAGGTGGCTACATAACCCCTGCCGCCTGGGGGGTCCCCACCGCTTCAGAGCGGGGGGCAGAATCAGAAGTGGCCCACAAGTGGGCAAGGTGGCTACATAACCCCTGCCGCCTGGCGGGTCCCCACCGCTTCAGAGCGGGGGGCAGAATCAGAAGTGGCCCACAAGTGGGCAAGGTGGCTACATAACCCCTGCCGCTTGGGGGGTCCCCACCGCTTCAGAGCGGGGGGCAGAATCAGAAGTGGCCCACAAGTGGGCAAGGTGGCTACATAACCCCTGCCGTCTAGGGAGTCCCCACCGCTTCAGAGCGGGGGGCAGAATCAGATGTGGCCCACAAGTGGGCAAGGTGGCTACACAACCCCTGCCGCCTGGGGGGTCCCCACCGCTTCAGAGCGGGGGGCAGAATCAGATATGGCCCACAAGTGGGCAAGGTGGCTACATAACCCCTGCCGCCTGGGGGGTCCCCACCGCTTCAGAGCGGGGGGCAGAATCAGATGTGGCCCACAAGTGGGCAAGGTGGCTACATAACCCCTGCCGCCTGGGGGGTCCCCACCGCTTCAGAGCGGGGGGCAGAATCAGAAGTGGCCCACAAGTGGGCAAGGTGGCTACATAACCCCTGCCGCCTGGGGGGTCCCCACCGCTTCAGAGCGGGGGGCAGAATCAGAAGTGGCCCACAAGTGGGCAAGGTGGCTACATAACCCCTGCCGCCTGGGGGGTCCCCACCGCTTCAGAGCGGGGGGCAGAATCAGATGTGGCCCACAAGTGGGCAAGGTGGCTACATAACCCCTGCCGTCTAGGGAGTCCCCACCGCTTCAGAGCGGGGGGCAGAATCAGAAGTGGCCCACAAGTGGGCAAGGTGGCTACATAACCCCTGCCGTCTAGGGAGTACCCACCGCTTCAGAGCGGGGGGCAGAATCAGAAGTGGCCCACAAGTGGGCAAGGTGGCTACATAACCCCTGCCGCCTGGGGGGGGGGCACCGCTTCAGAGCGGGGGGCAGAATCAGATGTGGCCCACAAGTGGGCAAGGTGGCTACATAACCCCTGCCGCCTGGGGGGTCCCCACCGCTTCAGAGCGGGGGGCAGAATCAGAAGTGGCCCACAAGTGGGCAAGGTGGCTACATAACCCCTGCCGCATGGGGGGTCCCCACCGCTTCAGAGCGGGGGGCAGAATCAGAAGTGGCCCACAAGTGGGCAAGGTGGCTACATAACCCCTGCCGCCTGGGGGGTCCCCACCGCTTCAGAGCGGGGGGCAGAATCAGAAGTGGCCCACAAGTGGGCAAGGTGGCTACATAACCCCTGCCGCCTGGCGGGTCCCCACCGCTTCAGAGCGGGGGGCAGAATCAGAAGTGGCCCACAAGTGGGCAAGGTGGCTACATAACCCCTGCCGCTTGGGGGGTCCCCACCGCTTCAGAGCGGGGGGCAGAATCAGAAGTGGCCCACAAGTGGGCAAGGTGGCTACATAACCACTGCCGTCTAGGGAGTCCCCACCGCTTCAGAGCGGGGGGCAGAATCAGATGTGGCCCACAAGTGGGCAAGGTGGCTACACAACCCCTGCCGCCTGGGGGGTCCCCACCGCTTCAGAGCGGGGGGCATAATCAGATGTGGCCCACAAGTGGGCAAGGTGGCTACATAACCCCTGCCGCCTGGGGGGTCCCCACCGCTTCAGAGCGGGGGGCAGAATCAGATGTGGCCCACAAGTGGGCAAGGTGGCTACATAACCCCTGCCGCCTGGGGGGTCCCCACCGCTTCAGAGCGGGGGGCAGAATCAGAAGTGGCCCACAAGTGGGCAAGGTGGCTACATAACCCCTGCCGCCTGGCGGGTCCCCACCGCTTCAGAGCGGGGGGCAGAATCAGAAGTGGCCCACAAGTGGGCAAGGTGGCTACATAACCCCTGCCGCTTGGGGGGTCCCCACCGCTTCAGAGCGGGGGGCAGAATCAGAAGTGGCCCACAAGTGGGCAAGGTGGCTACATAACCACTGCCGTCTAGGGAGTCCCCACCGCTTCAGAGCGGGGGGCAGAATCAGAAGTGGCCCACAAGTGGGCAAGGTGGCTACATAACCCCTGCCGCCTGGGGGGTCCCCACCGCTTCAGAGCGGGGGGCATAATCAGATGTGGCCCACAAGTGGGCAAGGTGGCTACATAACCCCTGCCGCCTGGGGGGTCCCCACCGCTTCAGAGCGGGGGGCAGAATCAGAAGTGGCCCACAAGTGGGCAAGGTGGCTACATAACCCCTGCCGCCTGGGGGGTCCCCACCGCTTCAGAGCGGGGGGCAGAATCAGAAGTGGCCCACAAGTGGGCAAGGTGGCTACATAACCCCTGCCGCCTGGGGGGTCCCCACCGCTTCAGAGCGGGGGGCAGAATCAGATGTGGCCCACAAGTGGGCAAGGTGGCTACATAACCCCTGCCGTCTAGGGAGTCCCCACCGCTTCAGAGTGGGGGGCAGAATCAGAAGTGGCCCACAAGTGGGCAAGGTGGCTACATAACCCCTGCCGTCTAGGGAGTACCCACCGCTTCAGAGCGGGGGGCAGAATCAGAAGTGGCCCACAAGTGGGCAAGGTGGCTACATAACCCCTGCCGCCTGGGGGGTCCCCGCCGCTTCAGAGCGGGGGGCACAATCAAAACTGGCCCACGAGTGGGCAAGGTGGCTACATAACCCCTGCCGCCTGGGGGGTCCCCACCGCTTCAGAGCGGGGGGCAGAATCAGAAGTGGCCCACAAGTGGGCAAGGTGGCTACATAACCCCTGCCGCCTGGGGGGTCCCCACCGCTTCAGAGCGGGGGGCAGAATCAGAAGTGGCCCACAAGTGGGCAAGGTGGCTACATAACCCCTGCCGCCTGGGGGGTCCCCACCGCTTCAGAGCGGGGGGCAGAATCAGATGTGGCCCACAAGTGGGCAAGGTGGCTACATAACCCCTGCCGTCTAGGGAGTCCCCACCGCTTCAGAGCGGGGGGCAGAATCAGAAGTGGCCCACAAGTGGGCAAGGTGGCTACATAACCCCTGCCGTCTAGGGAGTACCCACCGCTTCAGAGCGGGGGGCAGAATCAGAAGTGGCCCACAAGTGGGCAAGGTGGCTACATAACCCCTGCCGCCTGGGGGGTCCCCACCGCTTCAGAGCGGGGGGCAGAATCAGAAGTGGCCCACAAGTGGGCAAGGTGGCTACATAACCCCTGCCGCCTGGGGGGTCCCCACCGCTTCAAAGCTGGGGGCAGGATCAGAAGTGGCCCACAAGTGGGCAAGGTGGCTACATAACCCCTGCCGCTTGGGGGGTCCCCACCGCTTCAAAGCTGGGGGCAGAATCAGAAGTGGCCCACAAGTGGGCAAGGTGGCTACATAACCCCTGCCGCTTGGGGGGTCCCCACCGCTTCAGAGCGGGGGGCAGAATCAGAAGTGGCCCACAAGTGGGCAAGGTGGCTACATAACCCCTGCCGTCTAGGGAGTCCCCACCGCTTCAGAGCGGGGGGCAGAATCAGATGTGGCCCACAAGTGGGCAAGGTGGCTACACAACCCCTGCCGCCTGGGGGGTCCCCACCGCTTCAGAGCGGGGGGCAGAATCAGAAGTGGCCCACAAGTGGGCAAGGTGGCTACATAACCCCTGCCGCCTGGGGGGTCCCCACCGCTTCAGAGCGGGGGGCAGAATCAGATGTGGCCCACAAGTGGGCAAGGTGGCTACATAACCCTGCCGCCTGGGGGGGTCCCCACCGCTTCGGAGCGGGGGGCAGAATCAGAAGTGGCCCACAAGTGGGCAAGGTGGCTACATAACCCCTGCCGCCTGGGGGGTCCCCACCGCTTCAGAGCGGGGGGCAGAATCAGAAGTGGCCCACAAGTGGGCAAGGTGGCTACATAACCCCTGCCGCCTGGGGGGTCCCCACCGCTTCAGAGCGGGGGGCAGAATCAGAAGTGGCCCACAAGTGGGCAAGGTGGCTACATAACCCCTGCCGTCTAGGGAGTCCCCACCGCTTCAGAGCGGGGGGCAGAATCAGAAGTGGCCCACAAGTGGGCAAGGTGGCTACATAACCCCTGCCGTCTAGGGAGTACCCACCGCTTCAGAGCGGGGGGCAGAATCAGAAGTGGCCCACAAGTGGGCAAGGTGGCTACATAACCCCTGCCGCCTGGGGGGTCCCCACCGCTTCAGAGCGGGGGGCAGAATCAGAAGTGGCCCACAAGTGGGCAAGGTGGCTACATAACCCCTGCCGCCTGGGGGGTCCCCACCGCTTCAAAGCTGGGGGCAGGATCAGAAGTGGCCCACAAGTGGGCAAGGTGGCTACATAACCCTTGCCGCCTGGGGGGTCCCCACCGCTTCAGAGCGGGGGGCAGAATCAGAAGTGGCCCACAAGTGGGCAAGGTGGCTACATAACCCCTGCCGCCTGGGGGGTCCCCACCGCTTCAGAGCGGGGGGCAGAATCAGAAGTGGCCCACAAGTGGGCAAGGTGGCTACATAACCCCTGCCGCATGGGGGGTCCCCACCGCTTCAGAGCGGGGGGCAGAATCAGAAGTGGCCCACAAGTGGGCAAGGTGGCTACATAACCCCTGCCGCCTGGGGGGTCCCCACCGCTTCAGAGCGGGGGGCAGAATCAGAAGTGGCCCACAAGTGGGCAAGGTGGCTACATAACCCCTGCCGCCTGGCGGGTCCCCACCGCTTCAGAGCGGGGGGCAGAATCAGAAGTGGCCCACAAGTGGGCAAGGTGGCTACATAACCCCTGCCGCTTGGGGGGTCCCCACCGCTTCAGAGCGGGGGGCAGAATCAGAAGTGGCCCACAAGTGGGCAAGGTGGCTACATAACCACTGCCGTCTAGGGAGTCCCCACCGCTTCAGAGCGGGGGGCAGAATCAGATGTGGCCCACAAGTGGGCAAGGTGGCTACACAACCCCTGCCGCCTGGGGGGTCCCCACCGCTTCAGAGCGGGGGGCAGAATCAGAAGTGGCCCACAAGTGGGCAAGGTGGCTACATAACCCCTGCCGCCTGGGGGGTCCCCACCGCTTCAGAGCGGGGGGCAGAATCAGATGTGGCCCACAAGTGGGCAAGGTGGCTACATAACCCCTGCCGCCTGGGGGGTCCCCACCGCTTCAGAGCGGGGGGCATAATCAGAAGTGGCCCACAAGTGGGCAAGGTGGCTACATAACCCCTGCCGCCTGGGGGGTCCCCACCGCTTCAGAGCGGGGGGCAGAATCAGAAGTGGCCCACAAGTGGGCAAGGTGGCTACATAACCCCTGCCGCCTGGGGGGTCCCCACCGCTTCAGAGCGGGGGGCAGAATCAGATGTGGCCCACAAGTGGGCAAGGTGGCTACATAACCCCTGCCGTCTAGGGAGTCCCCACCGCTTCAGAGCGGGGGGCAGAATCAGAAGTGGCCCACAAGTGGGCAAGGTGGCTACATAACCCCTGCCGTCTAGGGAGTACCCACCGCTTCAGAGCGGGGGGCAGAATCAGAAGTGGCCCACAAGTGGGCAAGGTGGCTACATAACCCCTGCCGCCTGGGGGGTCCCCACCGCTTCAGAGCGGGGGGCAGAATCAGAAGTGGCCCACAAGTGGGCAAGGTGGCTACATAACCCCTGCCGCCTGGGGGGTCCCCACCGCTTCAAAGCTGGGGGCAGGATCAGAAGTGGCCCACAAGTGGGCAAGGTGGCTACATAACCCTTGCCGCCTGGGGGGTCCCCACCGCTTCAAAGCTGGGGGCAGAATCAGAAGTGGCCCACAAGTGGGCAAGGTGGCTACATAACCCCTGCCGCTTGGGGGGTCCCCACCGCTTCAGAGCGGGGGGCAGAATCAGAAGTGGCCCACAAGTGGGCAAGGTGGCTACATAACCCCTGCCGTCTAGGGAGTCCCCACCGCTTCAGAGCGGGGGGCAGAATCAGATGTGGCCCACAAGTGGGCAAGGTGGCTACACAACCCCTGCCGCCTGGGGGGTCCCCACCGCTTCAGAGCGGGGGGCAGAATCAGAAGTGGCCCACAAGTGGGCAAGGTGGCTACATAACCCCTGCCGCCTGGGGGGTCCCCACCGCTTCAGAGCGGGGGGCAGAATCAGATGTGGCCCACAAGTGGGCAAGGTGGCTACATAACCCCTGCCGCCTGGGGGGTCCCCACCGCTTCAGAGCGGGGGGCAGAATCAGAAGTGGCCCACAAGTGGGCAAGGTGGCTACATAACCCCTGCCGCCTGGGGGGTCCCCACCGCTTCAGAGCGGGGGGCAGAATCAGAAGTGGCCCACAAGTGGGCAAGGTGGCTACATAACCCCTGCCGCCTGGGGGGTCCCCACCGCTTCAGAGCGGGGGGCAGAATCAGATGTGGCCCACAAGTGGGCAAGGTGGCTACATAACCCCTGCCGTCTAGGGAGTCCCCACCGCTTCAGAGCGGGGGGCAGAATCAGAAGTGGCCCACAAGTGGGCAAGGTGGCTACATAACCCCTGCCGCCTGGGGGGTCCCCACCGCTTCAAAGCTGGGGGCAGAATCAGAAGTGGCCCACAAGTGGGCAAGGTGGCTACATAACTCCTGCCGCCTGGAGGGTCCCCACCGCTTCAGAGCGGGGGGCACAATCAGAAGTGGCCCACAAGTGGGCAAGGTGGCTACATAACCCCTGCCGCCTGGGGGGTCCCCACCGCTTCAGAGCGGGGGGCAGAATCAGAAGTGGCCCACAAGTGGGCAAGGTGGCTACATAACCCCTGCCGCCTGGGGGGTCCCCACCGCTTCAGAGCGGGGGGCAGAATCAGAAGTGGCCCACAAGTGGGCAAGGTGGCTACATAACCCCTGCCGCCTGGGGGGTCCCCACCGCTTCAGAGCGGGGGGCAGAATCAGATGTGGCCCACAAGTGGGCAAGGTGGCTACATAACCCCTGCCGCCTGGGGGGTCCCCACCGCTTCAGAGCGGGGGGCAGAATCAGAAGTGGCCCACAAGTGGGCAAGGTGGCTACATAACCCCTGCCGTCTAGGGAGTCCCCACCGCTTCAGAGCGGGGGGCAGAATCAGATGTGGCCCACAAGTGGGCAAGGTGGCTACACAACCCCTGCCGCCTGGGGGGTCCCCACCGCTTCAGAGCGGGGGGCAGAATCAGAAGTGGCCCACAAGTGGGCAAGGTGGCTACATAACCCCTGCCGCCTGGGGGGTCCCCACCGCTTCAGAGCGGGGGGCAGAATCAGATGTGGCCCACAAGTGGGCAAGGTGGCTACATAACCCCTGCCGCCTGGGGGGTCCCCACCGCTTCAGAGCGGGGGGCAGAATCAGAAGTGGCCCACAAGTGGGCAAGGTGGCTACATAACCCCTGCCGCCTGGGGGGTCCCCACCGCTTCAGAGCGGGGGGCAGAATCAGAAGTGGCCCACAAGTGGGCAAGGTGGCTACATAACCCCTGCCGCCTGGGGGGTCCCCACCGCTTCAGAGCGGGGGGCAGAATCAGATGTGGCCCACAAGTGGGCAAGGTGGCTACATAACCCCTGCCGCCTGGGGGGTCCCCACCGCTTCAGAGCGGGGGGCAGAATCAGAAGTGGCCCACAAGTGGGCAAGGTGGCTACATAACCCCTGCCGTCTAGGGAGTCCCCACCGCTTCAGAGCGGGGGGCAGAATCAGATGTGGCCCACAAGTGGGCAAGGTGGCTACACAACCCCTGCCGCCTGGGGGGTCCCCACCGCTTCAGAGCGGGGGGCAGAATCAGAAGTGGCCCACAAGTGGGCAAGGTGGCTACATAACCCCTGCCGCCTGGGGGGTCCCCACCGCTTCAGAGCGGGGGGCAGAATCAGATGTGGCCCACAAGTGGGCAAGGTGGCTACATAACCCCTGCCGCCTGGGGGGTCCCCACCGCTTCAGAGCGGGGGGCAGAATCAGAAGTGGCCCACAAGTGGGCAAGGTGGCTACATAACCCCTGCCGCCTGGGGGGTCCCCACCGCTTCAAAGCGGGGGGCAGAATCAGATGTGGCCCACAAGTGGGCAAGGTGGCTACATAACCCCTGCCGTCTAGGGAGTCCCCACCGCTTCAGAGCGGGGGGCAGAATCAGATGTGGCCCACAAGTGGGCAAGGTGGCTACATAACCCCTGCCGTCTAGGGAGTACCCACCGCTTCAGAGCGGGGGGCAGAATCGGAAGTGGCCCACAAGTGGGCAAGGTGGCTACATAACCCCTGCCGCCTGGGGGGTCCCCACCGCTTCAGAGCGGGGGGCAGAATCAGAAGTGGCCCACAAGTGGGCAAGGTGGCTACATAACCCCTGCCGCCTGGGGGGTCCCCACCGCTTCAGAGCGGGCGGCAGAATCAGAAGTGGCCCACAAGTGGGCAAGGTGGCTACATAACCCTGCCGCCTGGGGGGGTCCCCACCGCTTCGGAGCGGGGGGCAGAATCAGAAGTGGCCCACAAGTGGGCAAGGTGGCTACATAACCCCTGCCGCCTGGGGGGTCCCCACCGCTTCAGAGCGGGGGGCAGAATCAGATGTGGCCCACAAGTGGGCAAGGTGGCTACATAACCCTTGCCGCCTGGGGGGTCCCCACCGCTTCAAAGCGGGGGGCAGAATCAGAAGTGGCCCACAAGTGGGCAAGGTGGCTACATAACCCCTGCCGCCTGGGGGGTCCCCACCGCTTCAGAGCGGGGGGCAGAATCAGAAGTGGCCCACAAGTGGGCAAGGTGGCTACATAACCCCTGCCGCCTGGGGGGTCCCCACCGCTTCAGAGCGGGGGGCAGAATCAGATGTGGCCCACAAGTGGGCAAGGTGGCTACATAACCCCTGCCGCCTGGGGGGTCCCCACCGCTTCAAAGCGGGGGGCAGAATCAGAAGTGGCCCACAAGTGGGCAAGGTGGCTACATAACCCCTGCCGCCTGGGGGGTCCCCACCGCTTCAAAGCGGGGGGCAGAATCAGAAGTGGCCCACAAGTGGGCAAGGTGGCTACATAACCCTTGCCGCCTGGGGGGTCCCCACCGCTTCAGAGCGGGGGGCAGAATCAGAAGTGGCCCACAAGTGGGCAAGGTGGCTACATAACCCTTGCCGCCTGGGGGGTCCCCACCGCTTCAGAGCGGGGGGCAGAATCAGAAGTGGCCCACAAGTGGGCAAGGTGGCTACATAACCCCTGCCGCCTGGGGGGTCCCCACCGCTTCAAAGCGGGGGGCAGAATCAGATGTGGCCCACAAGTGGGCAAGGTGGCTACATAACCCCTGCCGTCTAGGGAGTCCCCACCGCTTCAGAGCGGGGGGCAGAATCAGAAGTGGCCCACAAGTGGGCAAGGTGGCTACATAACCCCTGCCGTCTAGGGAGTACCCACCGCTTCAGAGCGGGGGGCAGAATCAGAAGTGGCCCACAAGTGGGCAAGGTGGCTACATAACCCCTGCCGCCTGGGGGGTCCCCACCGCTTCAGAGCGGGGGGCAGAATCAGAAGTGGCCCACAAGTGGGCAAGGTGGCTACATAACCCCTGCCGCCTGGGGGGTCCCCACCGCTTCAGAGCGGGGGGCAGAATCAGAAGTGGCCCACAAGTGGGCAAGGTGGCTACATAACCCTGCCGCCTGGGGGGGTCCCCACCGCTTCGGAGCGGGGGGCAGAATCAGAAGTGGCCCACAAGTGGGCAAGGTGGCTACATAACCCTTGCCGCCTGGGGGGTCCCCACCGCTTCAGAGCGGGGGGGAGCATCAGATGTGGCCCACAAGTGGGCAAGGTGGCTACATAACCCCTGCCGCCTGGGGGGTCCCCACCGCTTCAAAGCGGGGGGCAGAATCAGAAGTGGCCCACAAGTGGGCAAGGTGGCTACATAACCCTGCCGCCTCGGGGGTCCCCACCGCTTCAAAGCGGGGGGGCAGAATCAGAAGTGGCCCACAAGTGGGCAAGGTGGCTACATAACCCTTGCCGCCTGGGGGGTCCCCACCGCTTCAGAGCGGGGGGCAGAATCAGAAGTGGCCCACAAGTGGGCAAGGTGGCTACATAACCCCTGCCGCCTGGGGGGTCCCCACCGCTTCAGAGCGGGGGGCAGAATCAGATGTGGCCCACAAGTGGGCAAGGTGGCTACATAACCCCTGCCGTCTAGGGAGTCCCCACCGCTTCAGAGCGGGGGGCAGAATCAGAAGTGGCCCACAAGTGGGCAAGGTGGCTACATAACCCCTGCCGCCTGGGGGGTCCCCACCGCATCAGAGCGGGGGGCAGAATCAGAAGTGGCCCACAAGTGGGCAAGGTGGCTACATAACCCCTGCCGCCTGGGGGGTCCCCACCGCTTCAGAGCGGGGGGCAGAATCAGATGTGGCCCACAAGTGGGCAAGGTGGCTACATAACCCCTGCCGCCTGGGGGGTCCCCACCGCTTCAGAGCGGAGGGCAGAATCAGAAGTGGCCCACAAGTGGGCAAGGTGGCTACATAACCCCTGCCGCCTGCGGGTCCCCACCGCTTCAAAGCGGGGGGCAGAATCAGATGTGGCCCACAAGTGGGCAAGGTGGCTACATAACCCCTGCCGTCTAGGGAGTCCCCACCGCTTCAGAGCGGGGGGCAGAATCAGATGTGGCCCACAAGTGGGCAAGGTGGCTACATAACCCCTGCCGTCTAGGGAGTACCCACCGCTTCAGAGCGGGGGGCAGAATCAGAAGTGGCCCACAAGTGGGCAAGGTGGCTACATAACCCCTGCCGCCTGGGGGGTCCCCACCGCTTCAGAGCGGGGGGCAGAATCAGAAGTGGCCCACAAGTGGGCAAGGTGGCTACATAACCCCTGCCGCCTGGGGGGTCCCCACCGCTTCAGAGCGGGGGGCAGAATCAGATGTGGCCCACAAGTGGGCAAGGTGGCTACATAACCCCTGCCGCCTGGGGGGTCCCCACCGCTTCAGAGCGGGGGGCAGAATCAGAAGTGGCCCACAAGTGGGCAAGGTGGCTACATAACCCCTGCCGCCTGGGGGGTCCCCACCGCTTCAAAGCGGGGGGCAGAATCAGATGTGGCCCACAAGTGGGCAAGGTGGCTACATAACCCCTGCCGTCTAGGGAGTCCCCACCGCTTCAGAGCGGGGGGCAGAATCAGATGTGGCCCACAAGTGGGCAAGGTGGCTACATAACCCCTGCCGTCTAGGGAGTACCCACCGCTTCAGAGCGGGGGGCAGAATCAGAAGTGGCCCACAAGTGGGCAAGGTGGCTACATAACCCCTGCCGCCTGGGGGGTCCCCACCGCTTCAGAGCGGAGGGCAGAATCAGAAGTGGCCCACAAGTGGGCAAGGTGGCTACATAACCCCTGCCGCCTGGGGGGTCCCCACCGCTTCAGAGCGGGGGGCAGAATCAGAAGTGGCCCACAAGTGGGCAAGGTGGCTACATAACCCTGCCGCCTGGGGGGGTCCCCACCGCTTCGGAGCGGGGGGCAGAATCAGAAGTGGCCCACAAGTGGGCAAGGTGGCTACATAACCCCTGCCGCCTGGGGGGTCCCCACCGCTTCAGAGCGGGGGGCAGAATCAGATGTGGCCCACAAGTGGGCAAGGTGGCTACATAACCCCTGCCGCCTGGGGGGTCCCCACCGCTTCAAAGCGGGGGGCAGAATCAGAAGTGGCCCACAAGTGGGCAAGGTGGCTACATAACCCCTGCCGCCTGGGGGGTCCCCACCGCTTCAGAGCGGGGGGCAGAATCAGAAGTGGCCCACAAGTGGGCAAGGTGGCTACATAACCCCTGCCGCCTGGGGGGTCCCCACCGCTTCAGAGCGGGGGGCAGAATCAGATGTGGCCCACAAGTGGGCAAGGTGGCTACATAACCCCTGCCGCCTGGGGGGTCCCCACCGCTTCAAAGCGGGGGGCAGAATCAGAAGTGGCCCACAAGTGGGCAAGGTGGCTACATAACCCTTGCCGCCTGGGGGGTCCCCACCGCTTCAAAGCGGGGGGCAGAATCAGAAGTGGCCCACAAGTGGGCAAGGTGGCTACATAACCCTTGCCGCCTGGGGGGTCCCCACCGCTTCAGAGCGGGGGGCAGAATCAGATGTGGCCCACAAGTGGGCAAGGTGGCTACATAACCCTTGCCGCCTGGGGGGTCCCCACCGCTTCAGAGCGGGGGGCAGAATCAGAAGTGGCCCACAAGTGGGCAAGGTGGCTACATAACCCCTGCCGCCTGGGGGGTCCCCACCGCTTCAAAGCGGGGGGCAGAATCAGATGTGGCCCACAAGTGGGCAAGGTGGCTACATAACCCCTGCCGTCTAGGGAGTCCCCACCGCTTCAGAGCGGGGGGCAGAATCAGAAGTGGCCCACAAGTGGGCAAGGTGGCTACATAACCCCTGCCGTCTAGGGAGTACCCACCGCTTCAGAGCGGGGGGCAGAATCAGAAGTGGCCCACAAGTGGGCAAGGTGGCTACATAACCCCTGCCGCCTGGGGGGTCCCCACCGCTTCAGAGCGGGGGGCAGAATCAGAAGTGGCCCACAAGTGGGCAAGGTGGCTACATAACCCCTGCCGCCTGGGGGGTCCCCACCGCTTCAGAGCGGGGGGCAGAATCAGAAGTGGCCCACAAGTGGGCAAGGTGGCTACATAACCCTGCCGCCTGGGGGGGTCCCCACCGCTTCGGAGCGGGGGGCAGAATCAGAAGTGGCCCACAAGTGGGCAAGGTGGCTACATAACCCCTGCCGCCTGGGGGGTCCCCACCGCTTCAGAGCGGGGGGCAGAATCAGATGTGGCCCACAAGTGGGCAAGGTGGCTACATAACCCCTGCCGTCTAGGGAGTCCCCACCGCTTCAGAGCGGGGGGCAGAATCAGAAGTGGCCCACAAGTGGGCAAGGTGGCTACATAACCCCTGCCGCCTGGGGGGTCCCCACCGCTTCAGAGCGGGGGGCAGAATCAGATGTGGCCCACAAGTGGGCAAGGTGGCTACATAACCCCTGCCGCCTGGGGGGTCCCCACCGCTTCAGAGCGGGGGGCAGAATCAGAAGTGGCCCACAAGTGGGCAAGGTGGCTACATAACCCCTGCCGCCTGGGGGGTCCCCACCGCTTCAGAGCGGGGGGCAGAATCAGAAGTGGCCCACAAGTGGGCAAGGTGGCTACATAACCCTTGCCGCCTGGGGGGTCCCCACCGCTTGAGAGCGGGGGGCAGAATCAGAAGTGGCCCACAAGTGGGCAAGGTGGCTACATAACCCTTGCCGTCTGGGGGGTCCCCACCGCTTCAGAGCGGTGGGGAGAATCAGAAGTGGCCCACAAGTGGGCAAGGTGGCTACATAACCCCTGCCGCCTGGGGGGTCCCCACCGCTTCGGAGCGGGGGGCAGAATCAGAAGTGGCCCACAAGTGGGCAAGGTGGCTACATAACCCCTGCCGCCTGGGGGGTCCCCACCGCTTCAGAGCGGGGGGCAGAATCAGAAGTGGCCCACAAGTGGGCAAGGTGGCTACATAACCCCTGCCGCCTGGGGGGTCCCCACCGCTTCAAAGCGGGGGGCAGAATCAGAAGTGGCCCACAAGTGGGCAAGGTGGCTACATAACCCCTGCCGCCTGGGGGGTCCCCACCGCTTCAAAGCGGGGGGCAGAATCAGAAGTGGCCCACAAGTGGGCAAGGTGGCTACATAACCCTTGCCGCCTGGGGGGTCCCCACCGCTTCAGAGCGGGGGGCAGAATCAGAAGTGGCCCACAAGTGGGCAAGGTGGCTACATAACCCCTGCCGTCTAGGGAGTCCCCACCGCTTCAGAGCGGGGGGCAGAATCAGATGTGGCCCACAAGTGGGCAAGGTGGCTACATAACCCCTGCCGTCTAGGGAGTCCCCACCGCTTCAGAGCGGGGGGCAGAATCAGAAGTGGCCCACAAGTGGGCAAGGTGGCTACATAACCCTTGCCGCCTGGGGGGTCCCCACCGCTTCAGAGCGGTGGGGAGAATCAGAAGTGGCCCACAAGTGGGCAAGGTGGCTACATAACCCCTGCCGCCTGGGGGGTCCCCACCGCTTCAGAGCGGGGGGCAGAATCAGATATGGCCCACAAGTGGGCAAGGTGGCTACATAACCCCTGCCGCCTGGGGGGTCCCCACCGCTTCAGAGCGGGGGGCAGAATCAGATGTGGCCCACAAGTGGGCAAGGTGGCTACATAACCCCTGCCGCCTGGGGGGTCCCCACCGCTTCAAAGCGGGGGGCAGAATCAGAAGTGGCCCACAAGTGGGCAAGGTGGCTACATAACCCCTGCCGCCTGGGGGGTCCCCACCGCTTCAGAGCGGGGGGCAGAATCAGAAGTGGCCCACAAGTGGGCAAGGTGGCTACATAACCCCTGCCGCCTGGGGGGTCCCCACCGCTTCAGAGCGGGGGGCAGAATCAGATGTGGCCCACAAGTGGGCAAGGTGGCTACATAACCCCTGCCGCCTGGGGGGTCCCCACCGCTTCAAAGCGGGGGGCAGAATCAGAAGTGGCCCACAAGTGGGCAAGGTGGCTACATAACCCCTGCCGCCTGGGGGGTCCCCACCGCTTCAAAGCGGGGGGCGGAATCAGAAGTGGCCCACAAGTGGGCAAGGTGGCTACATAACCCTTGCCGCCTGGGGGGTCCCCACCGCTTCAGAGCGGGGGGCAGAATCAGAAGTGGCCCACAAGTGGGCAAGGTGGCTACATAACCCTTGCCGCCTGGGGGGTCCCCACCGCTTCAGAGCGGGGGGCAGAATCAGAAGTGGCCCACAAGTGGGCAAGGTGGCTACATAACCCCTGCCGCCTGGGGGGTCCCCACCGCTTCAAAGCGGGGGGCAGAATCAGATGTGGCCCACAAGTGGGCAAGGTGGCTACATAACCCCTGCCGTCTAGGGAGTCCCCACCGCTTCAGAGCGGGGGGCAGAATCAGAAGTGGCCCACAAGTGGGCAAGGTGGCTACATAACCCCTGCCGCCTGGGGGGTCCCCACCGCTTCAGAGCGGGGGGCAGAATCAGAAGTGGCCCACAAGTGGGCAAGGTGGCTACATAACCCCTGCCGCCTGGGGGGTCCCCACCGCTTCAGAGCGGGGGGCAGAATCAGAAGTGGCCCACAAGTGGGCAAGGTGGCTACATAACCCTGCCGCCTGGGGGGGTCCCCACCGCTTCAGAGCGGGGGGCAGAATCAGAAGTGGCCCACAAGTGGGCAAGGTGGCTACATAACCCCTGCCGCCTGGGGGGTCCCCACCGCTTCAGAGCGGGGGGCAGAATCAGATGTGGCCCACAAGTGGGCAAGGTGGCTACATAACCCCTGCCGCCCGGGGGGGTCCCGACCGCTTCAAAGCGGGGGGCAGAATCAGAAGTGGCCCACAAGTGGGCAAGGTGGCTACATAACCCCTGCCGCCTGGGGGGTCCCCACCGCTTCAAAGCGGGGGGCAGAATCAGAAGTGGCCCACAAGTGGGCAAGGTGGCTACATAACCCTTGCCGCCTGGGGGGTCCCCACCGCTTCAGAGCGGGGGGCAGAATCAGAAGTGGCCCACAAGTGGGCAAGGTGGCTACATAACCCCTGCCGCTTGGGGGGTCCCCACCGCTTCAGAGCGGGGGGCAGAATCAGATGTGGCCCACAAGTGGGCAAGGTGGCTACATAACCCTGCCGCCTGGGGGGGTCCCCACCGCTTCGGAGCGGGGGGCAGAATCAGAAGTGGCCCACATGTGGGCAAGGTGGCTACATAACCCCTGCCGCCTGGGGGGTCCCCACCGCTTCAGAGCGGGGGGCAGAATCAGATGTGGCCCACAAGTGGGCAAGGTGGCTACATAACCCCTGCCGCCTGGGGGGTCCCCACCGCTTCAAAGCGGGGGGCAGAATCAGAAGTGGCCCACAAGTGGGCAAGGTGGCTACATAACCCCTGCCGCCTGGGGGGTCCCCACCGCTTCGGAGCGGGGGGCAGAATCAGAAGTGGCCCACAAGTGGGCAAGGTGGCTACATAACCCTGCCGCCTGGGGGGGTCCCCACCGCTTCGGAGCGGGGGGCAGAATCAGAAGTGGCCCACAAGTGGGCAAGGTGGCTACATAACCCCTGCCGCCTGGGGGGTCCCCACCGCTTCAGAGCGGGGGGCAGAATCAGAAGTGGCCCACAAGTGGGCAAGGTGGCTACATAACCCCTGCCGCCTGGGGGGTCCCAACCGCTTCAAAGCGGGGGGCAGAATCAGAAGTGGCCCACAAGTGGGCAAGGTGGCTACATAACCCCTGCCGCCTGGGGGGTCCCCACCGCTTCAGAGCGGGGGGCAGAATCAGAAGTGGCCCACAAGTGGGCAAGGTGGCTACATAACCCCTGCCGCCTAGGGAGTCCCCACCGCTTCAGAGCGGGGGGCACAATCAGAAGTGGCCCACAAGTGGGCAAGGTGGCTACATAACCCCTGCCGCCTGGGGGGTCCCCACCGCTTCAGAGCGGGGGGCAGAATCAGATGTGGCCCACAAGTGGGCAAGGTGGCTACATAACCCCTGCCGCCTAGGGAGTCCCCACCGCTTCAGAGCGGGGGGCACAATCAGAAGTGGCCCACAAGTGGGCAAGGTGGCTACATAACCCCTGCCGTCTAGGGAGTCCCCACCGCTTCAGAGCGGGGGGCAGAATCAGATGTGGCCCACAAGTGGGCAAGGTGGCTACACAACCCCTGCCGCCTGGGGGGTCCCCACCGCTTCAGAGCGGGGGGCAGAATCAGATGTGGCCCACAAGTGGGCAAGGTGGCTACATAACCCCTGCCGCCTGGGGGGTCCCCACCGCTTCAGAGCGGGGGGCAGAATCAGAAGTGGCCCACAAGTGGGCAAGGTGGCTACATAACCCCTGCCGCCTGGGGGGTCCCCACCGCTTCAGAGCGGGGGGCAGAATCAGATGTGGCCCACAAGTGGGCAAGGTGGCTACATAACCCCTGCCGCCTGGGGGGTCCCCACCGCTTCAAAGCGGGGGGCAGAATCAGATGTGGCCCACAAGTGGGCAAGGTGGCTACATAACCCCTGCCGTCTAGGGAGTCCCCACCGCTTCAGAGCGGGGGGCAGAATCAGAAGTGGCCCACAAGTGGGCAAGGTGGCTACATAACCCCTGCCGTCTAGGGAGTACCCACCGCTTCAGAGCGGGGGGCAGAATCAGAAGTGGCCCACAAGTGGGCAAGGTGGCTACATAACCCCTGCCGCCTGGGGGGTCCCCACCGCTTCAGAGCGGGGGGCAGAATCAGAAGTGGCCCACAAGTGGGCAAGGTGGCTACATAACCCCGGCCGCCTGGGGGGTCCCCACCGCTTCAGAGCGGGGGGCAGAATCAGAAGTGGCCCACAAGTGGGCAAGGTGGCTACATAACCCTGCCGCCTGGGGGGGTCCCCACCGCTTCGGAGCGGGGGGCAGAATCAGAAGTGGCCCACAAGTGGGCAAGGTGGCTACATAACCCCTGCCGCCTGGGGGGTCCCCACCGCTTCAGAGCGGGGGGCAGAATCAGATGTGGCCCACAAGTGGGCAAGGTGGCTACATAACCCCTGCCGCCTGGGGGGTCCCCACCGCTTCAAAGCGGGGGGCAGAATCAGAAGTGGCCCACAAGTGGGCAAGGTGGCTACATAACCCCTGCCGCCTGGGGGGTCCCCACCGCTTCAAAGCGGGGGGCAGAATCAGAAGTGGCCCACAAGTGGGCAAGGTGGCTACATAACCCTTGCCGCCTGGGGGGTCCCCACCGCTTCAGAGCGGGGGGCAGAATCAGAAGTGGCCCACAAGTGGGCAAGGTGGCTACATAACCCCTGCCGCCTGGGGGGTCCCCACCGCTTCAGAGCGGGGGGCAGAATCAGAAGTGGCCCACAAGTGGGCAAGGTAGCTACATAACCCCTGCCTTCTAGGGAGTCCCCACCGCTTCAGAGCGGGGGGCAGAATCAGAAGTGGCCCACAAGTGGGCAAGGTGGCTACATAACCCCTGCCGCCTGGGGGGTCCCCACCGCTTCAGAGCGGGGGGCAGAATCAGAAGTGGCCCACAAGTGGGCAAGGTGGCTACATAACCCCTGCCGTCTAGGGAGTACCCACCGCTTCAGAGCGGGGGGCAGAATCAGATGTGGCCCACAAGTGGGCAAGGTGGCTACATAACCCCTGCCGCCTGGGGGGTCCCCACCGCTTCAGAGCGGGGGGCAGAATCAGATGTGGCCCACAAGTGGGCAAGGTGGCTACATAACCCTTGCCGCCTGGGGGGTCCCCACCGCTTCAGAGCGGGGGGCAGAATCAGAAGTGGCCCACAAGTGGGCAAGGTGGCTACATAACCCCTGCCGCCTGGGGGGGTCCCCACCGCTTCACAGCGGGGGGCAGAATCAGAAGTGGCCCACAAGTGGGCAAGGTAGCTACATAACCCCTGCCGTCTAGGGAGTCCCCACCGCTTCAGAGCGGGGGGCAGAATCAGAAGTGGCCCACAAGTGGGCAAGGTGGCTACATAACCCCTGCCGCCTGGGGGGTCCCCACCGCTTCAGAGCGGGGGGCAGAATCAGAAGTGGCCCACAAGTGGGCAAGGTGGCTACATAACCCCTGCCGCCTGGGGGGTCCCCACCGCTTCAGAGCGGGGGGCAGAATCAGATGTGGCCCACAAGTGGGCAAGGTGGCTACATAACCCCTGCCGTCTAGGGAGTCCCCACCGCTTCAGAGCGGGGGGCAGAATCAGATGTGGCCCACAAGTGGGCAAGGTGGCTACATAACCCCTGCCGCCTGGGGGGGGGCCACCGCTTCAGAGCGGGGGGCAGAATCAGATGTGGCCCACAAGTGGGCAAGGTGGCTACATAACCCCTGCCGCCTGGGGGGTCCCCGCCGCTTCAGAGCGGGGGGCACAATCAAAACTGGCCCACGAGTGGGCAAGGTGGCTACATAACCCCTGCCGCCTGGGGGGTCCCCACCGCTTCAGAGCGGGGGGCAGAATCAGAAGTGGCCCACAAGTGGGCAAGGTGGCTACATAACCCCTGCCGCCTGGGGGGTCCCCACCGCTTCAGAGCGGGGGGCAGAATCAGAAGTGGCCCACAAGTGGGCAAGGTGGCTACATAACCCCTGCCGCCTGGGGGGTCCCCACCGCTTCAGAGCGGGGGGCAGAATCAGAAGTGGCCCACAAGTGGGCAAGGTAGCTACATAACCCCTGCCGTCTAGGGAGTACCCACCGCTTCAGAGCGGGGGGCAGAATCAGATGTGGCCCACAAGTGGGCAAGGTGGCTACATAACCCCTGCCGCCTGGGGGGTCCCCACCGCTTCAGAGCGGGGGGCAGAATCAGATGTGGCCCACAAGTGGGCAAGGTGGCTACATAACCCTTGCCGCCTGGGGGGTCCCCACCGCTTCAGAGCGGGGGGCAGAATCAGAAGTGGCCCACAAGTGGGCACGGTGGCTACATAACCCCTGCCGCCTGGGGGGTCCCCACCGCTTCAGAGCGGGGGGCAGAATCAGAAGTGGCCCACAAGTGGGCAAGGTGGCTACATAACCCTGCCGCCTGGGGGGTCCCCACCGCTTCAGAGCGGGGGGCAGAATCAGAAGTGGCCCACAAGTGGGCAAGGTGGCTACATAACCCCTGCCGCCTGGGGGGTCCCCACCGCTTCAGAGCGGGGGGCAGAATCAGATGTGGCCCACAAGTGGGCAAGGTGGCTACATAACCCCTGCCGCCTGGGGGGTCCCCACCGCTTCGGAGCGGGAGCAGAATCAGAAGTGGCCCACAAGTGGGCAAGGTGGCTACATAACCCCTGCCGCCTGGGGGGTCCCCACCGCTTCAGAGCGGGGGGCAGAATCAGAAGTGGCCCACAAGTGGGCAAGGTGGCTACATAACCCTTGCCGCCTGGGGGGTCCCCACCGCTTCAGAGCGGGGGGCAGAATCAGAAGTGGCCCACAAGTGGGCAAGGTAGCTACATAACCCCTGCCGTCTAGGAGGTCCCCACCGCTTCAGAGCGGGGGGCAGAATCAGAAGTGGCCCACAAGTGGGCAAGGTGGCTACATAACCCCTGCCGCCTGGGGGGTCCCCACCGCATCAGAGCGGGGGGCAGAATCAGATGTGGCCCACAAGTGGGCAAGGTGGCTACATAACCCCTGCCGCCTGGGGGGTCCCCACCGCTGCAGAGCGGGGGGCAGAATCAGAAGTGGCCCACAAGTGGGCAAGGTGGCTACATAACCCCTGCCGCCTGGGGGGGGCCCACCGCTTCAGAGCGGGGGGCAGAATCAGAAGTGGCCCACAAGTGGGCAAGGTGGCTACATAACCCCTGCCGTCTAGGGAGTCCCCACCGCTTCGGAGCGGGGGGCAGAATCAGAAGTGGCCCACAAGTGGGCAAGGTGGCTACATAACCCCTGCCGCCTGGGGGGTCCCCACCGCTTCAGAGCGGGGGGCAGAATCAGAAGTGGCCCACAAGTGGGCAAGGTGGCTACATAACCCCTGCCGCCTGGGGGGTCCCCACCGCTTCAGAGCGGGGGGCAGAATCAGATGTGGCCCACAAGGGGGCAAGGTGGCTACATAACCCCTGCCGCCTGGGGGGTCCCCACCGCTTCAGAGCGGGGGGCAGAATCAGAAGTGGCCCACAAGTGGGCAAGGTGGCTACATAACCCCTGCCGCCTGGGGGGGGCCCACCGCTTCAGAGCGGGGGGCAGAATCAGAAGTGGCCCACAAGTGGGCAAGGTGGCTACATAACCCCTGCCGCACTGGGGGGTCCCCACCGCTTCAAAGCGGGGGGCAGAATCAAAACTGGCCCACGAGTGGGCAAGGTGGCTACATAACCCCTGCCGCCTGGGGGGTCCCCACCGCTTCAGAGCGGGGGGCAGAATCAGAAGTGGCCCACAAGTGGGCAACGTGGCTACATAACCCTTGCCGCCTGGGGGGTCCCCACCGCTTCAGAGCGGGGGGCAGAATCAGAAGTGGCCCACAAGTGGGCAAGGTGGCTACATAACCCCTGCCGCCTGGGGGGTCCCCACCGCTTCAGAGCGGGGGGCAGAATCAGAAGTGGCCCACAAGTGGGCAAGGTACCTACATAACCCCTGCCGTCTAGGGAGTACCCACCGCTTCAGAGCAGGGGGCAGAATCAGATGTGGCCCACAAGTGGGCAAGGTGGCTACATAACCCCTGCCGCCTGGGGGGTCCCCACCGCTTCAGAGCGGGGGGCAGAATCAGAAGTGGCCCATAAGTGGGCAAGGTGGCTACATAACCCCTGCCGCCTGGGGGGTCCCCACCGCTTCAGAGCGGGGGGCAGAATCAGAAGTGGCCCACAAGTGGGCAAGGTGGCTACATAACCCCTGCCGTCTAGGGTGTCCCCACCGCTTCAGAGCGGGGGGCAGAATCAGAAGTGGCCCACAAGTGGGCAAGGTGGCTACATAACCCCTGCCGTCTAGGGAGTCCCCACCGCTTCAGAGCGGGGGGCAGAATCAGAAGTGGGCCGGTTAGCTACATGTCCTATGCTGTCCAGGGGGTCCGCAATGCTTCAGAATGGGCGACAAAATCATAAGGGGCCCACAAGTGGGCAAGGTGGCTACATAACCCCTACCGTACGGGGGGTCCCCAATGCTTGAGGGCGGGGTACAGAATTAGAAGGGGCCCACAAGTGGGCCGGGTGGGTAGATAACCCCTGACGTGTTGGTTGTCCCCGATGCTTCAAAGCGGGGAACAAATCAGAAGTGGCCCACAAGTGGGCCCAGTCGCTAGATATTCGAGCGCGTACGGGGGGTCCGCGAGACTTCAGAGCGGGGGACAAAATCAGATGTGGCCCAAAAGTTGGCTGAGTGGCTATATAACCCCTGCCAACTAGGGGGTCCCCTATGCTTTAGAGCGGGGGACAAACTCAGAAGTGGCCCACAAGTGGGCCGGGTGGCTACATAACCCCAGCCGTCTGGGAGATCCCCTATGCTTTAGAGTGGCGGACAAAATCAGAATTGCCTAAAGCGGTGCCTAGTGGCTACATAACCCCTGCCGTCGGGGGGGTCAAAAGTGGCCCCCAAGTTCGCCGGGTGGCTACATAACCTCTGCCATCTGGGAGGTCCCCAATGCTTCGGAGCAGGGGACAAAATCAGAAGTGGCCCACAAGTGGGCCTAGTAGCTACATAACCGCTGCCGTCTAGGGGGTCCCCGATGCTTCAAAGCGGGGGACACAATCAAAACTGGCCCACAGGTGGGCGAGGTGGCTACATAACCCCTGCCGTATGGGGGGTATGTAATGCTTCACAGCGGGGGACAAAATCAGAACTAGCCCACAAGTGGGCCGGGTGGCTACATAACCCCTGCCTTCTAGGTGGTACCCAATGCTTGAGAGCGGGGGGGAAATCAGAAGTGGCCCACAATTGGCCCAGTACCGACATAACCCCTGCCGTCTAGGGGGTCCCCTATGCTTCAGAGTGGGGAAGAAAATTGGAAGTGGCCCACAAGTGGGCCTGTTGGTTACATAACCCTTCGGGTCGAGGGCGTCCCCTATGCTTCAAAGCGGGGGACAAAATTAGAAGAGGCCCAAAAGAGGGCCGGGTGGCTACAACCCCTGCCGTCTGGGGGGTTCCCGAGACTTCAGAGTGGGGGACAAAATCAGAAGCGGCCCACAAGTGGGGCGGGTAGCTACATAACCCCGGCCGTCTAAGGGGTCCCCAATGCTCCAAAGCGGGTGACAAAATCACAAGTGGTCCACAAGTGGGCCAGTAGCTACATAACCCTTGCTGTCGGGGGGGTCCCCGATGCTTGAGAGCCGGGGACAAAACCAGCAGTGGCTCACAAGTGGGCCGCGTGGCTACATAACCCCTGCCGTCTGGGAGGTCCCCAATGCTTCAGAGCGGGGGACAAAATCAGATGTGGCCCACAAGTGGGCAAGGTGGCTACATAACCCCTGCCGCCTGGGGGGTCCCCACCGCTTCAGAGCGGGGGGCAGAATCAGAAGTGGCCCACAAGTGGGCAAGGTAGCTACATAACCCCTGCCGTCTAGGGAGTACCCACCGCTTCAGAGCGGGGGGCACAATCAGATGTGGCCCACAAGTGGGCAAGGTGGCTACATAACCCCTGCCGCCTGGGGGGTCCCCACCGCTTCAGAGCGGGGGGCAGAATCAGATGTGGCCCACAAGTGGGCAAGGTGGCTACATAACCCCTGCCGCCTGGGGGGTCCCCACCGCTTCAGAGCGGGGGGCAGAATCAGAAGTGGCCCACAAGTGGGCAAGGTGGCTACATAACCCCTGCCGCCTGGGGGGTCCCCACCGCTTCAGAGCGGGGGGCAGAATCAGAAGTGGCCCACAAGTGGGCAAGGTGGCTACATAACCCTGCCGCCTGGGGGGTCCCCACCGCTTCAGAGCGGGGGGCAGAATCAGAAGTGGCCCACAAGTGGGCAAGGTGGCTACATAACCCCTGCCGCTTGGGGGGTCCCCACCGCTTCAGAGCGGGGGGCAGAATCAGATGTGGCCCACAAGTGGGCAAGGTGGCTACATAACCCCTGCCGCCTGGGGGGTCCCCACCGCTTCAGAGCGGGGGGCAGAATCAGAAGTGGCCCACAAGTGGGCAAGGTGGCTACATAACCCCTGCCGCCTGGGGGGTCCCCACCGCTTCAGAGCGGGGGGCAGAATCAGAAGTGGCCCACAAGTGGGCAAGGTGGCTACATAACCCTGCCGCCTGGGGGGTCCCCACCGCTTCAGAGCGGGGGGCAGAATCAGAAGTGGCCCACAAGTGGGCAAGGTGGCTACATAACCCCTGCCGCCTGGGGGGTCCCCACCGCTTCAGAGCGGGGGGCAGAATCAGATGTGGCCCACAAGTGGGCAAGGTGGCTACATAACCCCTGCCGCCTGGGGGGTCCCCACCGCTTCGGAGCGGGGGCAGAATCAGAAGTGGCCCACAAGTGGGCAAGGTGGCTACATAACCCCTGCCGTCTAGGGAGTACCCACCGCTTCAGAGCGGGGGGCACAATCAGATGTGGCCCACAAGTGGGCAAGGTGGCTACATAACCCCTGCCGCCTGGGGGGTCCCCACCGCTTCAGAGCGGGGGGCAGAATCAGATGTGGCCCACAAGTGGGCAAGGTGGCTACATAACCCCTGCCGCCTGGGGGGTCCCCACCGCTTCAGAGCGGGGGGCAGAATCAGAAGTGGCCCACAAGTGGGCAAGGTGGCTACATAACCCCTGCCGCCTGGGGGGTCCCCACCGCTTCAGAGCGGGGGGCAGAATCAGAAGTGGCCCACAAGTGGGCAAGGTGGCTACATAACCCTGCCGCCTGGGGGGTCCCCACCGCTTCAGAGCGGGGGGCAGAGTCAGAAGTGGCCCACAAGTGGGCAAGGTGGCTACATAACCCCTGCCGCCTGGGGGGTCCCCACCGCTTCAGAGCGGGGGGCAGAATCAGATGTGGCCCACAAGTGGGCAAGGTGGCTACATAACCCCTGCCGCCTGGGGGGTCCCCACCGCTTCGGAGCGGGGGCAGAATCAGAAGTGGCCCACAAGTGGGCAAGGTGGCTACATAACCCCTGCCGCCTGGGGGGTCCCCACCGCTTCAGAGCGGGGGGCAGAATCAGAAGTGGCCCACAAGTGGGCAAGGTGGCTACATAACCCTTGCCGCCTGGGGGGTCCCCACCGCTTCAGAGCGGGGGGCAGAATCAGAAGTGGCCCACAAGTGGGCAAGGTGGCTACATAACCCCTGCCGCCTGGGGGGTCCCCACCTCTTCAGAGCGGGGGGCAGAATCAGAAGTGGCCCACAAGTGGGCAAGGTAGCTACATAACCCCTGCCGTCTAGGGAGTCCCCACCGCTTCAGAGCGGGGGGCAGAATCAGAAGTGGCCCACAAGTGGGCAAGGTGGCTACATAACCCCTGCCGCCTGGGGGGTCCCCACCGCTTCAGAGCGGGGGGCAGAATCAGATGTGGCCCACAAGTGGGCAAGGTGGCTACATAACCCCTGCCGTCTAGGGAGTCCCCACCGCTTCAGAGCGGGGGGCAGAATCAGATGTGGCCCACAAGTGGGCAAGGTGGCTACATAACCCCTGCCGTCTAGGGAGTACCCACCGCTTCAGAGCGGGGGGCACAATCAGATGTGGCCCACAAGTGGGCAAGGTGGCTACATAACCCCTGCCGCCTGGGGGGTCCCCACCGCTTCAGAGCGGGGGGCAGAATCAGATGTGGCCCACAAGTGGGCAAGGTGGCTACATAACCCCTGCCGCCTGGGGGGTCCCCACCGCTTCAGAGCGGGGGGCAGAATCAGAAGTGGCCCACAAGTGGGCAAGGTGGCTACATAACCCCTGCCGCCTGGGGGGTCCCCACCGCTTCAGAGCGGGGGGCAGAATCAGAAGTGGCCCACAAGTGGGCAAGGTGGCTACATAACCCTGCCGCCTGGGGGGTCCCCACCGCTTCAGAGCGGGGGGCAGAGTCAGAAGTGGCCCACAAGTGGGCAAGGTGGCTACATAACCCCTGCCGCCTGGGGGGTCCCCACCGCTTCAGAGCGGGGGGCAGAATCAGATGTGGCCCACAAGTGGGCAAGGTGGCTACATAACCCCTGCCGCCTGGGGGGTCCCCACCGCTTCGGAGCGGGGGCAGAATCAGAAGTGGCCCACAAGTGGGCAAGGTGGCTACATAACCCCTGCCGCCTGGGGGGTCCCCACCGCTTCAGAGCGGGGGGCAGAATCAGAAGTGGCCCACAAGTGGGCAAGGTGGCTACATAACCCTTGCCGCCTGGGGGGTCCCAACCGCTTCAGAGCGGGGGGCAGAATCAGAAGTGGCCCACAAGTGGGCAAGGTGGCTACATAACCCCTGCCGCCTGGGGGGTCCCCACCTCTTCAGAGCGGGGGGCAGAATCAGAAGTGGCCCACAAGTGGGCAAGGTAGCTACATAACCCCTGCCGTCTAGGGAGTCCCCACCGCTTCAGAGCGGGGGGCAGAATCAGAAGTGGCCCACAAGTGGGCAAGGTGGCTACATAACCCCTGCCGCCTGGGGGGTCCCCACCGCTTCAGAGCGGGGGGCAGAATCAGATGTGGCCCACAAGTGGGCAAGGTGGCTACATAACCCCTGCCGTCTAGGGAGTCCCCACCGCTTCAGAGCGGGGGGCAGAATCAGATGTGGCCCACAAGTGGGCAAGGTGGCTACATAACCCTTGCCGCCTGGGGGGTCCCCACCGCTTCAGAGCGGGGGGCAGAATCAGAAGTGGCCCACAAGTGGGCAAGGTGGCTACATAACCCCTGCCGCCTGGGGGGTCCCCACCGCTTCAGAGCGGGGGGCAGAATCAGAAGTGGCCCACAAGTGGGCAAGGTACCTACATAACCCCTGCCGTCTAGGGAGTACCCACCGCTTCAGATCAGGGGGCAGAATCAGATGTGGCCCACAAGTGGGCAAGGTGGCTACATAACCCCTGCCGCCTGGGGGGTCCCCACCGCTTCAGAGCAGGGGGCAGAATCAGAAGTGGCCCATAAGTGGGCAAGGTGGCTACATAACCCCTGCCGCCTGGGGGGTCCCCACCGCTTCAGAGCGGGGGGCAGAATCAGAAGTGGCCCACAAGTGGGCAAGGTGGCTACATAACCCCTGCCGTCTAGGGAGTCCCCACCGCTTCAAAGCGGGGGGCAGAATCAGAAGTGGCCCACAAGTGGGCAAGGTGGCTACATAACCCCTGCCGTCTAGGGAGTCCCCACCGCTTCAGAGCGGGGGGCAGAATCAGGAGTGGGCCGGTTAGCTACATGTCCTATGCTGTCCAGGGGGTCCGCAATGCTTCAGAATGGGCGACAAAATCATAAGGGGCCCACAAGTGGGCAAGGTGGCTACATAACCCCTACCGTACGGGGGGTCCCCAATGCTTGAGGGCGGGGTACAGAATTAGAAGGGGCCCACAAGTGGGCCGGGTGGGTAGATAACCCCTGACGTGTTGGTTGTCCCCGATGCTTCAAAGCGGGGAACAAATCAGAAGTGGCCCACAAGTGGGCCCAGTCGCTAGATATTCGAGCGCGTACGGGGGGTCCGCGAGACTTCAGAGCGGGGGACAAAATCAGATGTGGCCCAAAAGTTGGCTGAGTGGCTATATAACCCCTGCCAACTAGGGGGTCCCCTATGCTTTGGAGCGGGGGACAAACTCAGAAGTGGCCCACAAGTGGGCCGGGTGGCTACATAACCCCAGCCGTCTGGGAGATCCCCTATGCTTTAGAGTGGCGGACAAAATCAGAATTGCCTAAAGCGGTGCCTAGTGGCTACATAACCCCTGCCGTCGGGGGGGTCAAAAGTGGCCCCCAAGTTCGCCGGGTGGCTACATAACCTCTGCCATCTGGGAGGTCCCCAATGCTTCGGAGCAGGGGACAAAATCAGAAGTGGCCCACAAGTGGGCCTAGTAGCTACATAACCGCTGCCGTCTAGGGGGTCCCCGATGCTTCAAAGCGGGGGACACAATCAAAACTGGCCCACAGGTGGGCGAGGTGGCTACATAACCCCTGCCGTATGGGGGGTATGTAATGCTTCACAGCGGGGGACAAAATCAGAACTAGCCCACAAGTGGGCCGGGTGGCTACATAACCCCTGCCTTCTAGGTGGTACCCAATGCTTGAGAGCGGGGGGGAAATCAGAAGTGGCCCACAATTGGCCCAGTACCGACATAACCCCTGCCGTCTAGGGGGTCCCCTATGCTTCAGAGTGGGGAAGAAAATTGGAAGTGGCCCACAAGTGGGCCTGTTGGTTACATAACCCTTCGGGTCGAGGGCGTCCCCTATGCTTCAAAGCGGGGGACAAAATTAGAAGAGGCCCAAAAGAGGGCCGGGTGGCTACAACCCCTGCCGTCTGGGGGGTTCCTGAGACTTCAGAGTGGGGGACAAAATCAGAAGCGGCCCACAAGTGGGGCGGGTAGCTACATAACCCCGGCCGTCTAAGGGGTCCCCAATGCTCCAAAGCGGGTGACAAAATCACAAGTGGTCCACAAGTGGGCCAGTAGCTACATAACCCCTGCTGTCGGGGGGGTCCCCGATGCTTGAGAGCCGGGGACAAAACCAGCAGTGGCTCACAAGTGGGCCGGGTGGCTACATAACCCCTGCCGTCTGGGAGGTCCCCAATGCTTCAGAGCGGGGGACAAAATCAGAAGTGGCCCACAAGTGGGCCGGGTGGCTACATAACCCTTGCCGTCTAGGGGGTACCCAATGCTTTAGAGCGGGGGACAAAATCAGAAGTGGCCCACAAGTGGCCCAGGTGGCCACATAACCCCTGCTGTCTGGGGGGTCCCCGATGCTTCAGAGCAGGGGACAAAATCAGAAGTGGCCCGGAACTAGCCCAAAATTCTGAAACCTAGTTCTTTTTTTTCTGGTTCTGGAACCTCTTTAGAAAAAAAAGTTTCTTTTGCTAGATTCTGAAACCTAGTAAAAAAAAACTGTTTTTTTTCTAGGTTCTGAAACCTATTAAAACAAAGGTTTTTTTTATCAAGTCCCCGATACCCACTAGAAACCAGCAAAAACTAGTGAACCTAGTAAACTGTTACCTAGTTAAAAAATTTTTCAAAAAAACTAGGTTTTACTACAGACCCGGAAAATCGTTGGCATCAACACCAATGACTCCAGGAAAGCCCTGCGGCGCAACCCACCGCCTGCAATCTCATCAAGAAGGACAAGGAACAAACATGCCACTAAAAGCAGCTGCCCAGATGCTTGAGTGGGCCACTCAGAGACAACAGACGCACAAAAGGGGCAGTAGGCTCCGGGGAAAAATTTCTCAGGACGGGGGACATCCGAACCATAAAAGCCTGCTAATCACTGCATTGGAAATCACAGGCAGGGAGACTAGTTTTTCCAACACTCCCCCCAATTAACCTCAAAATCCTGAAAGCATGAAGGATCGGTCGTCAGTCAATTCATTGGCCCCGGGTCGGTTGGTGGACCAGTTGGTCGGTCAGTCCGTTGTTCCGTCGGTCCATCGGTCCGTCAGTCTGCTGATCTGTTTGCCTATTTATCTGCTTTTTTGTCTGTCCTTCCAGTCTGTCCGTTTTCACAACACGGAAGCGTGGTTGTTGCAGAACAAAGAAGAAAACCAATGCCCCCCCTCACCATCGGGAAGTCAAACAACCCCCAGGTAAATGAATGGGCACAAAATGCTGTTCTACTGGTTCTAATTATGAAGTAAGGAGAAATTCATAACAATGCCAATAGGTTTCTTGCAGGTCCCTGGGGCACAACTAGCACGCAGGGCACAACCGGAGAAGCCGCTGGTTGCCATACGCGACAACAATGCCCATCCGCCCCTGCACTCATGTTCATGGATTGCTCGGCAAGCAACATCCTGGAGCACGTCCAGCGTATTGTACACGGCATACCATTGTCTGTCGCCGATGGTGTCGCTGTTCCTGTCGGCAATGATGTCGCCGTTCCTGTCGGCACTGGTGTCGCTGTTGCTGATGGTGTGATTGTTCCTGAGCATAGTGCGACCCGCAAACAAGGAAGGGAGCGGATCCTCACTGGCGAAAAACAAAAATCATCTAATGCCATCTAATACCCAAGTGTGAAGCCGCCCAAATCATCGTGCCTTATCCAGCTTAGCTGAGCATGGATCATTGTGCAATGCACATCTACTGCCACATCAATCACGTATATTTTTCTAAGCTTGGGTGAATACATACATGTACAATTTACGTCACATCAGGGTGAGTGCACAATTCTCATGTCAATATGCAACGTCAAACAAACAGACATATCAGACAACACTACACAACAGGGCAAGGGCGTACTCGTCTACAAACCCCTCTTTGGACCAATGAATCACAAGAAGAACATGAGGAGCATGAGGCTAGGCTATGCCTCCTTCTGCACTTTGGTATCTTGATGTTTCATTTGAGAATCAACAGCATCCATCCAAACACCTCAAGGAACTGGCAACATCCATCCAAGAAGCACCAAGAACTAACAGCATCCATCTAGGGACCTCCAGGAAATAACACCATGCATCCACGAACCTCCAAATTTTCATGGCATCCATGTAGGAACCTTCAGGAAGAAACATCCACAACACAATGGCTTTACTGGTAAAATCACCTCCAAGAGAGGTTGTTAGATCAAGCGAAGCTACATACACCAGGTACCCCCATTTTCAGGGGGTATTTGTGTAGCATACCCCATACCCCAGTGTATGAGATGCTTCAACCCTTGTAAAATCATCACTTTGGGAGAGAGAATTATCCTCCAACGAATTTTTTTACCCACCCCACCTGGCTAGGTGCGGCTCTTTTTGGGGGGGGGTCAGGGGGGGGGGGGGGTTCCAATCAATTGGTTGGCATATTGCAGCCACTATGCATGGACGCAGACCCAGGTCCCCACGAACATGTTCCTTCTATATGGACCCCGAACCAATGGTGGGAGGCACAATATCCAATCTTTCAACAACGGGGAGAAGAACTAGACCTCCCTTGAATCATAGTTTTTCGTTAGTTGGAAGGGGGGGGCTGGACAACCCCCCCTCCTTGATTGTAATCATCTAGACGCCTGGCAACAATGGATTGAACATCAATGGATTGACCTCACTGCTGGGGGCCAAACCCACAAGTGGAGAGGCGGGGAAGGGTGAAAAGGTGTGAAGACAATACATTGCGGGTGTCCCGCCAAACAACCATTACATGAGGGGGCGTATTAAGCATGGCAAAGTGTGGTTCAACGGGACCTGGGTCTGTGTCGATGAATAGTGGGTGCAATAGGCCAAGCAAATTTTCCACGACATGGTGCAAAAAAGCCCAAAACGGCACTTTTAAGGGTCAATGGGGCATCGATAGATGGGATTGATTATTTATATGTACTCCCGTTGTCACCAAATGATGACCCAAACCTAGCCCATGGGCCCCAGGGGTTGCTAGGGACCACTGGGAAAAATGGATTTTATCAGCTAGCCCATGGTGGCCTGAAAATGGTGAAATCCTCACCAGCATGGCCTTATGAGAGGGCAATCTCAGATACCCGGAGATAGAAATTGGGATCTCTCATGCCTTGTAGTCTGTTAATGTATCCTATGCAATCAAACACCGGGAATGGCAAAACACTTTTTTTCTTCCAATCCCTCCAAGGTGAAGGGAAGGCAAGGAATTGGCCCCTGCTGTTTTGTGTTTCTGCTACCATGGTGGTAAGATGGGGCATGCCAAAAAGAGTGCCTCCCGCCTGATGAGCTACCCTTTGAAGCTTCGCAAACAACTCATGGAGGAGGCCAAAAGGTGGGTAGATGCATGATTTCGACCGCTGCCCTTCTACTTAAAGATGTTGAAGCCCGTTGTTGCTGCCCACAAGGTTGCTGCAAGAAGCATACTGCTCACCAATGTGGCATTCTTCACTGTCCGTAGACCTCATCGACTACTTTGTGTTTCCCCCTCTTCTTTTGCTCTACATGCTGCAGCCCTTGGTAGCCCGCAGATGATGCATAAGTCCGAGACAGACAAATACAAGCGGTGCAAGATTGACATGCATTAGGAGTTCGGGACTCTCGTTCAGAAGCACGTCCATGACTCCTTTTCAAAGGCCCAAGGGTTGCACTAGATCCTCATATCAACCAAGGACAAGGCATCACTTCTACTCAATGGGTGGTCTGAGTTGCGCTGTGAGGGGGGCACAATTACATAACAAGCTCAGGTGTAAGCATGGGTGTAGGCACAATAGTTAGTGAGTACATGCATGCACATTAAGCATGTTCAGCAAGTGTAGCAGGGACATAGCCAGCGGGGAATTGGACCATCAACCATGTCGTCGGAGCAGGGTGCAAAGCCTAGTTGGTTGGGGGCATGCACCTGTATGCTGTAAGCCAGCATCCTACAGCCACGTTGCCATGGCACTTTTTAACCACAGGTGCTTGCTATGGGACGAGGGGGGCCCTTGTTACCGGTAGAGACTTGGCACATGGGTTTGTGCAGCAGTCCCTACCCGCAAGGGATGGCGGGACACTTGCACTGCAAGGGACAGGAGTGGTAGCGATGCGGAGGGGGAATGGGTGTGGACTCCCACTGTCGCGACAAGGGCAGTGGTTGTGGCCAATGATTCTCCACTGCGCGCCCAAATGGTAGGCCAAATGGCCCTGACCCCAGGCGTGGTCATTTCACCAACCTTAGATGGGACCAAATTTGAGTGTGATGCTGTCAAGCACCACATCGACATCCTATGCCACTACAGGTGCCACAAAGTGCAGTCCCTCTATCAGCGCCCGGATTCCGACGATGACCAGCACTCATATGAGTACCTAGGGGCTAGGGCATGGATGGTTGTGCATAGTGTTGTGCACGAAAGGTCCCGGAGGAAGAGGTGCGTGAGGTTGGTCTTCCCTAGCGCCTCCCCTGAAAACACATCGGCGGGCATGGTGAGTCAGGGATTCTACTATTTCCGTGATTGGCATGAAAAGACCCTTCCGTGAGTTTCCGTGAGTTTCCGTGAGTTTCCGTGAGTTTCCGTGATTTTCCGTGGCATTTCCGTGATATTTCCGTGATTTTCTGTGGTGTTTCCGTGGTACAAAAATGTTCCTTAGGCATCCGCTTTGCCTCACCTGGACACCCACAAGAGACGAAACAAAGCACAAGACATTTGGGGGCGGTCTACTGCCATTTGGTGGACCGTTGTTCAACATCTCCATTGCAAAACATGCTCACACAGGCCTCACGCAGGTCCTTGCCCATGCGCTGACTATTTTTAACATCAATCAGTCCAGCCAAACTAAATGACCGCTCTATTGCCGCGCCTGTGACACGGTACCACAAATATGGAGCCACGACCTCCCGCAAAACCGCAGGTCTTGACTGCCAAAATTTGATAACATCCTTAGCATTGTGAATATTTGGGTAGTCACCAAAACGGTAGCATCTCCTCAGCCCGTGCTTCCATAATACCGGGAAATTGCTGTGCCCGAATGCGTGCTGACATCTTTGACCCCCGCTGCCAAACCTTTCGTTTCTTTGCAGCAGGTGCCATTGTCATCAGAAGAAGACATGTCACAGCTGAAAACACACAAAGAAATACACACTCCAACACTTAGCAACTCGCAACAACAATAGTAAACAATGGGAACTTTCATTTGCATTTCCGTGATCACTCCAACACTTAGCAACTAGCAACAACACTAGCAAACAATAGGAACTTTCATTTCCGTTTCCGTGATTTCCCGTGATTTCCGTGCAACAACAATAGCGAACAATAGGAACTTTCATTTCCGTTTCCGTGATTTTCGGTGATTTTCCGTGATTTCTGTGATTTTCAGCGTTGGCCGATTTCCGTGATTTTCCGTGATTTTCCTGCCACGTAAATACCAGAATCCCTGGGTGAGTGGTTCTCTTTTCCTTGTCCCTACACATGGATAGGACATTCACCATATCCTACACCCATTGTAGGACGGGAATGTAGCACAACACCAAGGAGGCCACAATGAAGGTCCAACAACGGGATACCTCCAATTGCGGGCCTGCCCAATGGTGTGTCCTAGACTTACAGATGCGCGGGTAGCCATGGCTTCCTATTGAAAGCCCGTGAGCATGGCAAGGGTGAGTGGCGCCGTGGTGAGCGACCCTTTGGATCCGGGGAGGATGAATAAGGCGTGTTGCTTTGGGTTGTCTAGTAGGGTCTCTTTGGTGCTGGACTTGGAGGCCTCTATATCTAGCCACGTCAAGGGGCTGGAGTCATGATGTGAGCTTTGACAGATCAAATGGAGGTACACCGCTGGGTGACACTACCTTCGGTGTTAGAGCGCCCACACCCACCGGTCCTTGCAAGCTGGTTGACTAACCTTGCTATGAGTTCAACTTGAAGGACCTTGGGGGCAATGTGGCTGATGACCATGGCATTGACAACATGAGCCCATGGCTCCCCTGCTAGGGCGAGCCCAACAACTAGGAAGGCACCTAGGCCTTACCCTTCTGGTGCGGTGCTAGTGATGTCGGCCGTCCAGTGGGACCCAACAGAAGTAGAGACCGCAAAGTGTCACAATGGCCAAGACCACCACGCGGACAACCGCCCAAGCTACAATGGTGGCTCTGCACCAACCTGCTACTACCTCCATCCAGCTTAGGTGCTTGGCGGTGAGGCATGCTTGACCTGAGGGGGCAAGGCTCATGCAGGGGACCTCCTGGAGTGCCTTTTTGACCACCCATGGGCCATGGGTGCCCTGCACTTGTTGGGGGGTGGGCAGCCCACATCATTGGTTTGATGGCACTTGCGGGGGTTGAGTGCCATGCCGAGGGAGGCGATATACAGCAACATGATCCCTGCAAGCTCCATGAAGAGTTGGGGACTGTGAACGACTAGGAGTAGGTCACCGTCGTACACACACACACACACACACACACAATGCAGCAATGCAAAGAAAGAGACTTTCTCAACAAGAATTCATGTACCTGTAGTGTCGTCAATGAATAGTGCCAAAATAGTGTGTTGGGGCAAATGGAATGCAGGCATTGACTTCACTCAAGAGTTTCGGTCTCCAACATAAGAATGCATTGATTCAAGCAGTGACATCAGCGAGTCAACGTATGTATCACTGATACATTAGTCGGGTGAAGTCGGACAGACAAAACAGTGATTCTCCACAAAACTAGTTGCAATCCTTATCACAATCCTAATCCTTATCACACATACACACACACACACAAAATCCCCTGCATCACCTGCGACAACGTCGTTTCGGGAGGGGATGCTGTGCTATGTCCATGAGTGTAGTCAAAGCAGTGTGAGGGGTCATAGATTGCGGTAGCATGTGGGAATCAATGGGTCGTTTGCCAGTAGTGGTGGGGAATGACTTCGGTGGGGTTTGTGACTGGAGGTGCGGTCGTTTTGGTCTGGAATGTATTGCAGATGGTGGTCGAGGTCGTTTTGTGTTGTGTTGTATTTGGTGGTGTGCTGCATGGTATCTCCAGTGTCCGCCAGAGGGAGGTGGAGGTCTGGGAGTACATTTACCAGGAAAAGGTCCCACACACCACGAGAACAATGTTTTCGCAAGTGCAGAACGAATCCATCGTTTGTGGTTGAGACGTCTAAAATACAGCAATAGCAAACTGAAGTGTTGTAGTGGTACAGAGCAACCAATGAAACTGGCAAAACCGAGTATCGGGGAGGGCACAAAGGAATGATGGTACTGCAGGATAGGCCAGATGCTAACAAAAATAGACTTGGACAGAAGCACTGCAGTACAAAATTCCGGTGGGGAGCAAAACGGAATAATATACTGAACCCAGAGAAGAGGAAGAATGGAACGAATGGTTGAGGGAGGAAAGAGAATGTCTTGCATGTCCTTCAGAGAGATAGCATCAGGGAAGAAAGCAAATACAGATGGTGCTGTAGGTGTAGATTGCAGTGACAAAGCCTTTCTGAGATTTATGGAACGAAAAGTGCAGAATTTAGGGGGAATGGCAGGAATCCAAGGCAAGGTAGCAAAGAACTCTTTCTAGGGGGGTAGAGAAGATTGGGAGAAGCATCGGTAAGTAGTACGGATTTTTGGTAACCACCAGGACGTCGGATAATGGTTCCTTTGCATCTCCCAAATTGTGTGACTCAGGTTTGAAAGGAATATGGAGGGATGTGTTTGCAAAGAGGAAGAAAGACCCAGTAAGTTGTGTAACATACCTTGAATCACCCTTTTGGCGTACATGGAGTTGACGGCAGGGTATCGGGACAATGGTAATCGGTTTGTCAAGTGAGACACGAGGCATTTGTTTTTGAGACCCCAATGTATGTCCGAGTCAACACACAGAATATGAAACTGGAGGGAGGTAAAACTGGTACCCAGTTGCTCTACAGTCAGCGGTACACCGTAAATACGGTGCAACAACCGATGCACAATGCGTATAGTGGAGAGCAATTGGGTCGCCGGGCACAGGCAGACGATGTTGTCAACATACCGGCACAATTTTGTGTGAGGTGGAAGTTCTTTATCAAAATTTACATTGCTTTCTTTTTCCATCAGCATGATATTGGCATTCTGAGATGCCAACTTTCCTCCTATCGTAACGCCAGTGAACTGCTCCCAAATTTCCGGACCCAGTTGGAAAAAATCATTGAGACAGGACTCAGTTGTCACGGCAGCGACTAAGTTGTCGTCAGACAGGATGTGAAAATATTTAGGTGATTTCTTCCCCACACAGTCCAATTGCTTGGTATTTCCTTTGGCAATTGAGATGAACAAATGACTTTCAGCGCGAGCTGTACAGTACATTGCACGTGCTCTGGTAAACAAATTTACATAGCTGGGTCTCAACTGTTTTCTTATGAGCGAATGGAACATGCGTTCCAAATCCAGCTCAAACCCTGCTACAGGTTCACCAAGTGTACGGAAATAGTCCTTGGCCGGGCGAAGGAAATGATTTTCCATTTGCTGTTCGTCACATACAAGGAGGGTGAAAAAAATTGATGCAAAGAAGCGCTGAGCAACAGACGTTGCTCTGCTAATAATGCTGTAAGAATTTTTCCACGGGTGTCCTCCATTGGAAAAAATCTCTCTTGTTGTGACAGACGAAATCGGTGCTGGCGGCTTGTAGGGCAGCGATTTCCCTTTCAATGAAAGAATAACCGAGGGGGGATATTGTGAACGGGGCATTTTTTGATCGTACGCAGGATTAGGAGGTATGTACAAAATATTGTCTGTCAGAGTCATGATGTCTGAGGCCGCAGATAGCAATTTATATTTTACAGAGAGGAAATCCGCAGGTAGAGTAGTTGCAGGAGGGGAGATGTGAAGTCGGGGTAAAACAATACCCTTCAGTTGAGGAATTTGAACAGACAAAGCATTGCGTTGTCGCATCTGACTCACATTTCTGACGACAAAAGGAAAAAGGCGCGCACACAGATAGTAATAAACAAGCAAAACGTGCCTTGAGCGGATTGCAGATGAAGTAGTCAGAATATGGCGATAATTCTTGGCACCCTTGAACGCATGAATGAAAATCCTTAGGAAGGTAACCGTAGTAGCAACAACAAAGAGTAGGGGATATTTATCTACACAAATGGGAACACTGTCAGGGACAAGGGTGAAGAATTTTTGTACAAGTTTGTGAGGGAGTAGGAGCACATTTTTTGGGTGCAGACAGTTATTCACAACATTATGTACAGCAGAGGCAAAGTGTTTGAATGGGAAGGGTTTACTGTGTGGAATGGCCTGTCGAATGGCCTGTAGCTGGGTACTGAGCTGTCGATGTAAGAGATGTTTTGGAGGGGCAACACAGGTCCCCAAGGACGCGTGTAATAGAGGTTTCAATTTAGGGTGGTGAGTGGTCTAGTGCAATTGGGGTCCAGTAAGAATTGAATTGGGCATGGTGGAATTAGAAACATCTGATTCGGCCTGTTGGAGAGATATTTGAATTCTGTCTGTGGTGAAAATCCGAACCAGTTTCGGTGGCAATTTTTGTGGTAGCAGTAAAATACTTTGTATGTATAGTTTTATGGGTTTCGGTAAAGAGGTACAGTGCAAAAACTGCTGGAATGCTCCACGAACTGTTCTCGCATGTTTAGGGGTGATGCAGGGGATATGAAGAGGAAGGAAGTAGGGCAGTGTGATGTGAAGACTTCTTTGAACGAAGGGAATGAAGCGTTTTTGAAGACATCAGTATTTCCAACCATTTAACGTACCTTTTGCTTTGGTGAGAATCATGATAGCATCATATGGGGTAATGGAGAGTCGACGTAGTTGAAGTTGACGATCCCAGAGTTGTTGATTTTGCAGAGCACTATCGGTGAGATGTCTGACCATTCGATGACGAATCAACCAACGCAGAAAACCTTTTTGTTTGTGTTTTTTGTCATTGAGATTTGGCTGGTGGGTCGCAATGAACCTTTGTTCTTGTTTGTCAGCTTCAAAGCAAGGAAGTGGTTTTACGGGTAAGGGTAGGAAATTATGGAAACCGAGTTGATGGAGGTATTGGAAGTAGGTTGGACCTCGACGTGATTTTTGGAGTTTAACCCATGCCAACCCCTGCTGGAGCTCTTCTTTCCATCTCGTGAACACTGTTCGTGGATTGGTAATGGCACGAGTTTGACCAAAGTACGGCGCTCTAAGCATGGGGGAGATGGAGGCATAAAGCCATTGTCCTGGCTCAAAGAGACCAGAGATAGCTTTAGGATGAACTTCCAGAAGCAAATCACGAATCCAAGGCATTGGAGCATAGGGTAAAGCTGGAAGGGAGCGTATAACCAAACCTTTGATAGTGTCCCATGCATCCTTGTGTTCGATGTTAAGAAAGGCAGCACGCCGGATCGGAAGCTCTCGATTCCATACAGACCAGAAAAAAGCGGTAGCAGACGGGGAGTGGTACAGTGGCATATTTACAGACGGAGGGGTTGTACAGTTGGGGGGTAAGACAGTAAATGTCATACGTAGGTGGGCAGGTAATGGCAGCATACGATGGTGGATTAACGACAGAGGTTTGGACATGGTTGCGCAGTACAACGGAAAATTAATTGGCCATCGTAATGCTGCCATGGTATTCTGAAATAACCACAGGGAAGTACAGCTGTCAGCCAAGGGGTAGGTGAGTTGGCAGGAAACGTGATTATACAGGAGTGAGGGCAGTAGCACAGTATCTTCCCTATGTAGAAGCAGAATGAAGCGTGCAGGATATTGATGTTGGACCAAGCATTGTGTAATACTGGGCAGTACATTGTACGGTGTATTGTAAAAGTACGGTTCAAGACAGATCGCAGCAACGTAATGATGGTTATGCAGAAAAGATAGTGGGGATTTATACCAATCGATACTGTCTTTCAATAGAGGCATACGTACAAAGGGCAGGGTAGTAGGAAAAGCAAAATTGGGGTGCAATTCTAAAGTAATGCCAGCAGTGACATGGAAGGCCTTAAGCAGTTTGGACATGCGATTAGTCGCCAACTTTCGGCCATAGGCATACGGAAGCGGGTGAGGTTGGTTGTCCTGGGCAGAGTGAAATTGAAAATGAAATGTCATGTTCACCACATTGAGCAACCAGGGAAGGAAACAGCGAACAATAGAGGGGGTGACGTGAGACCAAAGTGTAATACCGCGGTGTCTGCAGAAGAATGTCCAGAGTGATTGCAAAAAAGGCCAACGGTATACAGCATGAGCAAAAGCACGTACAATCTTAGAGGGAGGATAGGGAGAGCTAATAATGAAGGGATCATCTGTCTCATTTCCAGAGACCTCAATCGCTTGTGCTGTACGTAGATCTTTAATAGTTTGCAGAAAAGTCTCTTGCACGTACAACAAACCATGTAATTCATGCAACATCTCTGCTAAGGATTTGTCCTGAGCACATTGGTTGATATTTTCAGTCAGACATGTCCGTGAATTGAAATCAGGTTCATGGGTCCAATATGGACAGGTCCATTTACATAATGGGATACACCAATTCTGGCAAAAACGTAACAGATTGGGAGCAATGCAGGCAGCACAATCATACGAAGGAGTACATGCAGTGGGACAGGGGCAACGCCAATGTAAAATAGAGGGAGGATATGCAGGGGAGAAAGGCGGGATAACCAAAGATGGTGAAGTCGAATCCTCAGCTACTTTTTTGCCGTAGCTTCATCCTTCGGGAGATTCTCAGGAGAGCCTTGAACTTGAATGGATGGAATGGGGATGCCATTCGGATCCACGGCAACAGCTTGAAATGTAGGCCCATTTACAGAAGTAAAGGTGCCAAGCGTCGGGACCCATGGTTCAATGGGAGATCGTCGGAAAGAAAACCACAGAGGACGTCCTGGGGCAACGTCTGCGATGTTCATGCGATCTTGGGGAGCAAACGCTTTGAGCTCAATTTTCGCTGAGATGGCGGCATCAATTTTATTTTCGATGTGACCCACCTTGGTACGAACTTCACCCAAACCGGTCTCGAGGTCGGTTACACGGTCATCAAGAGATTTGGTGTCATCGACATCCATGTTACCCGGTCTGCTATCAGGGGAAGGAGGACGGGTACGCTTAGCAGGATGCGTAGGGGCAGGAGAGTCCATAGCCGGTCTTTTGCCAGATGAGTCGATATTCAAATCAATCGGAGGATCGCCAAGAATAATCGGCAAAAGGGAAGAAGAGGGGCATTTTGGACCATCAAAAGCAGCAACAGACATAGCTTTGTCGCCATCCTTGCTGATTTTCAATCGCTGTAGAGCAGTATCACGGTCGTCCGACGTATTAAAACCAAGCAGCACCTCCTGGTTCTGGAAGTAGACGACAACGGCTCCGACTAACAAAGATTTCAATGTAGAGGCATCCTTTTCCGTAGTTTTTCGAGAGAGAGTAACACGGATACCAAATTTAATGTTGTAACGCAGCAAGTCATTAGCAAATTGAGGCAAAGCATCAGCGACTGCTTCACGGATACTACGTGCAAGGGAATCAGAAGTAGGGGTACCACTAGTAACAGCAACATTTTGTTGTAGAGGGCGAGAGTTACGCAAAATACAAGCACAAGTAGAGTGACCAACTTCTCTTCCATGAAATTGGCAGAAATACTTCGGTTGGCCGTTGGGCCATACCCCAATAGAATCATCTTTGTTCATCGTAGTAGATTGAACCGAAGAAGAGTTCTGACGGGTACAGTCTTTGATCATGTGTCCAATTTGACCGCAGCCGAAACACTTCATTATGATAGTCGGAAAGCAAAACGAACAAATACGCGTCAAATTCGAGTGAGAGTGCCAATTGGATGAATCTTGTGGTGTAGGCGGCGAATACTAACCGCTGCGCAAGATACACACAATGCAGCAATGCAAAGAAAGAGACTTTCTCAACAAGAATTCATGTACCTGTAGTGTCGTCAATGAATAGTGCCAAAATAGTGTGTTGGGGTAAATGGAATGCAGGCATTGACTTCACTCAAGAGTTTCGGTCTCCAACATAAGAATGCATTGATTCAAGCAGTGACATCAGCGAGTCAACGTATGCATCACTGATACATTAGTCGGGTGAAGTCGGACTGACAAAACAGTGATTCTCCACAAAACTAGTTGCAATCCTTATCACAATCCTAATCCTTATCACACATACACACACACACACACACACACCACAGGTAGAGACAAGCAGACGTACCAGCTCAGATCAGCTGTTCTAGAAAGCTCACAGGAATTCCAATGGATGACATGCAAACACACTACTGCGGGCTCCTGTCAGAATGCCGTCTCTCTGCAGTCGTGCCTAATCCCCGATTGTTGTCTCAACTCACTACTGCACTGCACAGATCTTCGGACGTCGTTCTGAGCTGGCGATACACAAACCTGTTATGCAGATCTCGAATCCAGGATAGGAAGCAATTAGATTGTCAGAAACCCAAGTCATCGTTGTGCCTTTCACAACACGGACATTTTGGGGCCCAGTGGACCCTGAGTACTCAGTACCAGCCACAGTCAGCTTATCATAGCCGGACTCAGTCGAGAATGCGGTAACGGACAGAAATCCACCAAAATTCACAGTAATGGTGCAACTTTGAGAATTGTCATAGTTGCTCGGGTAGTTTGGGCTTCTGAAACAGGTATCGGTGTATGTGCATGGACCAGTTGTACTGAACTCTCTTAATTCTGTGAAGCAGAGATAATTACAATGTGCAATGTTCGGATTGATCTTATACGAGGCGAAAGCGGCAGGCTGAAAACCTGTGGCAAAGTCTGAAGAAGGGAGTCAAAGGCTCATTGACAGGAAGTCAAGCTCATAATTTCGAAGGGCACGCATCGAATTCCGATCTGGTACTTCGTTTTGAATATTAACCGACAAGCCGTGGGAATGCAATGCCTGCTGGCGTTTGCGTCCCAGTAATTAAAGGGGGGTCGATGATGTGGTTGTGCGAATGCATTTGCATGATGCCCAGATTTCAAAATCGCAAAAGCCAAATTCAGGGCTGAAGACGAATTGCCTACTTACAGCGACCATCGGCTTCGCAGAGCCCCACGCTTTGAAGAGAGGGCAGCAGGGAACTTTGTGTGTTATGGTGCAAATGTATGCAAAAGCAAAAGGAAAGTCTCCTCGCATTCCAAACTCTATTATTCGGATTACAAAACGCATTGCCTCACTGTCCGTGGCATTTCCAATGTGCCTTTACTCAGTCAACATAGCTGTTAGTGATGGTGGCCAATGCCACCCATTATTGCCGAGATACTCTCCAGCTGCCGTTAGTCACCCTAGCTATCATCAGTTACCCCAGGCGCATCGTGCCAGGTGCAACGTTACAAGCGGCAGCGTGTTTTGCTGCTAAACACTGCCATGGCTCATGAACTTGTTGCTCAGCACACAGCCGGAGGCTCACACAGACCACAACCCGTTCAACACCTTTTGTTTCCCTTTCACAACCAAAGGTGCATGTCCCAAAGGCACTTCTGGTCATATCCATCCCATGTCAGGCAAGCATTTCGGGACACAATTGTAGGTCAAAACTCAATTTTGTCTCGGTACAAAATGGGAACCCGCAAGCTTCCAGAATTGCAACCCAAGCAGTGAGTACTATGGCCAACCCCTTCCTCCGGAAGTTGAAAAGCCTTCAGTCTCAGCCTTTGTTTGAGAGTGACCCAGTGGTCAGGTGTTGCGTTTTAACTGTCACCTTGGTGAAGAGATCACAAGCTCCCGGAGGAGGATACAGTCAATGCCCTCGTGTCATACCTCACCGGGAAGTATCTACAAGGTTATTTGAGGCAAGTAGATTGCCTCTACTCACCCCCACACCCCAGACTCTGCAAAGGGACCTTGACAAACAGTATGGCAACATCGCTGAAAACCATCGTAAGATTCCTAAGGCCAAGCCGCCCCTGAACACCCTCATACCTCAAAACCTCATTGTCTTCAAAGATGAGGAACAAACATATGACAATGCAAGAGATGTGGGTGGGGGGCGAATTTTTTGATGGGGATCTCAAGGATATTTTACGCTGAAATTTTCATACCGAAGCCGCCACCCATGTGTCCACCACCGGGGGGACTAAGGAGGGGGAAATATGTGGGTATTGGATATCTACTAATGCACCGTCACCCTCTCCCCTCCCCATCTCAGCATCTCAGGAGGATTCCTCGTCCGTTCGCCCTCTGGAAGACCTTGTAGTACCCACCTGGTGTGTATGTGCTGTGCTTCGAAGAGTCACTTTCAATGAGCAAGAACAGTCACCTATTTCTGACGGGCTATCCCATGGTGGAACCACCCCTCATTCCTCTCCATGGACGATTAGCACGCTCTCAATGGAATATTCCGCCTCTTGGGATAGCCATTGGGAGAGAAAACCCCTCCGAGAAATTGGCCATGTGAGCACCAAAGGCGAAAGCAAGTTTTCCGTCTCTCCGCGCGAGTTTTGATCTCTTAGGGGAATGCAAGTACCCGCGACAGTTTGGACCACGGGTATATGACAAGAAGGTGCTTCAACAATGTGACGAGTCGCCAAAAACACACCAATCTGGACCTGCAATGCATCACATTGCAAGAGAGTGACGCAAGAACACCCTCAAGGGGGTGTGGATGGGTCGAAGAAGGCCCAACCTTCCCAACCTCATGCCTTCTCTCTTCCAGCAAAATCTCCCCTCAGAAGGGCGGAATGGTAAAATCAAATACAATATTCTCCTCAAACCCGATGCCAACCACCAAGCCAAGCCAAACCAAGCCCAGCACCCGATGCCCCCAAAGCCTCGGGGTGCCCTATAACCATGACAAAACCAGAAAGGGCTAATCCCAACGCGCTAAGGGCGATCTAATTTGTTTCATGACGTTCTAATGCACCAAGACCATTTTTTTCTTGTTTGGCCAACCGTACCTTCTCTGGGCTATCAGAGGGGCATGACGTTTTGGACCAATTCAACCATAGACACGCATCATCAGTACCCGACGGATGCACCCATATCTTCCCAAAAACGCCCCGCAGTCCGTGAAACAAGCCAGACACAAATCCCACACATCACAGGATGTCCCTGTCCCCACAACCAAGAGGAACGGCACAATTGGAGGCTCTATTGGTCTCCACACATGACGCTCATCCATGGAATTGATCAGAGCTGTCGACGCGTGCAGCATATTGCCTCACAAACACACTTTGGTCTGTAGCTGTGGGCGATGCCGAGGCTGTTCCGGTTGGCAAGGATGTCGCTGTTTCCGTTGGTGTCGGTGTTTGCGTTGTCGACAATGAGGGCGTTGGCAACGGTGTAAGAGTCGGCACGACTGTCCCGCTTGTTGTCGGTGTCACTGTGCACAGCATGACCACGGTAAACCCAAGGGAATTGCTAGGAACATGTATTAAAACAACTTTTTCGAGAAAGAGCAACCTGCAGCTGGAGCACAGCTGCATGCAACATGAGGCAAAGCATCTAGACCATATAACGACTGGGTGGGGCTGTGGTAGACACGGGTCGCAACAGCAGGGTCTGGGGGCCTCACAGATCCGCTTGCATGAGCGCATATTGTCAGGATCCGGATCAGGCCGTTGCTATGGAACAACTTGAGACGGCGTTGGATCACCTAGAGCAGCACACAAACCCGCGTTCGGGCTTCTCTTCAGCATGCTGTCCTGAAAAATGATCCGGTTGCAGCCAGGATACCCAGTTTCCAAGCCCCCTTTCGTGGTGCGCCTATCGGGGACTACAACCCTTTCTCTTGAAGCAAAAATGCCACACAGGCCTGAAAAACACCTTTCCAGCCTGGTGGCAGTTGCCACCCATGTGTGGAGGGGAGGGAACGAGTGGGTCCAAGTACAAAGTGACGATTGTGAGGTGTGAGGAAGAAAACTGTGCAAACTTTTTTCTTCTGGATCATACAGCTGTGTGTTGTTATCCTCCTAGGCATCCCCCCCCCCGCCCCGCCCGCCCGCCCGCCCGCCCCAAAGTGACGGAATGATGACATCACGATCTGAGGGTGCAGACTGTCGTGCACAGTAACACTTGTACCTTCCATCCTTGCAACACAGGGGCATGCACTGAGTGTGGTAAAACCATATTTGGCAAAAGCAAAAAGCAATTGGCTGTGTAGGTCTGTGACTTTGTGTTCGTTTCATTCATTGAGGGCCTCGTCAACCCGTTTCCTGATGTTCCCGGAGCTTGAAGCGGGTGTGGGGGGGGGGGGGGGGCACCATTACCAAAAAAGAAATTCCAATTCAGGCCTGGACAGAGGGGTGGTTACTCATTCATGTCGGTTAGGTTTTTTAGATATCCTCCAAAATGCTCAGATTGTGCGTCGGGCGCTTCTGTAACGTCGCTTTTGCGGCTGGATGTGAATGTTCCATCGAAAATGTGGATTTTCGACTTGACGCCCTCACATGCGCACTTGCAGCCTGCAATAAGGAGTTGAGACCACCTGTAGTTAAACGAAGGTACACGTCTGCAACAGCAGCATCAGACGCGTAGGCGGATCCTGTCACGCCAACGAATCTTACTTGCTGCAGATCCACATAAAATGGGACGAATGCCTCAGACCAGTCTGAGAACAATGAGATGTGCTGTTGTCCACTCCGTCTCCAAACCTCAATCCAGCTGCCAGACGTGTTTTTATACTCCACAGCCAGATGCCCCATATCCGCTCCATACATGTGATACTTGAAACTGACTGCGCCAAACTGCCCCACTGGACTTGTCAAATATGCAGTTTTGTACGGAGTGTGGCCAGTGGCTTCAAGGTACACATAGGCACGGCCCCAGGGTCCCATCCATGGCCCGGTCCTGCTTGAATAGGTGGAACCGGTGTTGCGGGTCCAAATGAAATCTCCACCTGCAGTTGTCCAAAGGCCCCCACAGAAGCTGATGGTGCCGGACGGGAAGAAACAACTCAGACCTGCAGATAGAGTGTGCAAATACACATCTGGTGAGCACTGCTCAAAAGATGCGAAAGACTGCACAATTGATGTGGAGGACCGAAAAACGGGGGCAGCAAGACAGAGGGGAGAAGAGGGGGGGAAAGAAAAAAGAAAGTGGGTGGCTGAGCACAGAGTGAATGGAGAGCAACCGGAAGAAGGGGCTGGAGAGGACCCTGCTGGTCATTACCACATTACCACATTGAATATAAACTGGCGGGAGTGTTTTTGGCCAAATTGTTTGCGCGTGTAGCAGGCATTTTCGGGGAGGCTCTTGAGCAACAGCATTCCTGTCACGCCATCCTGTTTTTCTCTGTTGTGCTGCGAAAGGCCAAGTTTTTCGGACATTTTCAAAATGTCACACAGTGGTCAGCAACCTGTGGTATGTGTCGGCTTCCAAAACGCCCTTGTTTGGGGGAGTGCTTGCCCTGTGCACACCATGCGCGCTACTTATTATGACTTTCCCAGATGCAGCCCCCAAGCTCACCATTACCCAATGAAACCCCCAAGCAGACCAAAAGATGCCTCTTACCTACCAGATGAAGCGACAAACCATCTGTGCAGGACATCGAATTGGAAAAGCAGTCTTGGCCCCTCAGGTGTGGGGTCAATACATTCCACACAATAAGAGAGGTCATGCCTCTAACATGGGCGTGGGTCACTTCCGATCCGAGGGCCCTCGTTGGGGTCCTCATTGGGATAATCTCATATTGCTCTACCATCATGTGTCAAATGGCATTTTTCAATACCCTTGGTGGTTGGCTGCGTGGGTTGGCCTACCAACGGGGGTCAAACAAAGGATCTTGTGCCCAGAGGCCCAAATATCTGCTTGTCTAATCGGGTCTAAATAACATAAGGCACATCATTGGCAAACACAACACACACGTGGCACCACCCAATGCTTGGACCCCAATGATAACTTCCACCCGGGCTGTGGCTAATTTTCAATGCTTCAAAGAGGGAGCGTTAGCATGCAAGGTACGCGTAGGGCAAATTTTGGGGCTACTTCTCCTTTCTACCCCTGATTATGGGGTGGATTGTACCCCTTTTCTGGCCCACCCAAGATTGCAGTGGTGACATACGGATGGGTGAGTGGGTGGGTGGGTGGGCAATTTGGGATGGCTTCTCCCGTCCGTTCGTTTGTATTACCAGTGTGGTGGCACTGTTGTGAGGAATTGGCGCCTCCCAACGCACACTAGGCATAATTGTAAAGACAGGCGCTCTAAACCAGAGGCCCCAAGCCATTGGTGCATTTGTGGCCCTCAACGTAGAGGGCGATCCCTGCTGCTGCCTGGTGCACAGTCCGTCGCAAGGACTGCTCCTGGAAAATTTGGTGCGTAGTAGAGGCTGTGCGCTCCGTGGCACTGTGTGCGGAGTACTGCCTGGGTATTTTGTGCAGGCTACTCGGCCCTGTTTCACGGCATGACAAGTGTTGGTTGCTTTGGTGCAATGCAGTGGCATCAGGGTGAATTTCATGGGCGTTTTCGGCAATGTGCAGGCGGACAGCCTCGCAGGATTTGGCAGGAAGTTGATTCCAGGAAACGTAGTATCGTTACCCCAATGCGCTTTCGATAAAAATGATGTGCACTTGGTCGATCAGGTCGAGAGTTGACCTAGACTCGACTGTACCTGGTGGTGTGCACATGGTGTGCAAGTCTCGGTGCCCACTTCTGGCACCTGCCACGAGTCGTCAAGAATCCAGATTGTGGCACCTCATTGGCGCCTTGCCCAAAGCAAACGCGACTTGATTGCATGATTCAGTGCGGGATGGCAAAGGATCGACCATAGGTGAAAACAGTTGTCCTGCCGAGTCCGTAAAGGGCAACGCAGTGTTGGTGCCCCCAAATGGCCGGAGGCGATCCGCTTTGGCGGTGGCCCTCACCGGGCAGCTGGGCAGTGCTAGCTCTGAAGAGCAATGTTCGTCGGGATGAATATTGGCACGCCAGGAATTTTTGCCCGCGGGGGATGATATGGCTGATCGAAAGCGTCGAGGGGAGGTACTTGAATGGTGTGCCCACTGCGTATGGATCTGCTCAGTACACGAAGGAGTTTCTCATTTGCCTCATCCTTTCTAACACCCATCACACAGCAGGCGACAATCACACAGGCTGGCTGGCAGCCAGACTGGCTGCCAGTCAGTTCCACCATATGCCTGCCGCGGCACCCTCAGGGTGCCGCAGAGCACTCGCAGATCACACAGTGTTAAATGTTGTGGTCTCAGAGATCCTTCAACTAGTGCCCAAAGCACAAACGGAGACCCCATTGGCCATAACTGAGAAAACGGCCCATCCGCCCTACATCCACCCTGGTTCATGGGTCTGCCATCCCGTCATATCGCCCTCACTTCAGCTCACAGAGAGGGAGGCTGCCAACCACATGAAAACTGCACAGCCCTGCTGTCCTGTCCCCTTCAACAGATGCTACCTCCTCGAACAGTAATGCCAAATAACAAGCGCGAACCATTCACCCTTTGGCCTCCCCTGTGCATGGCCCGGTGTGCAGTGCATGTCAAAAAATGCAACATGACTGAGCCAATTCGAGGTGATCAACACAAGAGCAGCGAAGCCGTGTTTCTTTGGCGTGAAGATTACGGCTTGCGGTTGAGCCACAACGTGGGAATGCAGGTTGAAGTCGCGTTGGGGTTAAATATCGGCGTTCTGCTGCTTGCAGTGGGTGTGGGACCGGGTTGCTTATCCAGAGACACGTTGCTTATCCAGAGACACGTCAAGCATGTTGCAGCACACACCCTCGTACGACCGGGTTGGCGTCGGTGTTCCAGTCGGTGTTCCAGTTGGCAAAGGTGTTCCGGTTGGCAAGGATGTCGCTGTTCCCGTTTCCGATGCAGTAGCTGTTGGCACAACCGTTGCTGTAGAGGTAAAAGATGGTGTCGGCGTTGGCGTCGGGCTCGGGGTTGGTGTTGCTGATGGGCTGCCAGTTGTGGAGGGTGTGGGACTAGGCGTTGCCGTGGCTGATGCTGTTTGCAGAAAGATGGTGGTTGTAATGACATCGCAACCTAGCTTTCAACCAAACAACCGGGGAATCACAACAAAAACCACATCGAGTATCAAACAAAGCGCATTGGTTTATCCACCTTAGTTCCCCTTAAGAGCTAGCAATTGCCCAAACGTCATATGACCGTCTCAGTGGCGTCCACAATTTGGGTGTTGTAAACTTCGAGGCGCCATTTTCACCAAGGGGCGGGAAGGGATAAGAGGGCTCACCAAACCATTCGGCCGTCCTCAAAACTCATTGAAACCCTTGTTTTGGACAACTAACGCGGCCGAGAAGTGGCATGGCAGAGCGCACTATGTTGGGTAGGCCCGCGGTCGGCAACATGCCTCCGAACAACGGGGTGGTTCCCACCCACAACATGGCGTTTCCGTTCGCCATCTTCCACAATCTTGAAAAACAAATGGTGGTGGTGGTTACCAATGCTTTAACAACAAGTCTGCCATAGGCACTTGGAAAAAATTGCTCACACATGCAACCGCTTTTGTGAGGTATGCTCGAAGACACTCCTCTAGAATTCTTCTTGTCGTATACACAACAGGATACGCAATGCTGCAAGCCACGTGCTAAACTGCATAACCTGTTCTCTTCCACAACAGATCCTACCTACTCCACACCCAACAACCAAGGCACAATTGCAACCCCCAACAACTTCCAAACGCGACTGCAACGCCCATGCGCCCCTACACCCGAAATTAGTCAAATTCAAGGCACATCAAGGATGTTGCACGTGACGCACCTGTCAGAGACGAAGAGGCTGTCAACATGATGAATCCAAGAAAGAGGATCCATAAATGAGACATATACGACCCTGAATTACAAGTAACCGTGGAAGGAAGGTAGAGACATGTGTGCCAGCGGAATCTCATTGAGGACTGTACCGATGAGCAAGCACGGCGAGAAACGGTGCAAAAGAACAACTGCTCACAGATGCATCAATAGGCTGAGAGTGCAGGGTAGCGTGTATTCAGAGAGGCACCATAACAAGATACAGTTGACACATATCCTGTATATCTCATGCCCATCGCCTTTCGTTGTTCCTCTTCCTCACCAAACAACATACAACATCCGCCGACTCCATTAGGCAAACCGGTAGCAAAAACAAGCTAATTGTTTTAGGTCAAAAACCAGCAATGGACCAGGCAGTCTGTAGGTATACAACAATGGCAAACACAAACAAGAGAGAGAGAGAGAGAGAGAGAGAGAGAGAGAGAGAGAGAGAAAATTCCCACACCCTCCCACCCACAGAAATCTCTCCCACAGAAATCTCTCTCATCCTTCGACCGGCGACAGGCAGCACTCTCTGCAGTCAACTCACTGGGGGTCCATTCCACTGGTTGACCATTGAGTCTATAAAGCTCACGCCTGCTTTTGCCAGTCAATGACACGTTCAAAGGAGAAAAATAGCTGCACATTCCAGAGATGGAACAACCTGCGAAGGTGTGCCTTCCACCATGATCTTGGCACCCCTCTGCAGACCAATCCCCACACAAAGGAGCGCAGGTTCAAGAGTATGTCCTCACCATCCCACGCGAACCACAAACTTCAACACGATAAACTTGCATGCAAGCACAACATCTACCGACATGTTCCGACCCCTGGGCCACCCTTCCAAGCTTAGCTAACCAAGCTCCACCGCTGGACCTAGCTCCTCACGTCGTTGCCTGCAACAATGCAGCGATGCTACATAGGTTAGCTCAGTAGTACCAGGCGGTGAGCACATTGAATAGTGTTGTTGCTCTGTGCGAGGTGCAAATCACATCACGACATGTAATATTACTACACCCCTCTCCCCTGAAATCTAGCTAACAAGCAAGCAAGCAACAACAACAACGACAACAACGACAACAACAAGCACTTCTCCTTTCCGTTTTGGCCATTGCTCCGCCTCATCGCTCCGGGCTCTACTCTACTCCAGCCATCCTAAAGCCTAGGTGGTGGCCTTGCCAAATCCAAGTTTTGAGCCAAAAACTCACCGGTGGCGCCGTGGGGCGGGGGCGCCAAGTCAGGAGGTGCCCTCCCAAGTCTGCGCATTTTGTGCCCCAAAACAGCCTTTTTTGGCCCAAAACAGTCCCGAAACCCACGCAAAATAGACAAACGAAGGGAAACGATTGCTACACTTCGCCTCGATTGCCCCATGACAAAGAGCCCTTTGTTGCCCTCTAACTCCACAATGTCCGAGAAACGGCCCAAAAATGGCCAAAAATGGCCTGAATGTGCGCTGTTTTTGTCAAACAGGCCCAAAACCAAGAATGGGCCGCATCTTGGGCTACGTGGCTGAAAACCGAATTCCAAGGGCACCTAGCCCACCCGCAACCCCCCACTTTTTGTGGTTTCCAACCCTCGGAATCGCCCAACGAGACGCCTAGACCCCCGTACCAGTGGTCACTTGGTGGAGCCAGAGGGCAGCGCGGGCCGCGCACGGTGGGGGCAAACGGTGGGTCCACCGCGGCCCTCGGGGCGAAAAAAAAAGATTTTTTCCAAAGTTGTTCCTAGACCACTTGGGATGCTCAAACAAGTGTTTTTAGCCCATTTTGAGCTCGTGGTGACGCGTTTTGGCCCATGGAAAATGCCAAAATGCCTTGAAAGGGGGTTAATAGCCCGTGTGCCTCGTATCCGTGCCTCGTACAGCCCGTTTTACTGCCGGTAAAACGGGTTAATAGCCCGTTTTACATATTCCTTTGGCTACAGGTACGCATTTCATAAAGTCCGGTCTTCCGGTCTGCCCGGTCTTCCCGTTTCGCGCAGTTTATTCTAGCAAAACTTCTACTTTACGCCGGTTTACGCAGTTTATGCAGTTTATGCAGACCGAACAGTTTATGCAGTTTATGCGGTTCGTTTGAGTTGGTACAAAGACCGGTCTAGACCGGTCTTGTGATCTGCCAAACTGGTCTACATGCAAAACTCTAATCCTTCGTTGAATCATCAAAAAACACCAAAACCACAAGATCCGCCACATGCAAATACCCCTGACCCAACTTTTCACACAAAAGTCACAATTTGCACAAAAATCCAGACCGGACAAGACCGTTGTGCTAGTAGCCAAAGGAATATAGAAAATGGGCCATTTTGGGACCAAAAATGGGTCCAAAATGGGTCAAAACACGTTTTTCCAAAAGTGATGCTAGACCATTTGGGATGCTCAAATAAGTGTTTTTAGCCCATTTTGAGCTTGTGGGGACGTGTTCTGGCCATGGAAAATGCCAAAATGCCTTGAAAATGGGCCGTTTTCGGACGAAAAATGAGTCAAAAATGGGTCAAAAATGGGTCAAAGACGCATTTTCCAAAAGTGATCCTGGACCATTTGGGATGCTCAAACAAGTGTTTTTAGCCCATTTTGAGCTCGTGGTGACGCGTTTTGGCCCATGGAAAATGCCAAAATGCCTTGAAAAGGGGCCGCTTTGGGAGCAAAATTGGGTGAAAAATGGGTGAGAAATGCATTTTTCCAAAAGTGATCCTGGACCATTGGGGGTGCACAAACAGGTGAAATGAGCCCATTACAGGACGACACATTAAACAAATCGCAAAAACAACAATCAAACCATATGACGAAAAAATCTAAAGCTCACAATGCAGACGCAACAACAATCATCATCATTGCAATCAGCCAACCACATCAAGCACTGAAAGCACATGCGGCCACATCTTGGTTTTGGCAAGGCCACCAGCTAAGGAATAGGATGGCTAACGAATAGGATGGCTAGAGTAGAGTAGAGCCTGGAGCGATGAGGCGGAGCAATGGCCAAAACGGAAAGGAGAAGTGCTTGCTGGTTGTTTGCTTGCTTGTTGTTTGCTTGCTTGCTTGCTTGTTAGCTAGATTTAAGGGGAGAGGGGTGAAGTAATAGTGCATGAGAAAAGAGCCCCCCTCCGTCCCTCCCCCCCCCCCACATCCAGGGCACTATCTGAACTATTACACTCGTAAAACACAAGGAACGAACAAATACTTTGCTCACCACCTCATGAAAAAGAAGGCATTCAAATGAAGCTTGAAGGGACAAGAGGAAACGAGAATAGGAGGCCGAGGATATCTTCAAAAGAAGCGCACAATCGACTTGTCCAGCGGTCCTCGCCCTTGATTTTGTTTGGTATGCCGTGCACAAGACATATTGGTCAACAAAATTGGCGTTGCGGGATACCCCATTTCATGGTGGCGTCCCAGGCTTCGTGGATTGGTTGACACATTCTAGCCACACAGGTTCTTGTCTGTGAACATTATGATGCAATGGAGCGATGAGGGGGAGCAGAGGCTAGTCGAAAAAGTAATGACGTAGGGAGGGTATGGAATTGGCCGTTTTCTATTTGTAGAACGGGCTATTAACCCGTTTTACTGCCGGTAAAACGGGTTAATAGCCCGTTTTTTTTAAAAGGGGGTTATTATAGCCCGTTTTTTTTTTGGCAGAAAAACGGGTTAACCAGAACGACGTTAAGGTAGTAGTTTCCCTTGACACATTGCAAGAGGCAAAGCAAAAGCAAAGCGGAAGAAGTGAAATATTGGATGACATGAGTAAAAACCCTGCCCCTGGCATGGGGAAAAAAGCCTCCACTGTACATACACTATACAGGATAGTTTCAACAAGAGTCGCCTTTGATTAGCATTTATACATATTTATAGTGTTTGTCATCACCATCATATGTTTGTTATTCACCATCATCTTCATCAACTGGGTCCTCCTCCTCATCCGCCATCTAAGCCATTAGGTCGCCCCAAGCAAGGTCCTCCTCAATTCAAGAGGGACGGAACCGCAACCGCGTATTCCGAAAACCACAAATCCGTATTTTTCAGTGGTTTGCGTTGGAGTATGCATTTTTAAAGTGTTAGATGGAGGGTTCGCTTCGCTCCCAAGGGGCCACGTTTTCGGCCGATAAATGTTAAATGGGAACGAGTATTATGTGTATGTAGTACGTAATATGTAATAAATTTTTGTATTTTTGATGGAGAGGCAAGCTAGCTGTTTCCGAATCCGCATTCTGCTTAAATTCTACGGCATTGCACGGTGTACAATGAAGGTTCAAATGTCACATATCAACTCCCATGTCTTCAAATCAAAGGGTGCTTGACACCTTCTTCCCTTGCCGGAGTCATGCGTACCGCCCATGTTTTCTTGCCGATATGGTGGGAACTGCTCACACGCTTGAGCAAGTTTTGCTGCACGGTTACACCAAATGCGGGTGCTGAGGAGGCCTATGCTCCGACGAATGCCCATACTTCTCACGATATTGCACACGATGGTACGATGACATAATATGGGTCACATGATAGGATAAAGCGAAACGCAACGGTTACGGGTTGGGAGATGAGGGTTGAACGAGAAGGAAAGGGGGGGGACAATGTGACGCAACAGCAAAAAAGAAAGGGTTTTCTTGCCCAAAAGTGGGCCCCACTTCGGGCATTCCCATCAGGTACTCGACAGTTCAAGGCATTCATGGATGATCCGACCACATTTGCTCCTATTTTGCTTCTCATGTTCCGTGCTTGTGCCTTTTGTGTCTAAAGTATGGTGTATGGTTTTCTTCCCAATTCCATCCAAATGCACTCCTCAAGCGGCATTAGGACGAGATGTATCTGGGAGGGGGGCTTCCTTGCTCATTCTGTGAGGGGCCCTCTTTGGGCGATTGATTATTGTGGTTTGACCATTTGTTTGGTTTTTTCACCTATTTTATGAGTGTTTGAACACATTGCGGTTACGTCACCTGTTATGAATAATTGTTCCCCAATTCATTGTAATTCTCACGCTACAAAAAAAATACAAACCCTCATTCCATTTCAAGCTCAAATTGTCAGTGGCATCTTTTATGTTTTGCCCGCTTGCTAGGGTACACCTCAGTTTCAGCCCAAGGCGGCGGCGGAGCAAGTTTTTGTGAAAAATGGCCAAAGTACATCCTTGAAAATCCATCCCGGTACAATAGTGGAGAAAAGGAAATAAGGGAACCCTTGCTGTATTGTGCTAAAATTCTGCAAGATTCTGCATTACATGACTTTGTCATAAACCGAGAGGAAGTGTACGTAAGCGATATGGTAGCTGCTCCAAGGCAAGGTCTGCTACAAAAATGTGATTTCGATACGCAACCTGCAGATCTTACATGCACGGCGTAGCAATGACGCAAATCAACAAGATGGAAAGAACTTGCAAATTTGAGCTGGTTGCGATGTCGTTATAGCAAGACTTTCAAAGGCTCAAGCACTTTGCTGTTCACCCCCTTGTTTGGGCCCCCCAGGACTACAATGCCAACTCAACGGTGAGCAAGTTGAGCCATCATGTGTGGACACGAATGCCTCCTGTGCTCTTCTATGCCACCTACCCCGACCCCAGTTCCTCTCCAATCTCCCTCAAGTGCACACAGTACTGTAAGGACCCGTCTTTTTTTCAAGTCGTGAAGCTGTAGCTTCAGAGGGGGGGGGGGGGGCTTCACAGCTGGAGAAATTTGTGCAATGCCAAATTTGGTCCTGATTTGGCGGATTTGGGGCCTGTGGTGGCGGCGCGCTCCCTGGCTTCGGCGGCGCGCTCACAGCAGGCCAGCCCATCGACGGCCTTAACAACGATGCTAATAGTGTTAGTTCTATCCCATTGCCAATTAGGACACGATTCGGAAACAAGGGTGACTCCGGTGGATGATAGAAGGCCCGGAATGGTGATCTGGCTAAACCCTGGTGTGGTGCCTCAGCCCACACGGGCTGTCCCCCATGGGTGCATTAATGCACTTAGGAGGGGATTGGTACACGTTAATGGGCGCATTTGCTTCGGCTTTTGCCAAGCCTACGTGTATGGGGGATCACAAGTCCCTTGAAGCCGGAGGAGCCCGAGTGGAAGATGAGTGGACTAGGAGGCAACTGAGGTAGGCGCATCGTTGTTGAGGTACGAATGGGTGGATGCTCTGCAACATGACTCATGCGAGTGCCACCATTGTATGATTCTGCCTCAAATGCCTTGCTGAATGCTGGGCTGCAATAGCATTCACCATGTGAGTGCCACACAATGCACAATTGTCTCAAGTTGCATGATTTGTCTTGATTTGTTTTGAAGTGCACTGGTGTTGAGTCCGTATATGAACGCACAGCCTTGCTTTGATTTTGGCTATAGACTTCGTAGAAGCCTTCCACTCTGCTTTGTGTTTTTGTTGGATTCCGATTTGCGTTGCATTGCTGTGGCATCTAAAATCGGCGACGTCAACCGTGCGACCCGGGCCTCCCTACTGCGAGTGAACGGTGTTTATTGATTGTAGGAAGGTGCGCCTTTGCTTCACTTTTGTTTGTAGAGGTCGTAGGAGCCTCGCACAAGGAGTGGTTTTTGTCCTGTGTACTAGGGAGCAGATGATACAATTAGATTTTACGGTGCATGTCAAAACGGCGACGTCAACAAAGTGCGCTAGTGGCTTTTAATGTGGTCCAACGTTGTTCATTTGTTGTACGAAGGCACGCCCTTGCTTTAGTTTTGGTTGTACAGGTGCCAAGAGCCTTGCGCTATGAGTTGTTTCACATTTCCACACAAATCCATGGTCCGACAGGATTTCAACATTTGTGATGCCGAATCATGCCACCATTGTACCAAGGTCCGCCAAAAGTGGAGGGACATCACCCCCGACCCTTTGCCAAAGGTTCCCAAGTTATGGGACCCCGTGGAGGGGAGTGCGGGTTTGGAGGGTCATTTCTTTACATATTTGGAGTCCATTGATGCATGTCGCGAGCTCCCCGGGGAATCCCACTTGTGACCAACCACTGGAGGCAGGCCTGCTCCGTACGGATCAATCCTTCCCGGATCTGATCCCGCAGCTCCTCCTTCAGGTCCTGCGCCAGCCGGTGTGGGAATGTCCGACATACCCACTTGTCCCGCGGCGCTCCCCGCATCTCACCGACGACCTCCTCGGCGAAGTCCTCCCAGTCCAGGATGAAGTCATCCAGGTTGGACGGGTTCCCGTCGTACCAGGGGATTTTGATTCCCCTGAGGTCGTCAATCCTGATGGCGTCTCCGACGTCCCCAGCCACCACTCCACCGAGACGGATACCACCTGTGGCCGGGGGGTGTGAGTACACTCCCCGTACATCCCTCTCCTCCATGGAGCGCGGTCCAGTTGGGCCTGAACCCATGGGGTTTGGAATGCGGGAAGAACTTGCTCCGTCGGCCGTCCATATCCCCGTACTGGGGTCCTTCGCCCACAGGTTTCCGCTTGGATGACCTCGACCATGTCCGTCGGCGCTTCCCATGGTTCGCCCCTGCATGGTTTGGCTCTGGATCTCCTCTTCCGCATAAACTACCATATTCGTCGTGATCGGTACATTCTGGGCGGCATGGGACATCTGTACCGTCAGGCTCCTCGGGTCCGTGGTTACGTGCCCTTCCCGCATGGACCCAGCCGGTGCCGTGTGTTCCCCGAGCATTGTGGATTCGCTGAACATGGGAACAAACGGCAGCGCACCCGGGTCAACACGCGGAGGCGCGTAGGGTGCCTCTGCAGGGCCGCCCATGGGTTTATCCATGGCGCTCCTGAGAGTCTTTGCCGGGAGTTCCGGACCCGAGGCGAGGGGCTGTAGCTCCTCTAGCCTTTTCAGGCGTCCCGACATGTCCTCCACCAGGTGGAGGAGGCTGTCCACCACTCGCTGCTGCTTCTCCAGGGCCAGCTCCAGATTCTCCCGGTACCGGTCCCGTTCCGCTCGCAGCTCCTCCATGTCTTTCTCCGCGGCCGACTGGTCATCCAGGATCCCAGCGACGTCCGTCTCTAGGCCGTCCTTCGCGTTGTCCAGGCTGTCGAGGCGGTGCACGATGGCGTCCATTCCCATCTTCGGGTACTTGCCCATGAGGAAGGACACGTGCTCGCAGTGGCACGCGGCGTGCTTTCCGCCTGATCCAGCGCATCCCGCGGTTCCCGGCGCCTCAGACTCATCGCCCATGGGCGTATCGCCTATGGCGTCCGTCTCTGGTCCCGTGTGCCGGGGCACAGGTGCCGTCCGGGCCCTGGCTGGCCTCTCCAAGCCCTCGGCGTCGTGCTCCAGGCTGGGTTCTGGGGCCGTGTTCGCCCTTGTGGGCGGTCTGGCCGTCTCCTCCGACTCCGAAGGTGGCTCATAGGCTGTCCGATAGCCCTCGGAGTGCCCCTCGGATTCCCACAGCCTGACCGGGCTAGGGTCCGTATCCATAGCCCCGGCGTCCCTTGCCGCGGACTCGGGTGACCCGCGCTTCCGGTAGCGCCGGGCCCGTCCTCCACTGCTGCCTGAATGGCAGGCCTCATCAGAGTCCTCCGCAGCGGAGCGGAGGTTGTATGCCTTTCGGCAGCGACGCTCACACATGGAGACCAGGTCCTCCATGTCACGTCCTCCTCTTCCCGAATGTCGTACTTCTCTTCGGGCTTCAACTTCCGGAGTTCGCCATGCTCTTGAACGTCTCGGTTCTTCTATGGCTCCAATCTCCGGCGTGGTCTCCACCGAGTCCACAATACGCACCCGGGGCGTACTTGGGCAGGGCTCATAAGGGCCCAAGTCCCCGGGTCGGCGGTAGGTAGGGGCAGCAGGTACGCCTCTGCTACCATAAAAAAGGTCCCTACCAGGACCGGCCCCCGCTATGCCACTTCCGCCTGTTACCCCTGCTGATTTACTCCGGATCAGCGATTGCATTTTTCAAATTCCAGGGTCCAAAATCCAAAAATATAGAAAAGAAAATACAATCCTCCTTCAACCCTGAACAGCAACCAGATCCCACAAATCCAGCAATAATCCAATCCACACTGCGGGCTTCCGTTCAGCACACCGGTCGTCCCACGGTGGCGGGCATGTACAAGAATTGCACTAAGGAAGAAAGCCCTGAAATTGGCATATGAACACAAATAAAGCAAAGTTGAGGAAAGAGGTAAACATACACATTCACAGCCATTAACCCCTCATTCCCTGGACTCAAGACCTTCCCTTGACTCACCAACATATTGCCCTGAACCAGGTCAAATGAGATGGCTGAATGCCATGTGTCACAAGTCACTACACAAACCCCAAAAATGTGTTCACTCCCAAGCCTATAAATCCTAGCCCAATAGGGGAGGTGGCGTGTCATGGCCTAGAGTGGCACTCAGGACCATGCCCTACCCTGACATAACCTTGGTTGGACTTGGAGTCGAATGGGCTTGGAGAACTGCCCCATGATGTTGACCTCACAACATGGCAAAATCAGGCAAATCACACCATTATGCCCAAAAGTCAATTATATACTCAAAAATGCATACGGCAAATATCCAAATGCTCCATGCATGTGTCAAACCGGAAAGTAAATTACAAGGGTGATATAGACCAAAGGTCCATGCCCAAGAATATCCCATCATTGCCTCTGAAACTCCTCCGGTTATGTACATGACATGCTTCACAAGTCAACTCATGAATTTGAGACCTAATTTTGTGAGGCCTCGTGTGCCAAGCCAAGGTCACCACGCAATCCAGCATATGGTGAGGTGCAACACCGAAGCATATGCCAACATATAAGCAACATACCATAGTTCACGGATCTCTAAGCACTTTACTGTTAGCCGACCAGTTGAGCACATAAAACACAAAAATGAGCATAAAATGAGGTCAAAAACATGAAAATATGTCCAAATACAAAGTTGTCATGATAGTATATCTCTATGCTCACCCATGATATCCGCTCATGGTACAATACACAAATGATTGGAACTATTCGCGAACAATTCCCCCACTTGGATCCCCAATCGGGCGCATGGAGATACCTTCGCCACTCATATCTACGTGCCCCATGAAAATGGGAGTGCACTCATGGATCTCTTTGCCAAACATACCATGAGCAATACATATGCGGTAGACTTAGTCTAGCGCTTTGAATTCCACAATTGGGACATGGGCAAAGCCCTTGTCACGTGTGGTTCCCCATCTCTTCGGCCACACGAAGATATATAACATGGGCGTGAGCATATCAAGACATAAACCATGCATATAACACATACCCTCAAAAGTGGCTCCCACCACGATATGCCATGCCCCTCCATGAACATAACTTCACGTTAAAAATGCGTAGGAACCCAAGGTAAGTATCTATGCAACCCCAACACTCATGCGCTATACTCGAAAGTCGCAATAAAATATTCGGTTGCACGGTCCAAGAGTTATATATCACTTTCTACCCTCTTGACCATTATCCCTTGCTACACCGGGCATGTGTACACACCAAAGGCGTTTGATGCTTCCTAAATTAAGTTGAGACTAAGGCGCTTGCAACCCAACCTTCCTTATTCTCTCTCCTCACACTCGCGCGTAGATATGGTCCTTCAAAGTGGTCCCACGATTCACTTTTGTTTCCCTTATATCTCCACGTCAAATGGGTGGCAAGTATAAGGGAAACCTGATTCGGGCATAGGGAAAAGAGTATGACCACTCGAAGAAGACCAAATCAAGTGCGGCGATGTCGAAGTCGAAAATCCGATTTCGACATCGCGAAAAATTCAGATTAAAATTTCGAGTGCATATTTAGAAAATTGCGGAAGCAACGAACCCTTTACTGATGAAATCTGACCCTTCATCGGGGTTTCCGCCAAAATATCTGGAAATAACAGTTAACCAATCGGTTAACGCAAAATCGAGAGCCAACTGACAGTCGCCGATACATTGACCATCAGAACGAAAGGCTGAAAAATTACGGAAACATTATGATAATAAAACCCTGTTGATTCCTGATGTTCTGATATATAAATCTCCGCTGGCGGCGCCTCGGTACTGATTATGGCCGCTCGTAGCCGGAATGGCCAAACCTATCACACTATCACATCGGGTTAATTCAGGTGGACGGGAGAGTATGACATCAGCCAATGGCGGCTTGCCGGCACATAGATACACACCCCAAGTGACCCCAAGATGGCCACGGGGGTCCGAACCGGCTTCAGCTGCTCGCCCGGCTGGACATCATCCCACGCCTCAGTCGGCTTGTCATCCCCTTGCTCATTCCCAAACGCATCGAACAACACCACACGGGTGGTCACACCCTTTTGCTGTGGGTACCTCCATCCTTCAGCATCAGAAAAAATGGGCACATGATGGGGGAGATCCCACCAGTCTACCGCTACCTCACCCAGGGCCCAGAACCAAGACTTGGTCTTATCCACCGGGATTACGGCAATACCTTTGGCTTGATCAACCAAAATTTTTTGTACTGCGGCCCCCCATTTCGCCCGGGGGGCCTGTACCCACAGCAACGGGCCAGACCAACACGTATTCCACACATCTGCCTTACCACCAGACAACAAAGGCCTGAAGGCGGAATCCGAACTCCTAGGGAACAATTCACGAATAGACCTCCGATCAGAGGCCAATCCAGCCCATGACAAAATATCCTCGCGCACGGAGGAATCCAACAAGGCCCGATCACGGGCATACACATATTTGGCAGTCATGCGGAACGGTTTCTTCTTATGAACCAGACGCTCATGAGCTGTCAATCCCTCAGAGGAAGCAGCACTGTGAGGGAAACGGGAACCAAAAAAATCATCCTGTACTGAACTGACAGCCAGACCCCTAGCAAGAAGGGGATCATCTCTCTCCGGCAGGGCTGGTCCAACTGTAACAGGCACGGCATGACTTGTAAAATCACCAGGGGATGCAGTCCACGCTCCCCCATGAGACTGAGAATGACCCCAGCCTGCAGCAGACGAATCAGGGGGCCTGTCCTGCTCCAGGACGACCCCAGCGTCAGAGCCACTGTCGGACTCCAAATCAGAAATGCCATCAGACTCATCGTCAGTGGCATCAGCACTATGTACAATGGAACGCCGCACAAATTCTGGCGGCAACAACAAAGGAGGACGATTTGAAGGCGCTGCTGGCACAGGCGAAACAGCGCAGGGACACCTGACTGCAGGTTCCTCACAGGCGCACAGCGGCGGTGGAATACGTTCCGGATGCATGGGTATTGACCACGCGCCGCGCAGCCCAAACTCCACACACCCATCGACACACTTACAACCAACACCACAAGAACAGGAACCTCTCGCATGTTGCGAACCAGACGACGAGGCCGCAGAAGCCGAAGGTGTCCACATCAGCGTACCCCACAGCACTGTAGAAAGGTACATTCCAGAAAACAGAAAGAAAGAGCATAAATAACGCCATGCAAGCGTGCATGCAAAAACATATGGGCTCATACTCAAAAAGGGCGTGACCACAGGCAAAATGGACGGAGTGGGCGCAGATGCAAAAATCCCCAAGGCGTCCCCCGGAAAAAACAACTGCAAAACGTCGTTCAACAATACCCCTGGATCAGACCCAGAGACTGAATGCAGAGCAGAGTGTGAAACACATGCACACTGTACATCACCCTGCTTGTCAGAATTATCTTGCACTAACTCTGAACTTGCAGGAGACGCCGACGGTGACTGTGACAGGCAGTCCCGCAGGCAATCGGCAACTCGGTCAACACAGAGCCCATATGCCTTCAAAAATGGGTACCCTACAACAAGGCTTCCACGCACGTCGGCCGCGTACACAAAGGCCCGTTGGCAATGAATAAGCTCCTCCAGCCCCGAAGAATTCCAAGCTGGCACAGTGATATCCATCACAGCTCCCTGTGTGCCTCCCCTGATGTTACTACCTTCAATGGCAACAATTTTCAGGGGGCGACGGGCGGGAATCAGAGTCCCCGCCGGAAAGAAATCAAACGGCGCCAGGGCAAAGGCCTCACAGCCATCATCGGGCAAAAGCGACACCCTGCGGTCACAGCCCTCACAATTACAAAACTGGACCGTGGCTGGTACGATTAACTCAGTGGCCTTGCCGTGGACCGGTTGCGGCAGCCGGGCTTTGACCCGCGCTACCTTTGTGCGGCACACCAAAGTGCCCCCAAGCCGATCCGCAGATGCAGGACAGGCGGGCACATCAACACGCGTTAAGCAGACCTGAAACGGTCGTGACCCAGTCGGTTCATTAACAGAAGGGAGCCCCGACGGGGTCATTGATGATTGAACCAGGGTGAAATCAGTTGTTTCACCCTCGCGCCGCACCAGACAATGATTCACCGACACCCTCTGACAACCCTAAGCCTTGCCCTTACCCTTGCCCTTACCATCACCCTTGCCTTTGCCTTTTCCCTTGCCACCCCCCCCCCCCATCTCCAATCTGGGGGGGGGGCTTAGGGGACGATCCTCCACCATCATTCGGAGATGGCTTGGCAGGGGGTCCAGCCCCAGGCTGGGGTCCGGCGGGCGCCTTGGGCTTACCTGGCTTAGACGGTGACTTCTGAGATGGACACTGTGGGGCCCTGTGGTCTGGAGATCCGCACCACCCACAGTGACCTGCAGTAAGACGCTCAGCCAAACTAGATACCAGGGAATCAAAAGCTTTCCTTTTAAGCTCCGACCAGGCATCACACCCTGGGGGTAGCAGTGATCCTGAAGATCCTTTACCTCTCCCCTTGGGAATAGTCGGGCCACCTTTACCTTTACCAGCATGTTCTCCTGCAGCCCTGCATTTAACGGCAACATGGTCCTGGGATCCACAGTGGGTGCACCCCACCCCACGTGCCACTTGCGACGGCACAGAACCACCTTTCGCCAAAGTCTGTGCCCTGAGCTTCTCCTCAAAAGCCTGTTCACGCCAAATTATTTCCCAGAGAACAACACGATGAATCATTAACCAATCCAATTCTTTGCCGGTCTGCCGCTGGATACGGTAGACCTCATTCATTTCCTGTTCGTACGACCCATGATTCAGGAGCGCTTGCACAAAAACATCACGTGCTCGCTCAGAGGTAACAGGGGATGCACGCTGGCCATGTACACACCAGACAATGACCCATTGTGTGTGCCCATCCACAGTTTTCTCCTTTGGTGGTTGTTTGGATAACCATAGATCACCCAAATCTCCACGATCCTCCTGATCAGAGCCTCTAATCACCAGATCATCCCAGATATGATCATAATCCCAGCCCAAATGCTTATGCAGGGCCCCATACAATTCCTTTTTGGCCTCTGGCAAGGAGGAAAGAAGTGTATGGGTCATGATAACCTCCGGGACACGTGGCTTCCAATAAGCCGCGAATAGGACCCATTCCCGCTTGAAAGAAGGCCAAGTGGGTGGGTGTCCAGGATCCCCCATTTTCCAAGTAGGACGTTTCAACTTATCCTTAATGTCCTTCCTTGTGTCATTATCCAACAAATCCCAATCACGAGAAATGGAAGACCAGAGGATGTCCTTGGGTTCGGGGCCTTGCTTTAGGTCAACCTCATTAATCAGGGGGGCGGCCTCTGGATTTCTTTTAACATAATCACGGACAGCGTCTTGCCCTAAGCTAGCCTTCGAAGCATTAATTACAAAAGATGCAAAAGACCAGCGGTCCAAGAAAATCTTTTCAACCGGCACGTCCCGAATGGGGTCGCGTCGAAATAATTCCATCCTACCGGTGGCCATAGCTTCAAAGACCGGATGAACGCGCAAAAATTGTGAATCCAGGAATTGAGGCGGCAATTTATGGGAAGGCAATTCACAACCGGCCAGAGGCTCAGACACCGATGGCCTTGTCTCCCCACCCCCCGCCAAGTGTGGTGCTTCCTTTTTCTCGTGTTCTACCAATGAACCATGATATGCAGAGGAGGAAGAGGGAGTGTGAGAAACCTCAACAGCCTTATCAGGTGGAATTGTTTCATCTCCTTTCCATTCGGCCCATGCACTCACTTCTTCCTCGACCTTAGTAAGTCGAGAAAGGATAGTAGGCACAGGTTGGAAGGTGGAAAGGGATTCGCAAATGCGATTAACAAAGAGATCGCTCACTTCGCCACAAAAGGACGAACGGACGTGTGAAAAACAGCCCTCAAACATGGATTGGAATGCCTCGGGAGATACAATAAAATTCTCCAGAGCAAATTGTACTTTAGCCTCGCAAGAATGTAAGGCATCCAATGCTGTTTTAGCAAGTAAATCCAATTGAGGGGGGGCGATCTCATTTATGGGAAAGCGTCGCAAAAACTCTTCCCCATTGAATTCTTCCACTCGGGCTGTCAAGACACCTAACTTTCCCACAACAACCTCGAACTCGCTCCGCATACCTCCATGGGAAATCTCCAATTTCGAATTTTTTTCTCGAATTTGCTCTATTGATCGAATAGATACTTCCTTGTGACTCTCCATTGAAGATTGCAATGCATGTAAACGAGAAGTGCACTGCAAAAAAGAATCATGCAAAGGATTGAGACGGGATTCCAACGCCGATACACGTGTGTGTAATGAATCAAAGGCGGTGGAAGAGGCCCCATCCTTCGAAGGTAAGGGCGGCGGCGGAGGTGTATTGTCAATTAATTCCAAATGCGACTTGGAACCAATAACATCTCCCTCAACGGCACCCAAACGAGCATTCCATGATTCAAATTGAGGAGTCAACGACAAAACACTACTCATTTGTGACTCAAGCTCATTAACCTTCACATCAAGAGTAGGAAGAGAGGCTTGTATTCTTCGAAATTCGTTCAATTGAGCATCAAAAGTGTCTAGACGCCTACTCCACACTTGAGTCATCGCTATTTGAGGTTGTAGCTCATTGAGCAATTTTTCATTCCTCTCCAATGGCGATGAAAGCAATGCAAAAGGAGGCAAAGAACCAACATTCACCAGTCGTTCTTCAAACGACGATAATTTCAAATTCGTAACTTCAATATGTTGTTGAAACCTTGCTAAATCAAACGAAGCAAATCCGGATTGAAATTCATTTCTTAGTGGACTCTCCATCGAGCCGAGCTCCGTGGCAAAACTACTCTTAAGTGGAGACTCCATGTCAGAAAACCGAGAATTGATATTTCCCTCAATGGAATCCATTCGCAAGCCAAGCGTATGCACGGAAGAAGAGACAGATTGCAATGAATTTAGTTGTGACCGAATTTCACCCATGGATGTTGAAAGAGGACCCATACTTTGTTGTACTTGATCAACTCGTCGTTGAAGTTGCAAAACCAAAGAGCACAAAAGATCATGTTGTTGGGAAACATATTCACTCGTACTCTTTGTCGTGGAAATCTCCATACTCCAATCCTTCAAAGAATTCTCCATGGACGTCAAATGGGCTTCAATGGTTGAGAGCTTGCTCTCGGAGATCTTCTTGAATGAAAGCAACGTCGGAATGTCGGCTGAATATTTTTTCAAGGTGGGAAGGACATAGTTTTGCAACACATTGTCGAAACCACCGATATATTCTTGTGTATTTTCCTCATGATCAACGAGTCGACGGATCTTGACCCTCAACCAATCAAGCACTCGACGATGTTGCGAAAGATACTCAAATGCCTTACCAACTTCCCCATGATTGTGTTGAGCAAGGGAAATGGTAAACCCAACCAATTGATCAATCACCGAGCCCAAAGCTTCAATAGCCTGATCATGACTATTCAACAAAGTCATAGGATCATGTTGTTGAATTTCTTCTTCACCCAATGCTTGAAATGGAATGGCTTGAGGAGTATTACCGTCATCAAAATGAAGAGCCATTGGCGGTTGGATATCCGGTAGCTCGTCCGGGTCCACTTCCTTTTGAGGCGTGTACATGAACTCCTCTTTCAAGGGAGAAGGTTGTGCTTTGGACTTAAGTTGTGAGTTAAGGTGAGCAAGAGCATCCTGCTCTGCTACCACGCTTTCGAGTCCTTCCATCATTGTGATTGTTGACGTATAAAACCCGATAAATGAATCTTTTAAGCTCTTGCTCAACTTGAAAAACACCAATTCTCCAATCGACGAAGGCACGGAATACAAATGCACGAAAATCAGAATGTGAAACCCACGCGATCCTCAAATCCCCGTCCGAGTCGATGAAACATGAATAATCATGGCAAAGCCCCTAAATGGGAAAGCATTGTGAAATGCTGATTCATACTGAGGACTGAAGCTCTCATAAGCGCAAAATTCATGTATTCGACACAAGCATCGAGATCTGTCAATCAATTCTGAAATTCGTATCATAAACAACACCGTAAGGAAATTCTCAAAGACCGCGCACGCGTCTGAACTACTCAGCCGATCCGCACTGCCCTGCCAGCTCTGCGGAGGGCAGGAGCACACCCTAGCCATGCCGATCACATAAAGGAGCCAGCTTTTGTACCAGGCACTAGTTGTTGTACCACCATAAGTTTTTCACACTTTCCACATGAAAACTTAGTGTTTATTGTAGGATTTAGCAATACTAAAGGGTGCCTTACCATTGGGGTATGCTTGGTTGCACCTAAATCCGATTGTCTAACACAAGTTTGGGTCAAGCTTATACAGTTTCTGAGTGTCTAGTTTTTTTCGATGGACCCTCAGAAATTTATTGATGGATCCACCAGCAGTCCAGGCTGCTCGGTGATTAACGAAAATCCTGGGCGGTTCAAGTTCTGGGCTGATCCCGTGGAGCCGTGGATTACCATCAAAAGTCCCAAAGCCGCAATTTGGAGCCGAGGCAAGCGAAACAACCTTGCCGCCAATTTTGTTTGCCTAGCGCAAAGCCGCAATCGTGAACGCCGACCTAGTTGCCTAGCTTCGCAACGCCGTTTTCTTGGCAATGTCGCAAGTTGGGCACAAGGAACGTTCCGCAAAGGACAAGACCGAAAGCAAACAGCTAAAGTCCGTGAAAAATTTCATTGCTCGAACTCAGGCTAAAGTGGACGCCAAACTGACCCAAACCCGGCTTCTCCCTACGCTTTCGCCCGCCAAGCGCGAGAACGACCCATTTCACCCTTCGCTCGACCTTTCCCCGTCACGTGAAGAAGGCACGTCATCCAATGTCATTTCAGACGATGAACAACCCCAAAATGTCGCAAAAGAACTCTTTCCACTCGCCGAGACAACGGCTCACACCGCCAAAGGAAAAGGAGCCCAAGAACCACAACATGAAGTCCAAGCGCCCGCACCGCCAACCAACTCCGAGAAGGTGCAAGACTCCGTGCCCGAAGGCACACACGAGAACACCGAAGGAAGCAATCCACGTGATGCCAAAGAGTCGACACAACAAGAAGAATGTCGCGAAGACCCGTGTGGAGATTCGGCAATGAACAACAACGCCGCTCTCAACGACAACGCAAGGAGAACCAATGAGGTTGAGCCCGACAACCTTCTCTTAACGCCACGCGAGGAGCAATCTACGCCAAGCGCTATTCCGTCTCCCGAAGGAACACACGAGAAGGCCGAAGATGGGGAAGACCCTACTCCCGATGAAGCGGATGGGAATTCCGGAAAGCCCTTCTTCAACCCTTCCCTTGCCCCGGATGGTGTCTTTGCAAAATTCTTGGTTAAACATAAAGGTGAGATCAACACACACGATCAACAAGCACTATTGGGAGAAACACATGACCATGACACCTTAGGAATTGATACAAATCAACTCGTGTTGGAGAAACACCACAAGCAAATCATCTATAACCAAGTACACCCAACACTAGACCTTTGCGCGAGCGACGGGTGCACCTTTTTCCATGACATTGATTGCTCCGGCGACAATGCCTACTCCACAATTTGACATGACAATTTCAGGTACCTCAAAGACATCCTTCATCACCACCCAAAATTCTACATTTTTCCACACCCACAAGATTACTACAACTCCAAATACAAATACGGCAACACGTGGACCGAGTAAGCCCATGCCATCAACGAAGCCTTGCAAGAAGCCTTTGATTCCGCTGCTGTGTACGAAGGCTCCTTCATTCTCCCGGGAGTGGAAGACAACCTTTCGGCGGAGACCCTCTACATGAACCCCTTGAACCCCGGCAGGATCTCCCTTGCCCCTTGGGTATGTGGAGTAGACCGGCTTTCAGATGCCAACACGTACAACCCCTCACCTAATCCCGATGGCTCCGTGCGGCTCAACTTGCTTGACTCTCCTCAATACCCATCTTTTCACCTTCACCTCTCCACCCGTCACAAGCACCACGCACACATCCGCTACGGCGACATCATGCACCCTCACACTTGCCTACAATGGGCTATAGATAAGGTAGACGGCACCGTCCAAGTGGCCGCGGTGTGCACAACGCTACGATTCGAAGTTGCACGGCATTTGCTCCCGAACTTCACCGTCTCTTCTCCAAAAGACCTCTCCAAAAAATCAAAGCGGGAACAAGGAGAGTATACGCGGCGCCGTGGTAACGCCCGGGACTTTTTTGTCCTCGTCAACCGCCTTTTCCATTTCGAAAACGACCACATCTTGGTCAACTCCCAAAATGCTTTCTTTCCGGAGGAACGCATACAGCCTCTACAATCATCCTCCGAACATATGTTACGCTTCGACTACACCATTCCAACCCCCCTCGCCGAGAAGCTTCTCTCCACCATCTTACAACACCCTTTGTGGACGCTTGGCAAAGTCTTTTGCATCCGTGGTTCCGATCTAGGGAAGGACAAAACGTTCAAAGTTGTCCCTTCTAAAGCATACAAACAGGCCACGCCGGACTTCAAAAAAATTGACGTGTGGAAATCCCTCCTTACTAGCGAAGCCGCGCGACGGTGCGGTATCCTAGGGGCCATTCCCAGAACACAACACGAGTTTTACGCGTGCATGAACTATCACAACATCCCCTTGCTCCCCCAACGGGATTCCCTCACTTCCATGAGTTACATGCTCTTCCAAGAGAATAACCTGGTCTCGTATCGGGGCACTAGGGGAGCCATGATCTCTTGGGGAGGATACTCCTCGTTGCGCTCCAAACCCCCGGGACACAAAATGGACCTATCCGCTTTTCCCCGAAATGTGCACAAAGATGCCCCTCCCCCGCCCTCCCCAGTGAAGGTTTGCTTCAACCCCCTCCCGGAGCCTCCTGATCCAGAACTGGTAGAAGTTCACGCCCCGTCATCCACGCCGGACGTTGATGTAATGTTCGGGGTCTCCCTGCTTGGGAAAATTCGGCACATTACCTTGTTCAGCGCCCCCATGGCTAAGGTGCGAGTCTACCGAGTGAAATATGTTCATCACGAATCCGCGCTCTTCGCGGAAGGCTTCACTGTGTCCCAACTCGTATTTCACCCCGAGTGCCCCGACACCGCGGCACGCGACAACCTTTTGGGTCCCGCCAACCCCCTAGTTTTGGAAGCCCAGGATTTCCTATCACGTGTCATCGAGGTGGCGACTGCCTACGGCAGCGCGGAACAACTGAGTGTCGCGAGGGACCATTACTTGTCCACAAGCAAGCCCCTCTCCCTCACAGAAAAGATCGCACAGCTCCACCTCCAAACGGGAAAAATTTTTGACCCAATCCCGGAAATCGAAGGAGCCTTCACATCCAATGAATTTTTCTCAGAAGAAGAAGAAGCCCTGGTGATGTCCTTCAGTGCAGATGAAAATCACCAGTGGCTGTCCGAGGGGCACCGCACAATGCTTCATTTCGGATTCAGGTACAATCCAGAATCAAAACAAGTTGAACCTTTTGAACCAACCCCTCCTGAGTTTATTCAAGCGATTGGGCCATGGGCATTCTCTGCCTGCGCCCAGGTCCTGCCTGCCTCTCTCTTCCGCCCCAACATGTGGTCAGTGGCTCGATACGAGCCCGGCAGTGGCCTGAGGAGCCACGTAGACGTCCCTCAGCTAGGCCCTTTTGTCCTGGATGGCTCCTTTGGGTCAGGTGCGGAAATGGTTTTCGAACCGCGTCCCCTCCCCGGATCCCCCCTCTTTAAGAAAAGGCAAAAAGTCTTCCTACAGCGCCGCAGCCTCCTCCCAATTTCTGGGGAAGCCCGCGACAAGTGGAAGCACCAAATCCCAGCCCGCGACTATGACACAGTGGAGAAGCGGCGCATTCCCCGAGACTCCAGGGTATCCCTTGTCTTCCGTCACACTGGTGTAGGAACGGACCTCCATACGACATCCTCAGAGCCCCCTGACCCAGGGCAACATGAAACGAAGTAATGAACCTGCGCTCGGCGTCACCTTTCTGTGCACATGAGACGTGGTCTTCGCTATAAGACTACGAATACCCTCCATCACCATTATTGCATGTTCTCAGGCGAGGCAAGGCCATCGCTCTACCACCCCCCCTGTGCGTGACATGAATTCCTTAACCCCTGTTACCGCCAGGTATGCCCTGACCGGGCTGAACTGCGCTCACTGTGTGCCGGGCCACAAAGTCCTGTGGTTCCCCTTGTGGGGAGCTATGATGTGTCTACCGAATGCTACCCGTCCCCATATTCTTTCTGCCCCCCTTCCACCCGTCAGTGCCACCGCAATACATGTAACATGAGACCGTGTCAAGAGGTTCTCGCCCGTGTGGGCGTACACGGTGCCTCCCTCACCGCCACCGTCTCTCGCATCGCGGAGATTATCCCTGTGGAACAAGCACACATCAACCCGGGAGTATTGGTCCCACACACAAGTGTCTCTACGGACCTGACTATACACCCCTCTCTTCGCACTGCCTGTGACACAGCCCTACACCACTCGCCCAAAGCATACGCACAAGCACTTCACTCACGGATTTCTACACTAGAACAGTGCAACCCCGACCCCTCAATACAGAATGAGGACCCTGCCCACATACCAGCGCTCCTGCCACCGGACTCCCCCCTGGATGCCCCCTATTCCTCCATTCGGACACCCTCCTTCCCCCCCCCCCCCCAAGTGCACAAGCCCTTCAAGCCTAGACGCTTGCGCCGCCCCCCCCTTCTCTTCCCTCCGTCCCGGCCATCCGTGTCGTGTCCTTCAACACGGCAAAGAGCCAGAACACGCCCGCGTCAATTTTGCATTTCCTAAACGAGAGATATGACATTATACTCCTTCAGGAGCTAAAATCTCCCCCTCTCCTCCCACAGCGGTACGCCATCGGCAATGACCGCGCTAAAGTCTTCTCGAATGTCTGCGGCCACAAACACGGGGTGTCGGTCATTGCAGGCCCGCGCATCGCGAGATATACCAGCTGTGTCCCGCCCAGAGACAGCAACGGCCTTATCTGTGGTGCCAAAATATCCCTTCCGGAGGCAACTCCCCTGCACGTCTTCTCAGTTTACTCCCCTCTGGTGAGCACGGGGGCCCCGGCTCCGTACCGTGACACCATACAGCGCGTTCTTGCTTCTTATTTCAACGATCATCCCAATCACATCCTGGGGGGTGATTTTAACTGCGTTCTGGATCCCGAACCTGACCAGCACAGCTTGGTCGATCTGCATGAGTGGCACTGGCTCACGGGGGAAGTGGAATACCTCCCATCTAGGTTGGTGGACACTTTCAGGTCAGAGCACCCCTCCCTCAGGCAGTATACCCGCTACGCAAGCGACCGCTGGGACAGCGAAGCAAGACTAGACTACATCTTTGCGTCCCCTCGCCTTGTGTCGCACTTTCCCCTTCTGGATGCGTCGGTCCTCACGGACTACACCATCTCTGACCACCACCCAGTGGTTGCGGTCTTCCAGTGCCCCTCCCCGATCCTTCTGTCTCAGCCCCCACTCCCCCTTGCATTTTTCCGAAGCTTTCTAGTGACGAAAAGCAACAATTCTCCAAAAGCGTACGGCTTATCTCCGACTGGTGCCGGGACCTCCAGGACGCCCCTGCCAGGGCCCCATTGGAAGAGATCATCGCCGCCACTGATTCTCTCCTTATGCAGGTTGGGTCTGCGTACCACAAAATCACGCGTCCGAAACCGCAGCACAAGGACCGAGAGGCCTACGGCAAGCTCAGGAAATTTTTACGCTCACCCCCGCCTCCTCCTTCCCCGGCATTTCCCAAGCACATTGCGGAAGTTCAGTCCATGGTAAACACCGCTATATCGTCGCGCGATCGCAGCAGACAAAAAAGAAAATACCAAGAAAATGACGCACCGCGGAAAAAAAAAAGCAAAAAATCATCTTTTCCGACCTCAGAAACCCCCCCAAAAATTTTACGCCGCTGTTTGGCGAGGTCGCAAAATTTAGGACACTCACAAAAAAAAGACGAACAATAGAGTCGCGACGGCGAAGAAGCTGAGGGTTGCTTGCCCCAAACCACCTAGCAAAGTGCGTGCCCTAGGCGCTAGGGACTTGTGCGCGCCCCAAAACAAACCACACATAAGCAACAACAACGGCACCGGCCGCCGACAAACAAGTATGTTATATGCCGCGCAACGCTAGAAACCAACGAAACAAGCACAACACGGTAAGAGGTAGACAAGGAGAGAACAAGTATGTAACAAACCGCACCACGGTGGAGATATACCACAAGTATGCGACCAAGCAATGCAAGCCCACTCGCATAGGGAGTACGACGGCGCCGTAACACGCGAAGGTGATCACAACAAAAAAAGAAGTCGCACAAGTATGTTGCATGTCATGCATGAATAACACACACAAGCAACAACAACGCCACCGGCCGCCGAAAAACAAGTATGTTATATGCCACGCCATGCATATCGCCATAGCGCATAACGCCATGCATAACGCCGTAACAAACGCAATACACAAGGAAGGAGGTTACGAGCCAAGCAACGCCAACGTGCGCCGCCACGAAAGGCGCAACGAAAACCGCACCGGCAAGGAAAACCAACAAGAGGTGACGCTGAATGAATGCCTATGCCCAGCCCGGCACACATAGGGAAAGAAAGGTATGCCCGTACGTGCATGCCCGTATCGCCGTAAGGTCATCACCGCCACGGACGAGCAAAATGGTATGAAGGGGCACGACGGGGGAACACATAACCAACAAAGGAGAGAAGAACGCACGAAGGAGGCCACACACCACCGAGGTGAAGCACAACACACATAAAAGCACACAAACAAAAACTAAACATACACAACATGCACACGCGGCTAGTTGGATCCAAGTACGTTACATGCCATGCCATGCTACGCAACGAACACGAGACAAGAACGGCAACCGCGCCAACAAAAGCAAAAGGTGACCACGAGGCGTAACCGAGACGTGCCCACCCCCCACCCGCACGCCCGCTTACGTAGGAGGCAAAAGGGAGCGAAAGGGGACAAAAGGTATGCCGCCGCATACAAACGAATAGTAGGCAAGGGGGGAGCCACACACCGCCACCAAGAACGCAAGTAGGTTACCATGTCGTGCCACGCCGCAAACCGCCCGGCCCGCGCCACCAACCGAGACGAGAAAAAATAAATTGCCTTCGGCCAGGGAGTGGTTGTCACGGGGGGCTAACGGTCCTGCCCTGCGGCGCAATGCGGGGCAACCGTGACAACTGCTCTTACAGCACAACCACCCTTTTTGTTGCGCTGATTAGAACATACACACATATGCATAGCGTCGTGTGCCGGATTCCGACATACACACGTTGCCACGCTTCCTTCTTGTCCTTCTTGACCTTCTTGTGCATGCACCCACCTTCCCTTCCCTTCACAGGTCCAAAGGAGAAGTGTGTGCTCGTGTTTGCGTCGTTTGGGCGTTGAAGCAGGGTTGTCTTAGACGCTTGGGCTTGTTTTGCGTCGTGCCGTCGTCTCTTATTTGCCATTCCCTAAATGTCACGCCGCGCACACGGGAAGGTCAACGGGAAGCGACGAGCGCCCGGCCCGCGCCATAGACACGTAGGCAAAGCAAGAGTACTAGGACACACTAAGATACTGGGGAAAGAAACAAGTATGTATGTTGCATGTCACGCCGCGCGCGCGGAACGGAAAACGAACAAAGGTGGCGGCCAAAGAGGTGTGTGGAGCCAAGGCGAGAGCAAGTAGGATATAAACCTACGCCAAACGACGCAGGAAAAAAAAAGCCGTAACAAGCACAACACGGTAAGAAAAAGGAGAGAGGATCACACGAACGAAGCGGAAATAGGTAACATACCACACCGCCGCGGGAGTAAGAGACCGACCGAGGATGGCACTGTCGAGGTGCCATGTCGCAACAAAACCCCCGCCGCCGCACGCCCGTTTACATCCTTTCTCTTCGCAGGTTCAAAGGAGAAGGCCCAACGAGAGAGAACGGCAAGCCGGCAAGGAAAAAGACCGAGACACGCAACAAAGCGGAGGCAGGGAAAAAGTGCATGCCAGGGAGAAGGGTAGAGGAAAGGGTAAAGAGCAACGAAGCCACGAAAGGAACAAGGGGTAACCAGCGGCCAAGCAAGGGGCGCGCACAGGGAAGGGGCCACGGCAGGCACACGGCGAGCACAACACCCCACCGGGACACCGGAGAGGGGGGCACCAAAGGGACAAGAGAAGAGCGGCACCACGCACCACGACACGCACGGCACAGACACCACACACACCGCACACACCCAACGAGCCCCAGCAGCCCGCCCAGTGGGCGGGCAGTTGGGGGAGGGACAGCGCCTGACCTCAGACGCCCCTCACATTGGTGGAAAGCACCCCCCCCGGGGACGCCCTTCTGCCGGCCCTACAGCGAGCAACGCAGGCCCGCAGGGGCGCACGCTGTGGGGCCGGTGCTGGGTCCCTACGCCCGCACCGACCGCACTCGGGACACACTGGTCGCGGAACCCTGGCTGCCCGCTCCAGAGGACGGGCGGCCGGGGGAGGGACAGCGCCTGACACCAGGCGCCCCTCACAACGGTGGCAGGCCACCCCCCCCGGGGACGGCCCACCACCACCCCCGCGGCAGGCAGCCCCCACAGGGCATGCAGGCCAAGGGGACAGTGTTGGGCCCCCACACCGACACACCCGCGCCCACAGCACGTGGGTGGCGGACCCCAACAGCCCGCCCAGTGGGCGGGCAGTCGGGGGAGGGACAGCGTCTGACCCCAGACGCCCCTCACAATGGGGGAGGGACCCCCCCCGGGGACGCCCTTCCGCCACCCCCACAGCGAGCAACGCCGGCCCGCAAGGGCGCACGCTATGGGGCCGGTGCTGGGTCCCCACGCCCGCACCGACCGCACTCGGGACACACTGGTCGCGGAACCCTGGCTGCCCGCTCCAGAGGACGGGCGGCCGGGGGAGGGACGGCGCCTGACACCAGGCGCCCCTCACAACGGTGGCAGGCCACCCCCCCCGGGGACGGCCCACCACCACCCCCGCGGCAGGCAGCCCCCACAGGGCATGCAGGCCAAGGGGACAGTGTTGGGCCCCCACAGCCACACACCCGCGCCCACAGCACGTGGGTGGCGGACCCCAACAGCCCGCCCAGTGGGCGGGCAGTCGGGGGAGGGACAGCGTCTGACCCCAGACGCCCCTCACAATGGTGGAAGGCACCCCCCCCGGGGACGCCCTTCCGCCACCCCCACAGCACGCAACGCCGGCCCGCAAGGGCGCACGCCGTGGGGCCGGTGCTGGGTCCCCACGCTCGCACCGACCGCACCCGGGACACACGGGTCGCGGAACCCTGGCTGCCCGCTCCAGAGGACAGGCGGCCGGGGGAGGGACAGCGCCTGACACCAGGCGCCCCTCACAACGGTGGCAGGCCACCCCCCCCGGGGACGGCCCCCGACCACCCCCGCGGCATGCAGCCCCCACAGGGCATGCAGGCCGCGGGGACGGTGTTGGGCTCCCATACCCACACACCCGCGCCCACAGCACGTGGGTGGCGGACCCCAACAGCCCGCCCAGTGGGCGGGCAGTCGGAGGAGGGACAGCGCCTGACCTCAGACGCCCCTCACAATGGTGGAAGGCACCCCCCCCGGGGACGCCCTTCCGCCACCCCCACAGCGAGCAACGCCAGCCCGCAAGGGCGCACGCTGTGGGGCCGGTGCTGGGTCCCCATGCCCGCACCGACCGCACCAGGGATAAACGGATCGCGGAACCCAGGATGCCCGCTCCAGAGGACGGGCGGCGGGGGGAGGGACAGCGCCTGACACCAGGCGCCCCTTACAACGGTGGCGGGCCACCCCCCCCGGGGACGGCCCCCCACCACCCCCGCGGCAGAGGCCATTCGGGTGTGGTGCCCTCTGGGCCCCCTCGTCTACGCGGGCTGTAGCGCCGCAGCCAGTGCAGCCAGCACCGGTGGCACCCAGGGCAGGGAAGCACTCTTTGCGCCCTGGTGCCCCTCCACCTGCCCGCGGTACGCCCTTGGCCGTGGGGAGCCGGACCCAGCCCGCGTGGCAGCACCACCTGTGCCTATGGCAGTCAAGGAGTGCGGGTCTGACCCCAGTCGTGCCACGTACCACCGCCTTCCCGTGCCAACAGGCAGTCGTGGAGTGGTTGGGTAGCATATCCTAGCGACGTGGAGGTTGCGAGCCCAGGCCCACATCTCCCCCGGCGGGCTCAGAGTCAGGCTCTCCAGCCTCCCTGCCGGGGCCTGGAGCACCAGGCACACACTTCCCCGCACCATGTGCGCCAACGCTGAACAACAATGGAGCAAGCAGGTGTGCCACAGCCCCCCCCCCCCCCTCCACAAACACACAAGGGCACATACACACAGGCACGGCGGCATCTCCCGCCCGCGAGCGCCACCGCGGGGTCTGGGGGCGGTCAGCAGTCCGGTAGGCCTTGTGACCGGACACCCTGGTACAGCCGCCCGGTCGGGTCCGGCAGGGAAGGCGGCGCGGACCGTGGGTAGGCGACCAGGTGAGGCCTTCACCCAACCCAACCCAACCCACCCCCGCGGCAGGCAGCCCCCACAGGGCATGCAGGCCAAGGGGACAGTGTTGGGCCCCCACACCCACACACCCGCGCCCACAGCACGTGGGTGGTGGACCCCAACAGCCCGCCCAGTGGGCGGGCAGTCGGGGGAGGGACAGCCCCTGACCTCAGACGCCCCTCACAATGGTGGAAGGCACCCCCCCCGGGGACGCCCTTACGCCACCCCCACAGCGAGCAACGCCGGCCCGCAAGGGCGCACGCTGTGGGGCCGGTGCTGGGTCCCCACGACCGCACGGACCGCACCCGGGACACACGGGTCGCAGAACCCTGGCTGCCCGCTCCAGAGGACGGGCGGCCGGGGGAGGGACAGCGCCTGACACCAGGCGCCCCTCACAACGGTGGCAGGCCACCCCCCCCGGGGACGGCTCGGCACCACCCCCGCGGCATGCAGCCCCCACAGGGCATGCAGGCCAAGGGGAAGGTGTTGGGCTCCCACACCCACACACCCGCGCCCACAGCACGTGGGTGGCGGACCCCAACAGCCCGCCCGGTGGGCGGGCAGTCGGGGGAGGGACGGCGCCTGGCCTCAGACGCCCCCAACAATGGAGGAAGGCACCCCCCCGGGGACGCCCTTCCGCCACCCCCACAGCGAGCAACGCCGGCCCGCAAGGGCGCACGCTGTGGGGCCGGTGCTGGATCTCCACGCCCGCACCAACCGCACCCGGGACACACGGGTCGCGGAACCCTGGCTGCCCGCTCCAGAGGACGGGCGGCCGGGGAAGGGATAGCGCCGAACGCCAGGTGCCCCTCACAACGGTGGCAGGCCAACCCCCCCGGGGACGGCCCCCCACCACCCCCGCGGCATGCAGCCCCCACAGGGCATGCAGGCCAAGGGGACAGTGTTGGGCCCCCACACCCACACACCCGCGCCCAAAGCACGTGGGTGGCGGACCCCAACAGCCCGCCCAGTGGGCGGGCAGTCGGGGGAGGGACAGCGCCTGACCTCAGACGCCCCTCGCAATGATGGAAGGCACTTCCCCCGGGGATGCCCTTCCGCCACCCCCACAGCGAGCAACGCAGGCCCGCAAGGGCGCACGCTGTGGGGCCGGTCCTGGGTCCCCACGCCCGCACCGACCGCACCCGGGACACACGGGTCGTGGAACCCTGGCTGCTCGCTCCAGAGGACGGGCGGCCGGGGGAGGGACAGCGCCGAACGCCAGGCGCCCCTCACAACGGTGGCAGGCCAACCCCCCCGGGGACGGCCCCCCACCACCCCAGCGCCATGCAGCCCCCACAGGGCATGCAGGCCAAGGGGACAGTGTTGGGCCCCCACACCCACACAGCCGCGACCACAGCACGTGGGTGGCGGACCCCAACAGCCCGCCCGGTGGGCGGGCAGTCGGGGGAGGGACAGCGCCTGACCCCAGACGCCCCTCACAATGGTGGAAGGCACCCCCCCCGGGGACGCCCTTCCGCCATTCCCACAGCGAGCAACGCCGGCCCGCAAGGGCGCACGCTGTGGGGCCGGTGCTGGGTCCCCACGCCTGCACCGACCGCACCCGGCACACACGGGTCGCGGAACCCTGGCTGCCCGCTCCAGAGGACGGGCGGCCGGGGGAGGGACAGCGCCTGACACCAGGCGCCCCTCACAACGGTGGCAGGCCGACCCCCCGGGGACGGCTTCCCACCACCCCCGCGGCATGCAGCCCCCGCAGGACATGCAGGCCGAGGGGACAGTGTTGGGCCCCCACACCCACACACCCGCGCCCACAGCACGTGGGTGGCGGACCCCAACAGCCCGCCCAGTGGGCGGGCAGTCGGGGGAGGGATGGCGCCTGGCCTCGGACGCCCCCCACAATGGTGGAAGGCACCCCCCCCGGGGACGCCCTTCCGCCACCCCCACAGCGAGCAACGCCGGCCCGCAAGGGGGCACGCTGTGGGGCCGGTGCTGGGTCCCCACGCCCGCATCGACCGCACCCGGGACACACGGGTCGCGGAACCCTGGCTGCCCGCTCCAGAGGACAGGCGGCCGGGGGAGGGACGGCGCCTGACACCAGGCGCCCCTCACAACGGTCACAGGCCGGCCCCCCCGGGGACGGCCCCGCTCCACTTCCGCGGCAAGCAGCCCCCACAGGGCATGCAGGCCAAGGGGACAGTGTTGGGCCCCCACATCCACACACCTGCGCCCACAGCACGTGGGTGGCGGACCCCAACAGCCCGCCCAGTGGGCGGGCAGTCGAGGGAGGCACAGCGCCTGACCTTAGACGCCCCCCACATTGGTGGAAGGCACCCCCCCCGGGGACGCCCTCCCGCCACCCCCACAGCGAGCAACGCCGGCCCGCAAGGGCGCATGCTGTGGGGCCGGTGCTGGGTCCCTACGCCCGCACCGACCGCACCCGGGACACACGGGTCGCGGAACCCTGACTGCCCACTCCAGAGGGCGGGCGGCTGGGGGAGGGACAGCGCCTGACACCAGGCGCCCCTCTCAGCGGTGGCAGGGCACCCCCCCGGGGGACGTGCTCTCGCCACCCCCGCGGCATGCAGCCCCCACAGGGCATGCAGGCCAAGGGGACAGTTTTGGGCTCCCACACCCACGCACCCGCGCCCACAGCACGTGGGTGGCGGACCCCAACAGCCCGCCCAATAGGCGGGCAGTCGGGGGAGGGACAGCGCCTGACCTCAGACGCCCCTCCAACAATGGTGGAAGGCGCCCCCCCCGGGGACACCCTTCCGCCACCCCCACAGCGAGCAACGCCGGCCCGCAAGGGCGCACGCTGTCGGGCCGGTGAGGGTCCCCACGCCCGCGCCGACCGCACCCGGGACACACGGGTCGCGGAACCCCGGCTACCCGCTCCAGAGGACGGGCGGCCCGGGGAGGGACAGCGCCTAACACCAGACGCCCCTCGCAATGATGGAAAGCACCCCCACCGGGGACGCCCATCCGCCAACCCTACAACGGGCAACACACCAACGCACCAACGCACCAGCCACGGGACATCCGCACCCCACCCCCTGCTCTTAGGCACAGCGACACAACAATGGCGGAACCCGCGGCCCCATGCAAAACGCGCCCCCGATCTCCGACGCTGGACGAAGCACACGAGGTCATCAGGGCGCTGGGACTCAGAGACGGCGAAGGAGACCCCCCACAAGGGGACGCGGGCACGGACTCCGACCTGGAGGCAGTGCCAGAGCCCCCCACGGGAGGCGCGCCCGCGGAACCTGCGCCGCCGGCGGGCAGCGTGCCCACACTCTGCCCCGCGTGGAAACGGGGCCACTGCACCGGCGAAGGCTGGTGCCCCAAAAAGCACCCTCAGCCCGGCCCCGATGATGGAGCGCTCACCGAGGTGAAACCCGCGGCCGCGTGCGCCGCCCTGCGCTACGGGGTGGCGCAGGGCTGGATCCTGGATGAGACGGCGCGCGGCAGCGTGAACATCCAGGAGGCCGTCGACCGAGTCACCCACGCGGGACAGGCGGCAGTGGCCTTGCACACCCGGGGCCGCCACGGCGGACCCGCAGAGGGGATCATTGTGCAACCCTCAGGAATGGTGCTGGTCCTTGCGGCGGACATGGTCCGAGGGGTGCTCCACGCATCCCGTGTGCGGCGGGCGTGCCAACAGTGGACCATCCAGGTGTACACCCCCCCACGGGCGTAGCCCTTCTCCACGTGGGCGGTGCTCGCCGTCATGTGGCACCTGGCACCGGAGGACGCCCCCACAGGCACCGCGGAGGAAATCGCCAGGGCCCTCCACACCTGGCCAGCCAACCAGGATTACCCCTGGCGCAGGCCCCGGGGCGGCCTCCCAGTGGCACCCGCGGCAGAGGGGCTCAGCCTCGCGGCAACCCTCCAACGGCACCCCGACAAGAAGGCACGCCACTTCCTGCAGACGGGCACGGTCCCGGCAACCCCGCCAGACTCCGAGTAGCGATGGGACGCAGGGGGGGCGCAACCGCTGCCGGGCCCCTGGACCCTCCCGTTGTGGTATTTGCCCATGGGCACCCTGGCCCACACCACCCAAGCCGTCAAGGGGGCTTTCCCGCAGCCGCTCCTCCCCGGCGTTGCCCTGCTCCGCAGCCTGCAGGCGGGGGCCGCCTGGGTACCGTTGAAGGAAGGGAAAGGGCGCTCGAGCCCCTATTTCCCCCTGGTCCAGGGCTAGGCGCTGCTCCACGCCGAGGGCATGGGGACCGTGGAATGGGGGGCGATCGTGCCCGGCTCGGCGTGCAGGTGGCTCACAGCCGCCGCCCCACAGCCCATGCGATTGCTGCCGGCGTGCCACCGCCTCCTACGGATGGTCCCCTCTCTGGCCCCCCAACACGCCTTTACGAGGGACGTGTGGAAGGCCATACTGAGCCACACCAGGGAGTGGCTAACGAACCCGGGTGCACGGTACCTGCCGGGGCCGGTGCTCGAACAGCTCACGGCCCCCACGGCCGGGGTCCGCCACGCCCTGCACAGGGCGTCAGCTCTCACGGAGCAGCTCAACGACGAGGTGCTGGACCTGGCGCTGGAGCCGCTGCGGTTGCTTTACCCGCAGACCCACATCCCACCCGCGGGCACGTCCAACCGCCTAGGCCGCCTGGGGTTGCAGCGCCGCGTCGAGGCCGCGCACCCAGGAGGCGTGGTGGAACAGTGGCTAACGCTCCGCAACCCGTCCACCGCGGAAGGCCACTGGTACCTACACCAACTCCTCTTCCTACCACGGGCGGCCCCGGAACACCGCCGGCAAAACCCGTACCACACGCACCCGGAGCGCCGAGGCGCGCAGGACTTCCCGCAGCCAGTTCCGCCCGCCCTCTTGCCGGGGCAGGACCCAGAGGCGCTACAGCAGGGCCCCCCGCTCGACACCGCCACCACGGTACAACAAAGGGGACGCGACGGCGCGGATGGTGCTGAACCGGACGTCACGAACTGCGGAGCGGTGGCCTGGATGGAAGCCTGCAGGCACCTCGCCCGAGATACCACGGGGCTCCAGCAGTACAGACCAACGGACCGCACGGCGCTGGCGTCCGCGGTCGCGGCCGTCACCATGGGTCCCGTGGCGGCGTGGCCGGCGCAGCTGCTGCCCCACGTCCCCTGCCGCGACACGCAGTCCGGCCGGCCGGCCGCAACGCACGCGCCGACGGCACCCCTCACGGCGGAGCAGCTATACGTCGTCGCGGCGGCGTTGCTAGCGGACGGCGGGGAGAGCTTCGTCCACCACCACGGCCCGGCGCAGATTGCGGGAAGCATACAAGGGCCACAGCGCGATGCGCAAGACCCGTGGCATGCCACACTCCGCGGGCGCACCCGCGTCTGGGATGCGGGCGATGGCACTATTCCACCCGGGCCTCAGCAAGGGGAGGCACCGGTGCTGCAGACAGCAGGCTACCAGGCCATCCTACACGGCCACGCCAGAGGGTACCGGTCGCACGTCCTGGCCGGAGGCCGCTGGACCGTCTGGCACAGCACCACCAGGCAAGGGGCATTCCCACCCCTGCCCCACGTCGACTGGCAGCAGGGGCCCACCCAGGCCTACTATATGTCGGCGGACCCCTGGCCGCTGGCAGTCCTGCTACACACCCTCAGCGCCCCCAACAAGAGGCAGGAACCGGGGTGGGTCAACCCCCCCGCACTGGTGTGGAGCCCCGACCAAGAGGAGCATCTACGGGCCGCGTGGCAGGGAGACGCCATCAGGGCCACGGACACCCCGGACCTCCACGCGGGGCCAATCACGCACGCCCGCCCGGCGGCTACCCTGGCGGTGGCCCAACGGGGACAGCAGAACCCGCAGTGGGCGGTCTGCATGTTCAGCCCGGCGGAGGCGCACATCGTCGTCTGCGACCCCGAGCGCCTGCCGGGGCCCGAAGCCGTGATCTGCGTGGCAGACTGCACCCGCATGATCGTCAAGGCGCTACGGGAGGGCGAGCACCACGCCCTCCTGCTCCAGGTTAGGCTGAAGGACAACGCCCGGGCGGCGAGCCCGGGGGTGTGGCCGGCAGCGGCGCACCCCGCCGACCTAGAGCTCCAGCTGGCGGTCCCGACCACAGTGTACCGCTGGCTACAAGCCTTCCAGGACCTGCGTGGAGGGGCAAACCCGACCGCCAAATCGGCTCCACGCACTGGCAAACGTGGTTGCAGGCAGACGCGCAGCGCGATGCCATCCGGGGTCTCGGGCCCGCGCCCGCGACACGAGCCCTCGATGCGGCGGCCCCGGGCCGCACACTGGCACCACACACGGTGCCACTGGCCACCCTCCCCTTCGAACCAGCGGCGGAGGGCGCCATTCGGAAGTCGGTGCCGCTCCCCCCGGCGCGAGGGGCCACGGAGCCGACGAAATGCCCCCTGTGTGCAGACAAGTACTACAAAAGCGGGGCAATGCTCGAACACCTGGCGTGGCACGCGGTGCACGCTGCAGCCCCGGCGGACGACAAGGAGGCGGCCTCCAACATCCTGCAAGGGAGAGCACGGAGGTCCCCATGGCACGCCCCGTACGCCCGGCGCCCCCAACCCCAGGCAGCCAACCACGCAGACGGAGATGAGGAGGCACCCGGGGCGGCCCCGGGGACCGGCGGTGCGGCCCAACCAGGGTCCATGTCCATCCCCGCGGGGCTGGCCCCCCTGGCCCCCCGGGCCCCCCTGTGGGCCCCGCTGGGAACGGGCTCAGCGGATGCGGCGCACCCGGATGCCCTGGCTGCGCCGGCGAACCCAGCGGCGATGCCGATGCGGGATAGCTGACTCCAGGAGGACATGGCGGGCGACGCCCTGTGGCTCCTCTCGTGGAACCTGCGCAGCGGCCTCGTGCCGCCAGACCGGTCCCTCCGGGACACTCTCCGGCGGCGCCGGGGGCCGGCGGCCTGTACAAACAAGGAGCACCTCATCACCAGCATGCTACCCCAGGAGGGGGGCTTTGCCATCGTGCTCCAGGAAACAGGGATCGCCACCCGGGCGCAGGAGATGCACGTGGCCGCGGCGCTCCAGGACAAGGGGTACACCGCCTTCTTCAGCAGCCGGCTGGCGGAGACGGGAGCCACCCCCACCTCGAGAGGGGGGGGGGCTCCTCACCGCGGTCAGCAGCAAGTACGTGGCGGAGCACGAGGTGCTCAGCTTCACGGAAATTGTCCCCGGGAAGGCCGCGGCCCTGGAGATCCGCACGGACGGGGGAGGCCTCACCCTCATCAACGTCCACCGGCCGCAAGCAGGCTGCTCCCCGTGGGCGGGACGGGCGGCGTTCTGGGCCGACATACAAATGTATGCCACGGCACGCAGCCTCGGTGGGAGACACCCGGTGGTCATCGCCGGCGACACCAACATCTACATGGATGTCCCCACCAACCCGGCCACGGAGCACTTCCGAGCGGGCTGGGAGGCCTGCGGTTTCCGGAGGGCCGCAGCAGGCGACGAGGAGGACGTGACCCCCACGCTCCACCCGTCCCGGCAGAGGGTGGATACCTTCCTGGTCAACGAGCCCCTCCTGCCGTGGTCCTTGCGGGAAAGCGTCTGGGCTCGCGGCATGGCAGACCCCCAGGGGGTCGGCTCGGACCACCTCCCGGTCTACCTGGCCCTGCCGGGCCTCCTCAGCGCAGCGGGGCGCGCGGCGATGCCCATCCCCTACAGCCACACGGAGGGCTGCCTCCTCCCGTACGACGCCGAGGCCGCGCCCGTCCAACACTGCCTGTGGGCGGCGGTCACCGCCGCGCAGGATGAACCCTCCCTGGCGCCCTGGCTGGGTCCCGCAGAGCAGCACGACTACGGGTCCATGCCCGCGGCCGCGGTGGACAAGGTGTTCGAACACCTCCACGCGACGCATGACGCCCTGGCGCGTCTGGTGGGACGCCGGCAGCCATCCCCGGCGGGGGGGGACCCGGCGGAGGGGGACCTCCCGGAGAGCGGAAAGCGGCTGCAGGCGGCGGTCCTCCGCTATGACACCCTGGCAGCGCGCGCGCCGGCAGCGTACTAGGCGGACGCGGCACGGCATGGCATCCGGTCCGAGGCGGCGCTCCGGCTCACGGAGGAGCTGCAGGGTGTGTCCCCCGGGTTCCGCCCGACCACACAGGGCCAGCTACAGGAGGAGCTGGAGAGGCAAGCAGCCGCCCTCGAGGAGGACATTCGCCAGCTCCGCGCACTCCTGGCGACAGACCGCAAGCGCGCCATCAGGGACTTCTGGCGCCGCCACGCCCCCGACATCGCCCAGCGATGGAAAGCCGTGCGGGGAGCCATAGAGGTAGAGGCCCCAGGCCCGTCAGGCCTCTGGAACGTGCGGGTCCCCAACACCCAAACGCTCCTCACGGAGGCCCACGACGTGATGTTCGCAGTTCGCGCCTTCTGGCGAGAACTGTATGACACACGCCCGGTGGACCTCCCAGGCTTCCAGGCAGTCCTCGGCCGCCATGTCCCCCGGGTCCCTGAAGGGGCCTGGACACAGGTCCAGCAGTACTCCTGATTACTCCATGCAGGACCTGAAGTCCGCCCTGGACAAGGCCGATGGCAAGGCCCCAGGTCCCAACCACGTGGAGGCCCGTTTCATCAAGGCCCTCCCGGCACCCGTCCAGTGGCTCCTGGTCCACTCCTACCGGGCCATCCTCCGCGGCGCCCCGCCGCCGATGCACTGGAGGGACGCGCAAATCTGGCTCAGCCCCAAGGTACCAAGCTCTGCCAGACTGGACGACTACAGGCCGATAGCCCTGGGCCAGCTGGACATGAAGCTGCTCACGGGCCCCCTCACCCAGCGCATTACGGAAGTGCTCACACGGCACGGAGTGGTCAGCGACTGGCAGCAAGGGGCCCTCCCTGGCTCCAACACAGCCCCCCCTGCTGTGAAGGGGAAGGGGAAGGGGAAGGGGAAGGGGAAGTGGAAGGCCCAACTACGTCTTCTCCTTCGACGCCCGCAAGGCCTTCGACACCGCCCCACACGGCGCCCTCCACCTCATCCTGCGCCACCTCTCCGTGCCGCCGGACGTCATCGACCTCCTGCTCTTCCTCCACACGTGCGCCAGGCTGCGCATCGTCACCGCACACGGGCTAACGCAGCCTGTCTACATGCTGCGCGGCGTCAGGCAGGGCAACCCCGAGAGCCCCCTGCTGTACGCGCTCCTCCTGGAGCCCCTGCTCAGGGCGCAGGGGCACCGCCTGCGCCCGCCGGGAGGGGCCAAGCACGGCCTCATCCAGGCCTACATCGACGACCTGCTGGTGGTGGCCCACACGCTGCAGCACTTCGTCGAGGGCGTGGAGGCGGTGGCCGGTACCTGGGGATGATGGGCATGGAGCTCAACCCCCGCAAGTGCGCCATGGCCACCACGGAGGGGGTCCCGGGCCTGCAGCTGCGCCTCTGTCCCCACCTGGAAAACCCGTGGCACTGGGTACCAGAGGCGGACTCCGTCCCCTACCTGGGACTCCAGTTGCAGCCGGACGGGGAGTTCTCCCTGCAGCGCAAGCACCGGCTACGCCTGGCGGCGGTGCACCACTGGTGCCTTAACACCCTCGCGCCACCAAAAGTGGTGCAGGACGTCATCCTGGCGATCCTCAGGGGGGTGACGCAGTACGTCGCCCCTTTCATCGCCGACGACTCCGACACTGCACGGCACCTGGACCACATCACGGTCCAGGTCCCAAAGGACAGGGCGCGGTACGCCTTCGACGCCTCGCAGGACAGCCTGCAGGATGACCGGACCCTGGGGCTCACACGGGTGCCAGCGCGGTGCCAGCAGGCAGCGGTGGCCCTCGTGGGTACACTCGTCCACCACCGCTCAACCTCCGTGCGCGCCGAGGTCACCAAGATGTTCTCGGAAATAGCTGGCGCGCACGGAATATGCCCCGAGGTGCACTACCCCGTCCCGGAGTTCGCAACTCTAGCGGGGGGCGACTGGGTCCACCGCATACCGCGGGCCCTGGCCGCCCTGGGAGTGGGGCTGTACAACCCCATCGCGTGCCCCAGGGCGGCCCATGTCCAACTACAGTCCCCGCCGGGCAACATCGTCACGCTGCGCACCGCCAAGCTGCGGCACCGCGACACGTGCCGCCTGACGTTGCCGCACACAACGCCATGGCATTGGCACCACGGGCCACGCCACCCCTTCCCCGACAACGACGACCCGTGGCCAACGGCGGTGCGGGAATGCCTCAACCAATGCGCCGATGAACACCTCCACTATTGCCGCCGCGAGCAGGAGCCCTCCAACCACCCCGGGTGGCGCGACGCCTTGGTCCACCTCTTCCACACCACCGGCACGCGGGACCCCCGCCTGAGACTCGTCCACCCCAAGAAGGCTAAGCAGGACGCCCACACCGGCCTACGGGTGACCCCCGACGGCCTGCACCTCCACGTCGGGGGCTACCGCCGCCGGGGCGGCCTATCCCCCCCCACGCGGGGGGCGGCGTACCACCCGCCGGCAGCCCTCATGTACATCCTCCGCGACGTACTCGCGGAAGGCGAGCACCAAGAGCATAACGCGGACGTGGCATGGCCCGAGCCCCTGCGCCCCCGGCCCCACGCGCCGACGCCGTTGTGGTTGGTGACCACGGACGACCAATGCACCCAAGCAACGGGGCAAGCGCAGCTCTGGGCCGAGTGGGTAATAGTGCAGGTGGGGGCTGGCCAGCCCAAACCCCGTTAGCTCCCCCGTGGCACCGCCCTGCTGGTAGCTACGGGGGTGCCGCACGACCCACACATGGCGGTGCACGCGTCGGAGGACCAGCCGGGGGACACGGGGCACCTGGTGGTGCACCAGCGCGGAGGCCCGGCGTGGCCCAAGGAACATGTGACGGCACTTCGGTCCTGGGCAAGCACGATCACCGGGGCGGAGATCCGGCTGCACGACCACCCGGCGATCAGCCCCGGCGACACCAGGGCGCTGAGCGTGGACCAACTGACCCCCAGCCACCCCGACGTCCGGTGGCACTCCGCCGACCTCAACGCGGGGTGGCTCAGCCCCACCGGGTACTACTGGATCCCGGAGGCCTGGGGCCACACCTCTTCTGACGCGTCCGGGGGCCGACCCTGCAAACACGCCACCAGCGTCGCTCTCGCCGCCGACCTCACCCGCACGTGGGCGGTGGCCATCTCGGGCACGGTGCCCGACGGGGAGGGGGTGGCCGCCTCCCTCCCCCTACAATACGGTGCCCATCGACCATGGGTCCACACGGTGGACGCCGAAGTCATCCTCCACCTCCTGCGGCACGCAGATCGCCAGCGGACCACGGGGGTCCCCGCGGGCGCAGCGAAGGGTGTCAACCAGATGCCCCTGCGATGGCTCCGGGACAGCCTGTGCGCGCGAGGGCAACACGCCGGGCACCCGTTCTGGTACGTCCGAGCCACCTCGCACCACAGTGACGCCCTACTGCACAAGGCGGACTGGGCGGCGTCCCTGGACACCGTCCTGCAGAACACGCCCCCGGACCCTGGCCACGCCCAACTCATTGTCGCCGGCCGTGACGGCCATCTCGATCTACGGCCCCCCACGATGCGGGTGCTCAGCGAGGTCGCGCAGCGGGCGCAGACGGACCATGTGCTGACGCACCGGGGACACACACCTTTGAGCGCGGCCCACGCCACAGCCTATGTCCACGCCCGGGACCTCACCGCGACGGCCACCATGCCCCCGGGCGCTGCGGGCCCGAGACGGCCACACGCCGGTGCAGCGCAGGCTCCGCGTCCGCAAGGAGCGGCTCTCCGGCGTCGCCATCGTCCCGCAACCGTGCCTCCTATGCGGCGGCCCGGAGGAGACCCCGGTGCACATGCACGTGGGGTGCGCCCACTCACAGCTCCTCTGGCCCCACTACCGCCAGGCGGTACACGAGGCGGCCCGCCACCTCCCGGGCGGGGACAAAGCCCTGTGGGTGGCCTCGTGGCGCTCCGCAGGCGCCACATGGACGGAAGTCTTCTGCTCCGGACTGGTGCCCGAGGACGCGGCGGCGCAGCTCCGCGCCATAGCCCGCTACGACCTGCCGGGAGAGACCTCTGTGGACGATTTCCTCCACCACATGCTCCGGCTGGGGGACTTCGCATGGGAGCTTCGCAACCACCGGCTGGAGCAACTCCTCCGCGAGCCTCAAAGCGCGGCGGCCCGGGCACACCAGTGGCTCACTGCGGCGGAGGGCGACCACCCTCCCCCTCCCCCGCGCCCTGACAAGGACTTCGTAGCCTCCCCCCGTGTCGTGAGTGGCACTCTGGAATGCCCGCCCCAAGAGGGCCCCCGCCCGTACCGGGGGGGTTCTCGAAGCACCTACAAGACGCCCTCTTCCCACCGTGGATCATCGGGCGTGGCTCCATGACGGCGTGGGAGGCGCGCATCGTGGGTGAGGAATGGGCGCGCGAGTGGGGCCGGTGGTGCGCCGCCACGCGCGCCCCGGAGACCCCTGCGCAACGATACGCCGCCATCCCGCTCAAGGGATGGGGGCCGGACACCCGGCCGAGACCCACCGTGATCCGCGGGGCGGGACCTGACCACCCGTGGGACGCGGCAACGGGGGAATGGCTGCAGGCGGCCCCGGGGCCGCAAATGGGATGGACTGGGGACGTGTCCTCACTCGTCAGGACACCCGTCCCTCCCCACATCGTCCTTCACGCCGCCAACGTACTCCGGGCTACGGAGATACGCACATGGGGACACGCCGCGGCCACCGTCCGGTGGCACGCCCCAGAGGGCGGGGCCGCCCAGCTCGCCGTGGCGCACTTCAAAGCTGGGGGGCCGGTATACGACGACGCCCTGTCCCGGCTGGGCGACACCCAGGGGCCCTTGCTCCTCATGCTCCCCACCGACATTGCAGCCGCGCTGCGCCAGGAGCTGGACGGCTGCGAAGGGCTGCGAGTGGGATGGGAGGCAGTCGCGGACGGCACCCTGCTGGCCCTCCTCCACCGAGACACCGCGAACGGGTGCCGATGGGATGCGCTGACGCCCCACCTCACCGGGCGCCACGTGTACATGGCAACCCCCCCCCAGGGGCAGCCCTGCCCGGCGTGGGACGACCTCATCGCCGTCTTCCACGACCACGGGATCCTCCCCGACGACACGTGGCGGGAGGTCCAGCGGAAGACGCTTGGCAGGGACTACCGGCGCCGCGTCCGCGCCCGCCTGCTGGAGATCCGGGACCCCCTCCGACAGAGGTGGGACGACCTCTGGCTCCGCCATCTCGACCCTTGGTCGCCGCCCTCCCACCTCCCACACACCTGCCGGCTCTACGGGGAATGTGACACGGTGTCCTCCGCAGCGTCGACAGGCGCCAACAGGTGCGCGCAGTGCGCCCAGGTGGCCGCGTGCCCCTGGCACGAACCTCCCGCAGGCCCGCGCAGGCGCACAGCGGAGGAGGCCCTGCACCGGCGCATTGAGGGGGCACAAACCCCCTCATAAGAACGCGCGGGCCCCGCGGGCGCTGCCCTTCTGTGGATCCACGTGCACCTGTCGGACCCCACATCCGTTGCGCACCTGTCGCACGTGTTCGCGCCCTGACCCCCACCCGCTGCCGCCCTTTGCAGAGCCCGCAGTACCATGCCACACCGACGGGGTGAAGGGCCGGGACACACCAGGGCCCGCCGCAAAGCGCAAGAGGCGGCCGTCCGGGGCCTGGTGACGGACGCGGTGGCGGAGGCGCACGAGGCGCACGCTGCCGCACGGTGTGACCTGACGGGCAGTGCGAGGGCTTTCCTCAACGAGACCGCCCTCCCGGCCGTCTGCGCCCTGAACGGAGCGGGGGCCCCTACGCTACTCCCGGCGATGCACCGGATCGTGAACGCCGTCCAGCCGGGGCTCATCAGCCCGGAGGCGGCCCTCTACGGGCACTGGATGAAATGGCGCGAATCCAACCGGTCGAGCCGGCCCCTGTCCATGGGGGACACCCTGCGGCTGACGGGAGCAGGGTCTGCCATGTCCCTCCGCAGCAGCGCCCCAGCCCTGCTGCACGCCCTCAGGACGCGCTACCCCGGGGACGCGGCCCCGTACCTGAACCAGGCGCGGGCCACGTACCCGGGGGGAGTGTCCGAGCTGGATGCGGCGCTCCACCTTCTACACCCACCGGACGAGGACCTGGAGGTGGGCGAGATCACGGTGTTCGTGGAAGGCGCGGACGAGGCGTCCGCCCGCCCCCGGCCGACCAACCCGGTGTACGACGGCACCAGGCCTACCCCCCCGTACGCCATCGTATGCGAGGCGTTCCCCAGGGAGCCCACTTGGTTCCCCGCCCTCCCGCCGGCGACGCACGCGCCCCGCGGCTGGGCTAACCCTGACCTGTCCCCCCGCCTCTCCAGAACCAGGGGTGCCCACCACAGGGGGCAGGTCCTCTGGCAAGAGTGCCCTGGCACCCCCCTGCTCCTCCTCGTCGTCGCGACCCGCGGGGACCCGGGGCGGGTCCTGGGAATCACCCCCACCCACCTCTATGGGGCAGCACCCGTACCCCGCCCCCCCCTCCCGGCGCCCGCGGCGCGGGACGGAGTACACACCTTCCTGCGAACACAGGAGGTCACCGCCGCTACGGGGGTCCACCTATTGCGGCTCCCCCCGACACCACCCGACGACCCCCGGGGGCCCAGGGCCCTGGGCCCCGCCCCAGACTGGGAGTTCTGGCGCGACGCGTGGGCCGCGTGGCTCCCCCGCCTCCCCTCCCAATGCCGATGGATGGCCGCCGGCCCCCGGCCGTGCGGGGCTGACGCCACAGCCGGCCCCCCACCCCCTTCCCCCCTCCCCCCCGCAAAGCACCACACGGCCCTGCCCACGGCACGGCACTGATGCACCAGGAGGTAGTGGGAAGGGCGCGCCTGCCACCACGCATGCCTACTAGGGTAACAGTGATGGCAGACTCCGATGGCTCCCCCCAGCGGGACGACCGCCACCACCGCTGTCCCGCTCCCGCTCCCCCGCCTCCCCGGAGTGGACGGGGGAGACCCTCGCGGAGCGCGAGGAGCGGAGGCAGGCGGAGGCGGCGGTGCTGGTCGAGCCACCGCCGCCGGCCCGGGAGCCTGAACCAGCCGAGGTGACCGCCCCCGACGCCCAAGCAGCAAGCCCTGCCGCCCCGCCCCGGGAGGGGGCCCCAGATGCGCAGGAAGCGGAGACCGCAGCCCCAGCGAGCCACGCCGCGGCCCCGACCGCGGCCCCCGGCACGCCGCCGACACGGGGGGTAGCGCCGGCGCAGGAACCGGGCGCATCGCCGAGGGCTGCCGCAGCCGCAGAGGAGAGCGAGAAGGGCGCGCGAGGGGTTGCGACCGCGGCCCCGGCAGGCCGCGCCACCGCCTCGGCCGGCCACGCCGCGACCCCCAGCACGCCGCGAAAGCGGGGGACGGACCCCGCACGGGCCACGGGCGCTTCGCCGGCGGCCGCCACAGCAGCGGGGGAAAGCGAGGAGGGCGCGCGAGGGGTTGCGACCGCGGCCCCTGGCGGGCCGCGCCACCGCCTCGGCCGGCCACGCCGCAACCCCCAGCACGCCGTGAAAGCAGGGGAAGGGCCCCGCACGGGCCACGGGCGCCTCGCTGGCGGCCGCGGCAGCAGCAGCCGTGGGCAGGGAGAGCGCGAAGTACCGCGCCCACGCCAACCCCACCCACACCCATACAAGCCCCCCCAAGCAGTTCCCCCCCAAGCCCTTCCCCCCGGGACGGGCGCGGCACGTCCGCCCCCCGGCGCCCGAGCACTCGCCGCCGGGCGTCACGCTGCCGCAGCTGCAAAGACAGCGGGACTCCCGGCGCGTGATCCAGGAAGGAGGGGAGGGCGCGCAGGCAGAGCTGCGTGCCAGCCACGGGAGCGCGGAGCGGGGGGCAGGAGGCGACAGGGAAAGTGCCCAGGAGCGCGCGCAAGGAGCAGGCCAGGGCGCGCGCGGCAAGGAGCAAGGGCGCAGCAGCGGGGGGGGGCAGAGCGCAGGCAGCGGACGGCGCGACTCAGGGCAGGGGGCCGGGAAGGGACCAGGGCACGGGAAGGGCGCGCAGGGGCGCGAGCAGGGAGTCCAGGTGCAGGGGGCGGGGCGAGGGGTGGTGGGCAAGCGGGCGGGCCGGGGCGTGGGGGACGGAGGGCGGGACCCGCGGCACGGGCAGGGGGCTGGAAAGGGGCCCAAGGGCAAGGGCAAGGGCGCCGCGGGCCCCAAGGGACAGGCGGGACGGGGCATGGGAGCCCGGGAGGGAGGGCGGGACGAAGGGAGGGGGGCGGGGAGCGGGGCGCCCCCGCAGCCGGCCGTGCAGCCGGTGAGGTGCATCCCCCCCGGCATCCAACAGATGCCGGCGCACCACACCCACCACCACCACCACCACCACCACCACCACCTCTACAACATCGACCCTGACGCCGGCGAGCTCGTCCCCCCCCAACCCCCACGACCCCAGCACCAGCCAGCCCCCCCCGCACCGAGAGCGGAGCCGGCGCAAATGGCCTCGGCGGAGGGGGGGCGGGGCGCCGCATCGGCGCCGCAGGCACAGGAGCAGCGAGGTGAGCCGGCGTGAGGGGCAGAGGGGGCCCGGCTGTGGGACCGGGACTGGAGCACGGTCCCGGACCCTCTCGGGGAGGAGGCCCTCCCCCTGGTGGGGGAGGTGTACGGGTGGTTGTGCTGGGCCAACCAGGGGACCACCAGGGGGTTGAAGAACCGGCCCTTCGATGCCGTGCTCCTCCGGAGTGACGGAGGAAAAACCGAGAGGTACCCCCGGGGGGGTGGGCACCCCCAGAGGACCATGAGAGGGTCCTCAGGTCAGTGATCCGGGCGGTGTGGCCCGACAGGGAGCCGACGTGGCCGGCCTTCCTGGAAGGGGGAGCGGTGCTCCGCATCACGGATGCGGACGCCAACAACTGGCTCCCCCGGGCCTTGCGCAGCGCCCTCGCCCACTGGCGCTACCGCCGGCGCAACCCGCCGCCGCCACAGCCCCAGCCCCCACACAAGCGGCAGCGCAGGTGACGGCCCAGACGGCGGACGCGAGAGAGTGGGGCGGGGAGCTGGGCCCCCCGACCAGCCCCCCCCCACGGCAAGGCATGACGCAGGAGAGCGCGCCAGCGCCCGCGGGAGGGAGGGCGGAGACAACGAGCGAGGGGGGGAACCAGCTGCCCCGCAGCCCGCTAACCGCTGACCGCTAACCCCCACGGCCGCCCCCGGCCGGCCAGCGCCGCGCGACGACGGCCGGGGGGATGAGGGGCCCCAGCGAGGGCCTGCACGAGGATCCGGCTCTAGGTAGAGGGGGGCGGGGGAAGGGTGCGACCCCCCAGCCGATGGCTGGCCCCCGGGGCCGGGACCGCCATGCCGCCCCCCCCCCCCGTCCGTCAGGGGGCGTCGCCAGGGGACCAGAGGGCCCCCCCCACTCCCCCCCCCCCCCCCTCCCACTCAGGCCATAGAGCGGACGGAGGCGGACCGAAGAAACGGCGGCCCCACACCCCCCCCGAAGAGGACGCTGCACCCGGGGTGCGGGGGCACCACGGCCGAGGCAGGTGCCCACACGCCCTGCCTGCTGCCGGCCGACAGCGGACCGGCGACGCCCAGGACGGCACAAACGGAGCGGCCTTATCAGAGGCCGGCCCGGGGAAGACGGGGGCGCGAGCCAGGGCGGGGGGGTTCCCCCCCCCTCCCCCCCCCCCCCCCCCGCCGCACTGACCCGTCGGCGGCCGACCGGACCGCGCCCGACGCCCGCGGCCGCCCGGCAACCCCCACGGCACGAGTATACCCCGGGGGGGCACGCCGGGGGCAACGGAAGGCAGGCCGACGCCTGACGGGCCGGGGGGGCGGGGGGGCGCCCCGCCCACCCCCCCCCCCGCACCCCCCCCAGCTAGGGAGCCACAGGAGCGGCCCTCCGCCCCCCCGGAGCCGAGGGGACGCCCCCCCCCCCCCAGAAGGGACCGCGACGCGGGGGGGGGGGGATGCGGCTGGACCTGCTCCCGCGGGGGTCGCGGCCGCGGGGCGAGCCCACGCCAGCGTGCCGGAGCAACGCGCGCAACGGAACAGTATGGGGGCCGCGCTCCACCTGACCCTCCCGTGACCACAGCCCACTCAGGGAGGGCAGAGGGGGGGTTCAGGTCTGCAGGGGCCCCCAGGGGAGCGGTCCACGGGCCGCCCCTCAACCCCCCCCACCCCGGGGCGGGACCGCGACCCCGACCGCACGCGCACGCTGGAAGGGAGTGCGCCGACGACACGAGGGGGGCCAGGATTGAGTACCGCAGGCCGCCACCCGGAAGGGGAGCAGGGAGTCCGCGGCGCGACCCCCCCCCCCAGCCCCCCACCGGCCCGCAAGCCGCAGGGGCCCCGGCCCCCACCCCCCGAGGCAGGGGGGATGGTCCCCCCCCCGCCCGAGAGAGGAGCCGGAGCGCGACCCGCCCCCCCACCCCTGCCGCCGGCTCCCACGGGGGCCGCGGAGAACAAGCGAGCCCGCGCCAACGCGCCAGGACGCCACACAGCTCGCGCCCAGAGAAGGCGGCTGAGCACGAACCGGAGTGGTATGGGGGGCCGCGCCCCCCATGGACAGCACGACGCCAGTGACACCCGCTTTGTTGCCTGCCCAGGGAAGGCAGAGGGACGGAACGAGCCAGAGCGACCCCCCGCCCTACAGGCCCCCCATCGGCCGACCCCCGGCACACGAACGCCACGGACCCGCCCCGCGGCGCGCAGCCCCCACAGGGCGTGCAGGCCGAGGGGACAGAGAAGGGTCCCCACATGCGCACGCCCGCGCCCACAACACGTAGATCGCGGACCCCAACAGCCCGCCCAGTGGGCGGGCAGTCGGGGGTGGGGGAGCGCCTGACCCCAGACGCCCCTCGCAACAGTAGAAGGCACCACCCCCGGAAACGCCCTACCGCCACCCCCACAACCCCAAGCCAAGTATGGGGGAACCGGGACCGGACCGCCCCCCCCCCCAAGCACGCCAGACGGAGCAAGGGACCGGGGCAGGACACGCGGAGGAACACGGACCACGTGGAACGGCCCTACCAGCGCCCAGTGCCGGGACCACGCGAGGTGCGCACGCCACACCACCCAGGAGGGGGGGGGAGCGGATGCCGCGGGAGCGCGAGCGCACACACACGAAAGGGGCACGCGGGGACTACCTAAAGGGCAACCGGACCGAGCGCGCGGAACGCACAGACCGCGTGGAATGGCGTACCAGCGAGCGAGGGTAAGGGACACCCAGACGGGACGGCCCGGCACACGCAGCGCGGAACACGCGGGGCGGGAAGGGGGAAACCAGAGAGACGCGACCCCAGGTACCGGCCCGAACCCCCCGAACCAGCCGCGAGCGCCGCGCACACGCAGACGGGGCACTGCACCCGCCAAGGCACTGCACCCACGCCCCAACCCCTAGGCTAGGCAGCCTCCGCGCCAGCCCAAAGGGGTCCCACTGGCGACAAGCCAGTAGCACGGGCCCGGCGGTGCCGGCTCCCCGGGCGACCACGCATTATGGGGGCGACGCATTGGGTAAGCGCCCGCAGCCACGGCTGCGAATTGATGCACTGACCGGGGAGTGGCGAAACGGGGAAGCCGGGGAAGGACGGGGCTCCGAGCCCTGTGAACCCGGGGGACTCCGCCACCAGGCAGGAGGTGCGTCTTGGAGGGCCCCCCACTAGGACCCGGTGGGGAGGATATCACCTGGCGCGACCAGGTGGCCCCCCGGGGCCGAAAGGCGTCTAGTACCCGCAAAATCAAACCTCAAACCTCAAACCTCATGGTAAACACCTTATGGTCCTCGGACGAAACCAAAGCGAAGAGAAAGCTTCACAGTAGTCTGGTCCGGGGGGTCCAGATGAAAAGCACTGTTGCTCGCACCCTCTGCCCTAAAGACCTGGAGCCTCTCATTGTCAGAGATCCAGCTACCAAAGAGCTCGTGAGTGACCCGGCAGATGTAGCTAAAGTTTTTGGGGACACCCTGCTTCATCTTGGAGGGCATCCAGATTACGCCCCCCCCCAGGACTTCGTCGACGACGTCCTGTCCCACTCGCCCACATGCCCCGTTTCTGCCAAGAACGACCACATACCTCCTGTGACCTGGCAGGAGTTCCTGAACTACTTAAAACACAGTAAGCCATCAAAAGCCGGGGGACCGGACAAAACAAACAACTACATCCTGGCCCTCTGTCTGGAACCCATTCAGCGTTTTTTCCACTCCATTTTAAACCGCTTCCTCCACTCATCGCTGCCGCCGCACTGGCTATGCGCGAAAATATTTTTACTTTATAAAAAAGGCGACCCTTTCTCCCGCTCAAACTACCGTCCTATTGCCCTCTTAAACAGTATTTACAAGCTCTTGGCCACTTTTGCCTGCAAACACCTGCGCGCTCAGGCTTTTGCAGACGACATCCTTTCAGAAATCCAGCACGCTGGCCTTCCCGGCCACCAATGCGGTGATCATCTGTATCATCTCAAAGCCCTTTATGCGAAATTGAAGAAGAGCTACTCGCTGTTCATCGATTTCAATAAAGCCTTTAATTCGGTGCCTCATGGCACACTCTGGACCGTCCTCGAACGGGCAAATTTTTCTACTTCCACGAGTTCCCTCATAAAGCAACTATACTCCTTCCCTCAAGACGGCCCCATCATCAATGGCCGCACTCCCCAGGCTTACCTCCAAACCAGAGGCCTCCGACAAGGATGTCCCCTCTCCCCCCTACTCTTCATTCTCTATCTCAACTCCCTCTTCCACCATTTTGTTGCCACTGTGCCCCCCCCCCCCGGGCAAATGCCCGCACTAGCCACCACGCTTACATCGACGACATCCTGATTAGAAGTGAGGACATCGTCTACCTCCAAAACAGTCTCAACTACTTCGATGGGCCAGCCAGGGACTGGGGTCTGGACATGAATGTGTCTAAAACCGAAGTCCACGCCAATGGCACAGCCCCCCAAAAAGAGTTTCTGACATCCAGGGGCTCGGAATTCCTCACGTACAACAAAAAAACGGGTCGCCCGCACACATGCTATAAATACCTGGGGGTTTATCTTTTTACTTGCCACCAAGCAAGGGGCCTGTTTCACATGCTCAAGGCGGAGATCCAAAGTTTTTTTGCCCGACTCCCTCCCTTGCCTCTTACACTTAGTGAGAAGGTCCGCCTGACGAACTGTCAGCTGGTCCCAGCACTCGCCTACCGCTTAATCACCCACTCTCTTTCCCCCAACCAGCTCGAAAAGCTTCAGTCACTCATCTGGGCGGGAGTTGCGTCTCGAAGCATCACGTGTAGTCTCCCCGAAAGACTGTTTCGCGGCTCGCCCAAAGGGAGGGTTGGGAATGAAATTTCTGCCGCACAGCGTCCACGTTGCCACCGTGAACTATGGATTACGGGCCCTTTGTGGCCTTGCCCCAAAGTCAGTTGGCCCCCTGTACGTCCAGTCTTTACTCAGCTCGAACCAGAGGGCCTCGGATCCGGTGCAAAACTCTTTTATGGACTCCATCCATGCCCTAGGCATATCTTTCCACAGCATAGGCCCGTGGGTACCCACTGCTATTCGGGATCTAACGCCTGGTACCCAGCTAACCGTTAGCTTCAAATCAGGACAGGCCACAGGAAGAGTGACCAAGGCCACCTGCAAATGGGCCAACGTCTCGTTCCACGACGGAGTCTACTCAGTGGATACCCACATGTCCTACACCATGCACATGCCATGCCACGCCGTCATGGATTACTCCCGCCCCTCTCACTTCCAGCCAGCCCATGAGTTTTTGCGCCCTCAAGAGACCATCCCCGAACCCCCAGCGCCACCGCACAACGCACACGCACTGGGAATCAGCCAACACGGCCATCTCTTTGCTCTGCAGGCACAACACTACCTAGAGAAGAAGTCTCTCGACGAGTGGGGATGCCACGGTGCCGCGGAGGCACTAATCAGGCCGCCGGCTGCCAGCCTACAGCGGCTGTGGCTATATTGCGATGGCTCCTCCGGTGAGTCCGGCCATGCGGCCGCCGTCACGGCCTTTCTACCCGACGGCACAACCAGAGTCCTGTGCCTATCCTCACCGCATCCCTCTTCTCTGGGTTCAGAGTTCTGGGGGGCGGTAGCAGCCATTCGCTGGATCCACAGGGAACTTTCCCAATACGAAGTATGTTTGTTGATTGACAATGAACAGGTGGTGACCACCCTTCAGAAATGCCAAGTGTATAGGCCCAGCCCGTTCCAAGACGACACATGGACCGTCGCTGTACACAGCGCCCTACTTCTCATCACCAACCCCCTCCACATCATGTGGATTAAAGGTCACGCCAATTTCATTGGCAACGAAATCTGCGACCATTTCTCTAAATGGGCAGCTCACAGCCTGATTTTTACCCCAGACCTCCTCCCCCCCTCCCCCCTAGGTTCAGTGGCGGTACACCACCTGCCTGTCCTCCACAAGTTTAAGGTGCAGCAATTCCGCTACATATTGCCGCAGCATTCCCATAACAACATAGCGGTTGCCCCCAGCTTCAGCCTGTACAATAAAGCTTCCTGCTTTTCGTTCTTGTTTTTCAAACTGGCGTCCGGGTGCTACAATGTGCACGGGTACCAGTGGAGCAATATGCTTCACGACCACCACTGTTCCAGGTTCGGACAGCACCATCCCTTCGACCCTCTATCCTGCCTGGCCTTATGCAAAGCGTTAGACCAGCACGTCCAGGCATACGTCTCTTCCTGGGGGCCCCTTTTCAGCCCCATTGTCCTGCACTGGTGTCTCTCTAGACCCTCAAAGGCTGACCGCAGGAACTTCATGAGAACTCTGGTACCTAAGTCCCTATGGTCCTGCCTCTCCCAGCCCATCCCGGGCTCCACTCGCGCCGAACACAGGGCCATGCTTGGCCTAGCCCTGGAGGAAAGCGTAAAGCACCTGGACAAGACTGTCCACCAAGCACATGACTGGCTGTGTTCGAATCCCCTCCCTTGGGACCCAATACTTTGGGCGCACCCCTCCGACCCTCTCAACCCCTTCTTGGTTTCGCAGGGTGCGTTCAGCACCTCCGTCCACATGCCCCCTCGGACCCGGCCCGTATACCAGCCCCCCCAACCTCTCCCCAAACACGCCTTAAAAAAACCGTCCAAGCCAGCGTCAGCCAAAGCACAACCAGCCACTCGTCGAGCGCCAAAAAATTTCCAAACGCCCGCCCAGCCGCGCATCCGCACCACGGCCACCCCCCCCCCTTGGCCCTTCCCCGCCCTCCTCAGCACTCACGCCCACGGCCACCACAAAAACGCCATCGATCACCACAAACCCATCAGACCACAATCGTTTGGGTGCCCCCAAAGCGCGCCAAGACCACTCCCCCTCTCCCACCCCCACGCTCCAAGGCACGCTACCGTCAAACACGCCTACCTCTCCCCTCTAGGCCCACCGCTACCAAGTGCCCAGGTCCGTCTGCCCCTGCCCCCCCCCGCTCCAACGCCTCCCGGGACATCCGAATTTTTTTCCGCCGATCCAGCGACCTTCTGTCTCCTCCTCTCGACCCCTTCAGCCCTCTGCCCCTTCCTGAACCCCCCCCCCCCCACAGGGTAAATCAGCGTTCATCTAACCTTATCATCAGAGCAACCGTGTACATATCATAATATGTTGTTGTAAATACTTTCATTGGGGGATGTCAGCCCCAGAACAAGTTGATGCGGTTAAGAACATTCAAAACGTTTGGGTCAAGCAAGCTCCTAGGGGGCCCCTATAATGATTTTCCCTTTTTTTGCTCTCACCAAGAAATCAGGCAAAATTTGGATGTTTGTTGGAAATGAGGTCCGCTAGGCCCGTGAACCTCCTATTCATAGTGCCAAGGCCTTTGCATCACCTATTTGTATCTTATGTCCAAAGGAAAACCATGTTTCTTTGCCTAGCAATGTGTTTTTCTACGTATACATCCCGTTTTTCATGCACAAAAAATTTTGAAAAAAAAGATTTTTTTTGAAAAAAAAATTTGTTTTTTAAAACTTTTTTTTTGTGAAAAGTTGTGGTAGCCTTACTGCCGCTGTGCAAGGTGGTGCTTTTTCCCCTGCGCTGTCAATCCCTTTCACAGCACTCCCAATGCACTGTTGTTGCACCATTTATCAGGCCGTGCCGGGTTCATTTTGTTTTGGTGGTCCGCGTTGCCAAACACTTTCCAACCCAAAGACACTAACAACTACTTTGGTAGCTAACATACAAATCAAACGGATTCCCTGCACCATCCCCTTCGTCGGAGGAAGACTATGCTTTGTCAGGACCAGGGGCTGCTTCTGGGGCAGGGTCATCAACCTTTCGGCGTTTCTCAGCTCTGGGTTTTGGGGCATGTGGCCCTGGTTTGGCAGGACGTTTTGCTGCAGGCCTGTCAACCCGTCTCAGAGGCTCTCCCACTCGCCGTGCCCTCCGTTTGGGTGCTGGTTTTGCGGCAGCACCATTCTCTTTTTCACTGACCTTATCCAAAAAATACTGGGCTGTCACAAAGCCCCCGAGGCGCAGCAAACAAGGATCGTCCCGCGTGGCCGCACTGATGGCCCTGCCACTGCACCGTGTTGAAGCATCGCTTTTCGTTGACACCTCAGAAGGAGCTGCGGAAGAGTTTTGCGAAGAGTTTTGCGAAGGATTTTGCGATGCATCAGTGCTGTGAGTAGGGCTGGCAGGGCAGGCAGGGAGGTCCTGGTGCTGGATGCGCTCAGGGCGACAATGTTCCAGAAAATATTTGGGATCAAACGGGCCGATGCCACAGGACCTAAAGCCTTTGCAATAATTGTTCACTTTAAGGTCCAAACCGGACCGTCAGGACCTAAAGCCTGACAGAATATTTCGTGGTGTCACTGCATTAACATTTCAACCTCATGGGCCCCATCGCGTCAGTTAGAGTCTGGCGTTGGACTCCCAACTCAGTCGCACCCTTGCGAACGCTCTTGGCTTTGATAAGGCAGTCGACGGCGACACGTTCCATGTCTGACGGCTTCTCGCATAGTGGAAGGATGTATAGGACCTTGGACGGAGGCTTCGGGACCACGGTCTTTTGGCGCGTGCTTCGTGTTTTCGTTTTTGTTTCCTCCGCAATCCACTGGCGTGCCCTTCTTTTGCTGTCAATCCAGAGAAAAATTAATTTCGCAGCTTTCTGTCTAATTTATTATGAATTTTGTCGTAAAATACCTGAGATCTTCTCTTTTCTTTGCTGGCACAGAAACAGGCGCGACCGCAATCCCGTGATCTCTGCGCGGCCCCGTTTGGCACCGATTTCTGTAGTACCAGTTAGATTTTGCATATTGAACCAAAAACATTTTAAAACTTCAGGATTTGACCTAAAACATTGTCAATTTATAGCTGCCAGCTTTAATTGCGGCCTAAAATTTTTGTAGCATTGATTTGGTACAGTAATTGGCTACTTTACCTTAGTTCCTACTCTTCCGCTGGACATATTTCGTCTACATACCCACTTGTAACCCATGGCAGCCTCGGGGCAGTTTAGCTACTTGTATACTCCTGCGACCGCCAGGAGTACTGATCCGGATCCGTCGACGAAATTGCAAGGCACGGCAAAGTTCAAAACATATCTCTAAATCCTTGAGAATTTTTGAATTTGTTGTAAATCCTTCATCCGGTTCATAATACTGTAGCCTGCACTAAATTACAGAAATTGCACTATAAAATCTCAGTTTTTCTTGATACAAAATCCTGAATTTCAGCACCGCGCGACGCATCCTAGTCTACAGGACTCGCGATCTGGCTGCGGGCAGCCCCCTGCTGGGCATAACCTGTCACCCCCCGCCAACAGGGTCCTCCGTGGGAAATTCCTAATTTCAGGTTGACAGACTGCAATAAAATCGTTTCCTGAATTTTTCCGATATCACTGATTTCTGCCCACGTATTAGGTATCACTCGATCCGCAATTTCCTGGCGCACACGCTGATCATAATTTCAACAACAGCTGCTCAAGAAATCCATCTTGGGCAAAGATCGCACCGTGCCAAAAGCCGCAGATCCGAGCAAGTCTGTCGCCAATCGCGTAGCGCAATTCGAGAAAAGCGACCAACAGCTGAGGGATCACAGACGCAACGCGGCTCTTCGGGAAAGCAGAACAGATGAAAAAGGAAAGGAGAATGATCAACAACCCCAAACCCCAAAGTGAAATCAGAAAACAAACTCCGAGAAAAACACTCCAGACGCAATTCGAAGCCAGAATACAAGTTCAAGCCCAAGCGGCAGATCCAAGCGACACAAGACAAAATGGATTCAAAAAACCACCCCGCAACCAAACCGTGAAACGAAGGAGGCAGTCAACGACGACATCGTCATCAACACCCAACTTCATTACAATGAAAAGCCAACGGTGGATTATGCCAAACCTTCAGAAAAGCGCAACAAGAGTTTCACTTTCATCCCTATGGAAGACTTGGAAACCAACCAAACCACCAACGTTGTTGTGAACGACCCCAAAGGCAACTCTCCATCCCAACTTCACCAAGACCTTCAAGACGAAAAAGTTCCGGAGGTTTATCAATTCCAATCTCAAGACAACCGTGTATACTCCGACTACATCACCATGTTACCAACCGAGGACATCATAGCCCAATTTCATGAACAACCTCACGAAATACATTTTGGGGGCACCGACTACAAACACTATTTCAACAAGAAGTACGAATATTCACCCCCATATCCAACAGAAGACCATGAAACCAGACCGGGTGGTCAGGAGCAGAGGTCACAGTGGCATGGGCAGCAACATTGCTTGGCACCGAAGACATAACGATAGTGTTGACTGAATAGTATCCTGCAAACAGATATGGTACACATAGCCAATGAAATACCTGATATGCACATATGAGAAATCCGACCTATCATCCACTAATTCATATATCTACTAAACATCCATGATTGCCTTATCTATCCCACATCCTATGTTCCTGACAAGGAAATGGAATATGATATACCCTATCCCACATATATCCCATATATAGGGCCAAATAATGTTCCCTTAGGGGTAAAATGCCAGGGTAGGGTTGTGACCTGCTTCACCCCCCCACTTAAAACAACTGCCACGGGCAGGAAGTACATGCCCAAGAGGAACGTAGCAGTCACAAACAGCAGCAAATCACAGGTTAGGGATTGCCTCCCATGGGGAATCGAACCTACGCCAGGCAATCTCGGAGCCGGCCGCACGGGCGCTGAAGTAGCTCCGATCGGTGGGAATCGAACCACCGCCGAAATACCCGAATTGACAAACGGGATCCCGCAGGTCCCGCAATAAGTAGTAGGCGAAATCGCGAGCTGTTGCGCGTAGAGTCTGGTCCCTGCGTGTCGCATGAGGCATGTGGGGTCCAGCAGGTAAGGGCAGGTAGTTTTTCAAAGAATTAAAACTAAAGGCAAAGTGAAATCACACTTTTAAACAAAACTGAAGGTAATGGTACATGCGAAGCGGCGCGACGCGACAGTGCCAAATTTTTACTTTTGACAAAGAAAAGCCAGCAACAGGGACAGGAGACACTGACAGCAACTTAGGACTGTGCCTGCAGCAGGGAGCACGTGGGGAAACAAAAGTAGAGGTCAGGGATGCATGACTGACTTGTGCTCGCCACTGTCTTGTGCATGCTTAGGCCACTTAACAAACACGGCCACGATGGCCCACCGTGCGCGCGGTAGCTCACTAATTAGAGGAAAGAGGTCACGATGGCCTCAGGGTAAATGATCGACGATCATTTAGGCACAAACCAAAACACGGGTACGATGCCCACACCTTGCACCCACGTGCTTTAGATCGTTTATGAGGGCTTGATGTGCTTGATGTTCTTGATGTGCTTGCCCGTAACGCTTGTAGTAATGAGTGAGCTCTTGCTTGTAAGATGTAAACTTGCTTGCTCACTTGCTTGTAAACGTCCAGACAAGGCCTAGCCAAAGGCCCACTTGTCAAACTGACCCGACACACAACAAAAATGAAACGAAGGCCGGTGTGCCTTGTGTGTGGATTGCCGGAAACCAGCCACGGCTGTGGCTAAATGCTACGGGCACGGCTCAGCCAAGGGCCGTGTCCGTGTGGATGCTTAATTTAGCATGTGTGTCACACGTGATGCACCACGTAGAGGGTGAAGGGGGAGGTACGGAGATGGGATGAGGGTGTGAGTAGACACACTTAAATAGACAAACCTCATAACCATGTAATAATAACCTGACCTCACTGCTAACCCCTCACCTAGGAGCCATACTACGTATATATATCATATATACACATAATAGAGCGATGCACACCGACAAACACAAGACACACTTGTGCGCGCACACCCATTGGCAGGGCCCGGGGGCACACACTCGCCCGGAGGGCATCACAGAGTGTGGGTCTCGCGGTGGCGGCCTTGGGGCACGTGATGGTGGCACTCCACACATACGGCACGTGCAAGAGCTTCCACAAACTACTCACGTACACACAACAAACAGTAAGCATATCCACAATAGAACACGTGTATAGATACGCCACCTTGTTGCTTGGTGTTCGTGTGTGTCTTGGGGGCGTGCGTATAAACACTTAGGTTAGCTTGCGTGTTACCTTTGTCGGTGGGTGTGCCACCGGCGGGCCGTAGCGCAGGGGGTCACCTCCAGGTTGCAAATTGGGGAGGTCGCCCGTACGGTCCCGCTGGTGTATCAGCCCACCCTGCTCCCCGGGGGCACGATGACACGCCCCGAATGAGTTTTACTCCCCCAACCCCTCTACACCGTGTATGACGGATTCATGTTTACACCTCCGTGTGTAAACTTGGGCCGGTGTACACGGCTACAAAACCCCAAAGGTAGGTGTCAACCTAGGTCTTGCTTGTTCGGGGGGCGGGTGATAACCAACGTAATAGGCAACCATATAATCCCGTAACTAAATTAATGGCATGCGCACACACACGCTACCATTGGCCACGGGCACACCCGGTTTTGGTGTGTCTCGGACAGAGAGACTCGTGTGTGTTGTGGAAATCCAAGTCCACGCACGGGTCTCTATAAAGAAAAATACCACGCCCATATCCCAACCCGTTTGGTTGGGTGTTGGGATAGAGGACCCCTCGGGTGTTGTGGAAATCCAAGTCCACTCGTGGGGAACTCTAGAGAAAACATTAATATACATATTCTCTCATAAACATATGCATGTGCACACTCGCCCTTTTCATCATATTGTTTGTTCCCTCTCGTTGCAGGCAGGAATTCCCCCGCGAATTTCATCAAGGACATGAAGAGCACACCCAGCCAGCATGCGGCCCCATGCAATGGCAATGGAGGGTACCCACTCCCAACCCGGGCACGCATAGCGACAGGGGACGAATACCCAGGCGGCGGAGACGGCCCAAATCCGCAACGCTACTCTCTGCCTTTGAAGACCCCACCCACTCATAGAGTGACGGGGCAAAGGCACCCACTGCAATTCATATTAGAATACTCGTATTGTAGAGGACGACCCCTCCCTCTAGGCTTAAGTCCTCGCCGTATGTAGTGGCAATTTTGCACGCCACGAAATTTTTTCCACGTAATGTGAGCCACACGAGTACTTCGTACCTTGTATACCTACCCTCGTGTGGACAAGGGCAAATCGGTGGAAAACCATCACGCCCAACACAAAAAGGGAAAATGGGTTGTACCCGCCAACCCAACGAAGTTTTCAAGCCTTCGCCATTTTGAGCAAATGATTTAGCTCGTTGGCTTGGGTCACGGGTCAGGGACGGTCGTGGGGTCGTGGTTTCGGTACGGGGCGGCACTCCGCAACCTTGCAAACACCACCATGCGCACAACCCGGCAGAGTCTTCGGGAAGTGCTTGCCACGTTGTTAGCACCCTTGACAGGGGGCGTCATCGTGGGCAGGACTGACGGCAGTAGTCCTGGTGGTGGTAGGAGTGCTCCAGTAAGACCCAAGGATAGGGGTTTGAATGGCATTAAGACCCCCGAAAGAACACGTCCCACTTCCGCCCCAGGCTATATGCCACGCCACCCCACCCCAAGGACTCTCAAGCCTTTAGCGGTGAGAGAGGTAGACGGTGGGGTAAACCTGCGGTACCCACCGCCCTGCTCCGGTGGGGATTTTTGTAACCGAGGAGCGCGCCGTGCATGCACATCTTCTTTCCTGTCTCCCACCGCTTCTCGCTCTCTCCTCCCTTCCCCAAACAATAATATATCCATATTGGTTAGGGTTTTCTTTTCGTGGCACGCTCATGAGAGCGGTCCACCAAGGTGGGCAAGGATGTCAACGGTTTGGGTGAGATTCTGTTTCTGCAAGTAATCTCTCCAAACTTTGTTGTAGGATGGTAAGAAGGTTTCAACGGGTTCCTCGGTATCCCAATCTTTGGTATAACCCTCCCACCGCACCTTGAAGAGAAGTCTCTTGCGGTAAGTACGGTGACTTAATATTTTCTTGACATTATAGGTGTCCTCCTCAAACTGGGAGGGCACCCTAGCAACCTCCTCCGTGTAATTTAGAGGCATGGGGGAGCGAGGGGAGTTGACCGTTTTCATTAAACAATCAACGTGGACGTCAACTAACCTCCGTTGGTCCACTTGAATAACATAGAGGTCGTGCGCCTTCTTGGCCACAACCTCATAGGGCCCATGCCAATAGGGACAAGTCTTATCGCCAAGATTTTTGCGTTGGCGACGGACCCATACGCGGTCCCCTTTTGAGAAATTGGGGGACATCCTCCTACTCTTATTATACTTACGAGCCATTGTCTCTTGCACTTGAATCATAGCCCTCCGTGCAAGAGCAATAAGCTCCTCACGCCGTTGGAAGTAGTGAGCGGCGTCTTGGGCCACCCCCTTAGGCTCAGCAAGAGGAGGCCCCTTAGTACGGTTGTGTTTACCAAACACAATCTCGTTAGGTGTATAACCTGAAGGACCTGTAGTCTCATGCCACGCTCGTACAACGGCGGGCAAAACCTCTACCCAATTAGTTTTCTTTCTCTTCAAGGTAATGGCTTTAGCAACGGCACGCCTTAGCTGCTTGCCAGTATTTTCGGCCTTGCCATTACCTTGGTGCCTACCCGCGAGACACATAGTTGAGCGGGCACCAATCTTAGAACAAAGGGTTTGGAAATATTGGCTCACAAATTGTGGCCCACGGTCGGAGCATATTTCACGAGGGGCTCCGAACCTATCCACCCAGCGCTCCATTACCAAATGGGCCGCTCTTCTCCCCGTTAGCCCTTCATCCTTGTCTTCATGACGGGGTTTAGGAATAGGGATCGCGATGAGGTAGCCGGAAAGCCGCCATACACATAGGAGCATTCGGTCATACACCTCTCCATCGTGGGAGGTGGAAGGGTAGTGAAACACATCAAGCGCTATGGAGTCCATGGGCTCCATAGGTATAGGCATAGGGGTCATGTACCCTTGCTTGCGCTTGGTGTCATGCGTGTGAATGGCACATGAGGGACACGTTTGACATTGCAGTTCCACTGCTTTGTACAACCCCTCACCTTCCACGCCATGGTTAATTTCCTTCCAGTGTTTTTCCACACTGGAGGTAGTTAAGTGAAATGCATCATGGTATTCGGCTACCAAACGATGCACTAGCGGCGTAGGAACACACCACCGTCCATTACGGACGAGCTTGTTATCCACCAACCTCACTCCATCTTGGAAGATCCCATTCAAGGCATCTTGCCACATTTGTTTGTAGCGTTGACAATTTGGGTAGTGTTTGACCCAATTTATCTCAAAAACATTGGGAGCATCCTCCCCATGTATAGGAGTTGCTTTCTTGTGGGACTTCCAAGATTTTTTTATCTTGACAATTCGCTCCAGTCTCCGAAGCTTTCTCTTTTGCTTCGTCCCCCCCCCCACTGGAGGCGAAGCCAGAGGGGGTGGATCACACGCGGGTGCCCCTTGAGCCCGAGGCGCCGCTTTAGACCTAGTAACAACGGGCGCCACAACCGCCCTAAATACAAGGGGGCGGGCGAGAAGTTCCTCCTTCTCGGCCGCCATCATGTCCCGCACATCCCCGGCCGCTTGGGCCGTCCCATGTATGGACACATCACCCAACGCCGGGTTAGCAGGGTAAGCCCAACGGGACAAGAAATCACCCACGGGGTTCACTGGCCCCGGAGTGTAAACCACATGGAGGTCGAATTTAGAGAACAATTCATGCCAACGTGCTTGGCGTGGAGAGGGACCCCCCACGGTTTTGAGGTCCTCCGTAGCCCAATTTTCAAGGCTACGGTGGTCCGTACGGACCTCCACGCGCTTGTTCCCCACCCAACCATGCCATTTTAAAAGCGCCGCCACTATGGCGTAGCACTCTTTCTCCCGAGGGCTCCAATTCAATTGGCTGCCTGACAATTTGCGGGAGAAAAAGGCAAGGGGGCGTAGGGCACCATCGGGACCTTCCTGCTGTAGGGCCGCCCCCACCGCCCAATTACTAGCGTCCGGGGTGAGGACAAAGTCCTTATCCCAATCGGCTAGTTGGAGGGGAACAATATCCGTAATAGCACGCTTGAGCTTCAAAAAGGCCTCGTTAGCCGAAGCATTCCACGTTAGGCCTATCTTTTTGCCATTCTTATGCTTAGGCAAATCCTTCAACATATTCATCAAAGGGGTAGCTATGGAGGCGCAGTGTTGGACATAGCCCGAATAATAGTTGGCGAGCCCCAAGAACCCCCGGAGCTCCCGAACATTATCCGGTTTGTCCCAACGCTCAAGCGCCAACATTTTCCCTGGCGCCGGCCGACGTGTGCCATTTTCCAACACATGGCCACAAAACTCAACCGAACGAACAAAGAAATCGGTTTTGCTAACCGAAGCAACCAACTCCTCTTTTCGTAGCCTATCCAACACGGCACGCACGTCGCGGTCGTGGTTAGCCAATAGCTCCTCCTCCGTCGCACCGGAGGAACCAATAATAATATCATCAATATATACGTCCGCACAATCCAAACCCTGCAAAACATGGTCCATGACCCGTTGAAAAATAGCGGGCCCATTCTTGATACCCATAGGCATAACACGCCATTGGTATCGCTTACCCGCCAAATTCATGGCGGTCTTAGCCCGGGATTCAGGGTGAAGGGGAATTTGATGAAACCCCTTACTCAAGTCCACAATAGTGAAAATCTTGTGTTTGGATTGATTTTCCAACATGTTTTCTATCAGGGGGAGGGGGTGTGCGTCGGGCAAGGTAGCCTCATTAAGTTTGCGGAAGTCCACCACGAGGCGCCACTTTCCTTTCTCTTTCTTGGGCACAACGAAACCGTTGGACGCCCATTCGGAGGCAGGGCACGGCTCAATCCAGCCACGAGCCAAAAAGTCCTCCACTATTTCTTGCTCCGCCGCAGCACGCTCCCCCACCAACCGTATAGGCTTCACGGACTTGGGTTTGACGTTCGGGTATAGGTCAAGTTTAGCAAACCCCAACCGCTCCGTACCACGGACCTTAGGGTGTTCCTGGTCCGGACGGAGACGAACCTCCCCACTAAAAACATCCCGCTCATAGTCCGCGAGGATGCGTTTCCTCATGAGCTCCACCTCCGGAGACACAATAGGCTCTTGGGTGGTGACAACGCCACCCACACGAGAAGCCGCCAACAATCGTTGAAGCCGGTTCGGACCCCCGTGGCCATCTTGGGGTCACTTGGGGTGTGTATCTATGTGCCGGCAAGCCGCCATTGGCTGATATCATGCTCCCCCATCCACCTGGACTAACCCGATGTGATAGTGTGATAGGTTTGGCCATTCCGGCTATGAGCGGCCATATTCAGAACCGAGGCACCGCCAGCGGAGATTTATATATCGGAATATCAGGAATCAACAGGGTTTTATTATCATAATGTTTCCGTAATTTTTCAGCCTTTCGTTCTGATGGTCAATGTATCGGCGACTGTCAGTTGGCTCGCGATTTTGCGTTAACCGATTGGTTAACTGTTATTTCCAGATATTTTGGCGGAAACGTTTCTGAAGGGTCAGATTTCATCTGTAAAGGGTTCGTTGCTTCCGCATTTTTCTAAATAAGCACTCGAACCTTTAATCCGAATTTTTCGTGATGTCGAAATCGGATTTTCGACTTCGACATCGCCGCACTTGATTTGGACTTCTTCGATTGGTCATACTCCTTTCCCTATGCCCGAATCAGGTTTCCCTTATACTTGCCACCCATTTGACTTGGAGATATAAGGGAAACAAAAGCGAATCGTGGGATCACTTTGAAGAGCCATATCTACGCGCGAGTGTGAGGAATGAGAATAAGGAAGGTTGGGTTAGAACTGCCGTGGTCTCAACTTAATTTAGGAAGCATCAAACGCCTTTGGTGTGTGCACATGCCCGGTGTAGCAAGGGAAAAGGGTCAAGAGGGTATAAAGTGATATATAACTCTTGGACCGTGCAACCGAATATTTTAATGCGACTTTCGAGTGTGCCGCATGGGTGTTGGGGTTGCATAGCAACTTTCCTTGGGTTCCTACGTATTTTTAACGTGAAGTTATGTCAATGGAGGGACATGACATATCATGGTGGGAGCCATATTTTGAGGGTATGTGTTGTATGCATGGTATATGTTTGATATGCTCACGCCCATGTTATATATCTTCGTGTGGCCGAAGAGATGGGGAGCCATACGTGACAAGGGCCTTGCCCATGTCCCAATTGTGGAATTCAAAGCGCTAGACCAAGTCTACCGCGTATGTATTGCTCATGGTATGTTTGACAAAGAGATCCATGGGTGCACTCCCATTTTCATGGGGCATGTAGATATTAGTGGCGAAGGTATCTCCATGCGCCCGATTGGGGATCCAAGTGGGGAAATTGTTCGCAAATGGTTCCAATCATTTGTGTATTGAACCATGAGCGGATATCATGGGTGAGCATAGAGATATACTATCATGACAACTTTGTATTTGGTCATATTTTCATGTTTTTGACCTCAATTTTTGCTCATTTTTGCGTTTTGTGTACTCACCTGGTCAGATAACAGCAAGAAGCCTATGGAGAGTCGAACCATGGTATGTTGTTCATATGTTGGCATATGCTTCGGAGTTGAACACCACCATATGCCGGATCGCGTACTCCATTTGGCTTGGCGCACGAAGGATCACAAGATTTGGTCTCAAGATCATGGGCTGACTTGGGCAGTGCGTGGCGCCCATATCCGAAGGGGTTTCGAGGGTGAAATGGGGATGTACATGGGCATTGGCCTTTGGTCTCTATCCTCCATGAATACTAGACTTCGATTCCATGCATGCTTTGAGCCTTCGGATAAGTAGTAACTTCAATTTTGAGCATATTTTGTGCATATGGCCAATATGCTGTGAATTGGCAGTTTTTTGACATGTTATGAGTTCAAACTCATAGGTCATTTCTCCAAGCCCAATCGACTCCAAGTCCAACCAAGGTTATGTCAGGGTAGGGCATGGTCCTGAGTACCACTCTAGGCCATGACACGCCACCTCCCCTATTGGGCTAGGATTTAGAGGCTTGGGAGTGAACACATTTTTTGGGTTTATATGGTGACTTTTGATATATGGCATTTAACCATCTTATTGGACTGGGTTCAGGGCATCATGCTGATGAGTCAAGGGAAGGTCTTGAGTCCAGGGAATGAGGGGTCTATGGCTGTGATTGTGTAAGTTTCCATCTGTCCCCAACTTTGCCTTATTTGCGTTCATATGCCAATTTCAGGGCTTTCTTCCTTGGTGCAATTCTTGTACATGCCCGCCACCGTGGGAATACCGGTGTGCTGAATGAAAGCCCGCAGCCTGATTTGGATTGTGAATTGGGTTATTGCTGTATTTGTGGGATCTGGTTGCCATTCAGGGTCGAAGGAGGATTGTATTTTCTATTTTCTATATTTTTGGATTTGGAACCCTGGATTTTGATAAATGCAAGCATTGATCCGGAGCAAGTCAGCGGGGATTACAGGCGGAAGGGGCACAGCGGGGGCCGGTCCTGGTAGGGACCTTCTTTATGGTAGCAGAGGCTTACCTGCTGCCCCTACCAACCGCCGACCCGGGGACTTGGGCCCTTATGAGCCCTGCCCAAGTACGCCCCGGGTGCGTATTGTGGACTCGGTGGAGACCACGCCGGAGATTGGAGCCATAGAAGAGCGGAGACGTTCAAGAGCATGGCGAACTCCGGAAGTTGAAGCCCGAAGAGAAGAACGACACTCGGGAAGAGGAGGACGTGACATGGAGGACCTGGTCTCCATGTGTGAGCGTCGCTGCCGAAAGGCTTGCAACCTCCGCTGCGCCGCGGAGGACTCTGATGAGGCCTGCCATTCAGGCAGCAGTGGAGGACGGGCCCGGCGCTACCGGAAGCGCGGGTCACCCAAGTCCGCGGCAAGGGACGCCGGGGCTATGGACACGGACCCCAGCCCGGTCAGGCTGTGGGAATCCGAGGGGCACTCCGAGGGCTATCGGACAGCCCACGAGCCACCTTCGGAGCCGGAGATGTCCGCGCCGATCGCCAGGGCGCATACAGCCCCTGAGCCCGCCCTGCAGCACGACGCCGAGGGCTTGGAGAGGCCAGCCAGGGCCCGGACGGCACCTGTGCCCCGGCACACGGGCCCAGAGACGGACGCCATAGGCGATACGCCTATGGGCGATGAGTCTGAGGTGCCGGGAACCGCGGGATGCGCTGGATCCGGCGGAAAGCACGCTACGTGCCACTGCGAGCACGTGTCCTTCCTCATGGGCAAGTACCCGAAGATGGGGATGGACGCCATCGTGAATCATCTTGACCGCCTGGACAACGCCAAGGACGCTCTAGAGGAGGACGTCGCGGGGATCCTGGACGACCAGTCGGCCGCGGAGAACCACATGGAGGAGCTGCGAGCGGATCAGGCCCGGTACCGGGAGAATCTGGAGCTGGCCCTGCAGAAGCAGCAGCAAGTGGTGGACAGCCTTCTCCACTTAGTGGAGGACATGTCGGGACGCCTGAGAAGGTTAGAGGAGCGACAGCCCCTCGCCTCGGGTCCGGAGCTCCCGGCAAAGCCGGCCGCGGTAGAGCTGGTGGAGCGGGTTAAGACCCTCAGGAGCGCCATGGAGAAACCCATGGGCGGCCCTGCAGAGGCACCATACGCGCCTCCGCGTGTTGACCCGGGTGCGCTGCCGTATGTTCCCCTGTTCAGCGAGTCAACAATGCTCGGGGAACACACGGCACCGGCTGGGTCCATGCGGGAAGGGCACGTAGCCACGGACCCGAGGAGCCTGACAGTGCAGATGTCCCACGCCGCCCAGGATCTACCGCCATCCACGACTACCTATGCAGTTTATGCGGAAGAAGAGATCCAGAACCAGACCACGCAGGGGCAAACCATGGGAAGGGCCGACGGACATGGTCGAGGGCATCCAAGCGGAAATCTGTGGGCGAAGGACCCCAATACGGGGATATGGACGGCCGATGGAAGAAGTCCTTCCCGCATTCCAAACCCCATGGGTTCAGGCCCAACTGGACCGCACTCCATGGAGGAGAGGGATGTACGGGGAGTGTACTCAAACCCCCCGGCCACAGGTGGTATCCGTCTCGGTGGAGTGGTGGCTGGAGACGTCGGAGACGCCATCAGGATCGACGACCTCAGGGGAATCAAAATCCCCTATTATGACGGGAACCCGTCCAACCTGGATGACTTCATCCTGGACTGGGAGGACTTCGCCGAGGAGGTCGTCGGCGAGATGCGGGGAGCGCCGCGGGACAAGTGGGTATGCCGGACATTCCCACACCGGCTGGCGCAGGACCTCAAGGAGGAGCTGCGGAATCAGATCCGGGAAGGATTGATCCGCACGGAACAGGCCTGCCTCCAGTGGCTGGAGGATGAGGAGCGGGTGGACGCTCCTAACCAGAAGCTGGAGGACCTGTGGTCCATTCCACTGCCGCTGGACCGCGGTGAGTTGCGGGTCCGGGAGTGGAACCGGTATCTGCGGAAGTACCGCAGATGCCTCAAGTTGGTGGAAGACTGGAACGAGGCCAGTGAGATCCGCCACTTGCTGAAGGACGTCCTCCCCGGCAGCTGGAAGAGGAGAGTGGAGGACGAGGAGAAGAAGCGCGCCAAGAGACAGGTGGCGGTGAGGATCATGGCGGCGGAGGATACCCATGCGGGTATCATGGAGTTCTTCAGGAGGAACCTGGGCGAACCCGACCGGATGTTGGGCCCGAAGAACGCCGTGTACGTGGAGGTATTCGGGGACTCCATGGGGCAAAGGTTGCTGCGCCTCAACAACGTGGAGTGGAGGCGCGGGGAGCCGCTGAAGATGCAAGTCATCTTCGCTCGCATGAGCCTGGACGAGATCGTGAAGTACATCACGGTGGAGTTGAAGCTCAATGCGAAGAACGAGGCCCACGTGCAGGATCGGCATGGTCATGGACAACGAGGACACCGAGACGACCGCCATCATCGGGAGATCCAGGAGGACACGGCCAACTCCGCGGAGGATGGAAGTGGAAGTGGCCAAGACCACTGGTCCCGGGAGGATCACGAGGAGGCCCATTTCTTCGCGTTCGTGGCGCACAACGTGAAGAACCATGGGCAGGATCGGTCCAGATGGAGCCAGGTGGGACCCAGGAAGAACAGAGAAGGACCAAGGAGGATCGGGAACCCACCGCTCTCGTTCCGAGAGTACAGGTCTCAGCACGATGGGTGCTGGGTCTGCTATGGCAAGGGACACAACCATGCACACGACCACCGTCAGTGCAAGGTGTATGAGGCGGACAAGAAGGCCTACTTCGCCGCTCACCCCGAGAAGAAGCCCAAGGAGCAGCGGATTTCCGACTGGAAGGCGAAGGGCGGAGACGGGGGAAAAGGCCAAGGCAAAGGCCAAGGAAAAGGCGGAGGAAGAGGCTATGGTGGTGGACCTGGCCAAGACCGACGAGTGAGGTCGATCGAGGAAGTTGCTGAGGACATGTTGAGGACGTTGGCGGAACTCAAAGCCCAGCAAAGTGGAGGACAAAGTCCTGGCGGATCGCAGCCGGAAGGGGCTGCGGGAAGCCAAGTATAGAGGAGCCCCCACGGGAGTGGGACCTCGGAGGTCTCTCCTCCGAAAATCAGTGGAATCCCTGAGAAGGCGAAGGCACATCGGGTGCCGAAGAAGGCTCCGGAAGAGCCAAAACCACTGAGTTTCGCCACTCCCAACCCCTGGAGCGCCCTGCCAAGGGAAGTACATGTGGGTACGGGACATGGCAAGAAGGAAGGAGCGACCACGGAGAGCCCCGTGGACGGGCAGGACCAACCCAAGATCTACACCATCCGTGACCATACCCTTGAAGTCCTGATGCACCCGGACGTGCTAGAGTTGCATGCCGTGAGAGTCTTCCATACACCTCATGGCGACGAGCGGCAGTTGCACTTGAAAGTGCGAGTACGGTGCGGACGAGAGGAGAAGGTGGTGGATGTGTTGGTGGATACGGGTGCCCAGGTGAGCCTGGTCCGGAGAGGGTTGTTCAAGGAGGAATTCCTGCAGCCCAGCCGGAGGCCGGTCCGCCTGAAGGTCGCCAACGGAGAGATTATGGGTGGTGGCACCCATGAGGCCACTATCAGTATGGAATTCTGGGAGCATGAGCGCTTGAACCGCCCTGATCAGGCGAAGAGAAGCACTCTATCCGGGAACTTCTATGTGGCCGACATTACTGATTGGGATATGATCATGGGGTACGACTTCATGGTGGCCAACGCCATTGGAGCCCTTCCCCATCGCGCAACGCTGGTCCGGGAGGACGATGAATGCCTCACATGGCTGTCCACGGATTATGCGTGCGGGTCATCCCAATGGAACGCTGAGGAAGAGGATCGGATCGTCCGAGCGGTGCAAGCTGTGGGTGTCAAGTCCAGAGGAGACCGTGGAGTTCAGCTCACGGAGTATGGAATGGCGCCGCAAGTGTACACCAGGATGACTCAGACGCTGGGAGCTGAAGTGCCCGAGACGGACGTCTTCGCTTCCCGGGATGCCCCACTTCTGCGGAAGTGTAGGAGGCATTGGCATCGAGGAGATTCAGCCTGGCACAGGCATTGGGGTTTGAAGGAGTGGGGACCCATGTATTGGCATGGCTCCCTGGATAACACCAGACGTACGGTGGAGAAGATCATCGCGGATAGGGCGAAGGGGATCCTGGTCATAACCGGCATAGGTTCCACCCCATGTCCGCTGGAGGGTCTCAAGTCGACGCTGGACTCCATCACCCTGAACGAGATGTCATTCGGGCCAGAGGAGGAGTTGTTCATCGACGCCAAGGGTGTATCAATGCCCTCCCCGGGTCAAGCGTGGGGTACCAAGGCTTTCCTGGTGGATGGGGCGCAAGCCCAGCCCACGGGTGATGAAGCATTCATCCGTAGGGTGGAGGCGGTGCCCATGAAGGTCATGTTTGAGCCCAAGGAGGGGACGGATCAGCCTATTGATGGCATTGACATCCTGTCCCACTCCGAGATCGACGACGTCGTCAACTACATGCGAATGGGGATGCACGACCGTGTGGCAGACAAGAAGAGGCGGGCCATGGTCACATCTCCGCATTGGTGGGATGACAAGATGTTGGTCACCGGCAAGTACGAGAAGGACGAGTTCGTGGCGAGGGTCATGGACCACATCGCGGACCAATACGATTGTCCGGTTGGGTCGGACCCACCAACATGGGATTTTCCAAGAATGGGTGCCGATAGCGACAGTCACCAGCCCGAGGCCGCAAATTTCCGAAGGTTATCGGTGGGAAGAGCTCCCCACGACGATGAAGACGGCATATCGGACGAGGAGAAGTCGGAATCGGACCCAGAAGAGGCCTATACCGCAGTGCGGTCGGTTGTATCTATACCGAAGCAAGCGGCTGAAGAGGCCCAGGAGAACCCGAAGGTCGCCGAGCTGAAGGAGAGGCTGATCAGGGCCTATCCGCGGCTATTCAGTGGCGTCGCCAACAAGAACCCTCCAGATCGTGGGAGGTTTGGTACAGCGAAGATCAAGCTGAAGCCGAACCCGAAGATCTATCGTCATCGGGAGTACCAACTTCAGGGCGATCGGGCCGAGGCCATGAAGAAGCTGTTGGCCGAGTTCATTGAGCGGGGATGGATCGAACCCTCCGACAGTGAGTGGGCCAGCCCAGCCTTCATCGTACCCAAGAAGGAGAAGGGCGAGTGGAGGTTGGTGGTTGATTACAGAGGTTTGAACGAGCAGACCGAGCACGACTCGTACTCGCTCCCCCTGATCGACTCCATCCTCCAAAAGCAACAGAAAAAGCGGATCTTCACGGTGTTGGACCTGAAACACGGTTACCACCAGATGCCGCTACACCCGGACTCCAGGCCCTGCACAGCGATGTCGACGCCGCTTGGGCCCATGCAGTGGAAAGTGGTGCCTATGGGTGCCAAGAATGGCAACGCCGTTTTCCAGCGCATGATGCAGGACCTACTCGGTCCTGTCCGGGACTGTGCCGATCCCTTCGTGGATGACATCATCATCGGGTCCGGCACGGAGAACATGACTGAGGACGAGCTCATCGACGCGCATGAGAAGGATCTGCGCCGAGTGCTCAGCGAGTTGGACAAACACAACATGGTGTGCAAGCCCACCAAAGCCTCACTATTCGTGAAGGCTGTGGAGTTCGCGGGTCACGTGGTTGGTCACGGGCAACGCCGTCCCATGCCTGGGAAGCTGGCGTCCCTGCACCACTGGGAGAAGCCCCAGACCATCAGCGAACTCCGGTCCTTCATGGGGTTCTGCAACTACTATTTGGGCTATGTCCGGATGTATGCAGAACTGTCGGGGCCGCTGCACAAGATGCTGCAAGTGGGCAAGTTCAATGGCCGGAAGGGGAGCAAGAAGAAGTTTGACTGGACCCCTGAGGCTGAGGATGCGTTCAACCGCCTGAAGGAGCGACTCCTGGGGCAGTTGGGGCTATTCCTGGTGGACCCAGACAAGGGATTCGTGCTACGGACGGACGCCTCGGACTATGCTGTGGGGGCAGTCCTCGAGCAGATCCGAGACAACGGGTCGCATGTACCCGTGGCGTTCTGGAGCCGGATCCTGGCCGAGGGCCAACGCCGCACCTGGACTGCGAGGGAGAAGGAGACGTACGCCATTGTTTGTGCGCTCAGGAAGTGGTCTGGCCACATCGGATTGCAACCGGTAGTGGTTTGCACGGACCATCAGTCCTTGCAGAGCTGGTACCAGGAGCACGTCGACACCCCCTCGGGACCGGCGGCAAGGAGGGCCCGGTGGCACGAGACGTTCGCCAAGTTCGACCTCAGCGTCGTATACGTCCCGGGGAAGGACAACACTGTGGCAGATTGCCTCACTCGGTGGGCCTACCCCGCGGGCAAGGCTTGGATGGACATATCCAGCCATGGAGACGCCGAGGAGACCGAGGAGGCCAAGCGCATCATCGAGATGGAGAAGGTCATGGAGCAGGAGGGGGTCAAGTGCTTTGTGGTGATGGCAAACCGTACGGACCTGGCCAAGTTCCAGGGTGCCCGCGTCCAAGCTATTCGAGAGGAAACCCTCGAGCAATGGATGGTGGCCCCTGTAGAGCTAGTCAGGTCGGTGCTCACAGAGGACTGGTCGGATGACTACGCGGCATCCGAGCACTGGGGCAAGTACTGGAATGCCGTGAGCGCCCCGTCGGACGACGAATGGCCTGAGGGCTTGACCGAGGATGGCGACAAGTTGTTCCTCAAGGACAAGCTGCTGGTGCCCGAGAACCGAGTGGAGCAGCTCATTGACCATTGGCACAACGCCCAGCTCATGCATCCGGGCCGAGACAAGATGCAGCAGGACCTGGAGTGGCGTTTCAAGTTCCCTCCGGGGTACTACGCCATCCTGGACAGGTTCTGCAGCGACTGTGCCGTGTGTCGGGCCACGAAGAGCCCCAACCACTCCACAGCGGGCAACCCGGTGTATACGGCTATACCGGAGGCCCCTATGCGGTCCGTGGCCATGGATGTGTTCGCCATGCCGGAGGTTACCGTGGAGGGAGAGACATATGATTGTGTCATCCTAGCGGTGGACAGGCACAGCGGGTATATCGTGGCAGTCCCGGGCAAGAAGTCCAAGAAGAAGGACAAGAAGGACAAGCATGGAGTGGGGCTGCAGGCCAAGACCGTCGCTAATGCCATGATCAGGCATTGGCTGACGATTTTCGATGTCCCAGCTGTCATCTGCAGCGATCGGGGCAGTCAATTCGTGGGGACGTGGTTCAAGACGATGTGCAAGCACATGGGGATTCGGCATGCCAAGACCGTGGCGTACCACAGCCGGTCGAATGGCCGTGCTGAGGTGGCCGGGCGGCAGATGTTCGAGAAGTTCCGCCAGCTACACATTGACGAACCGGGCCGGAACTGGTATAACTCGCTGTGGAGAGTGCTCCAGGCGTATCACGACCTTCCGGGACCCACTGGACTGTCACCCCATCGCATCCTGTTCCTACGGGATCGAGTGTCACGCACTCTCCCGTGGATGAACCATGGCAAAGTGGCCCGGGATGCGAACGCTATGATGTCTGAGGCGGACGACACGGCGGCCAAAGTGTGCAAGGCACTTCAGGACGAGCATGACAAGAGGGCCAAGTACTTCAAGCAAGGAAAAGTCCAAACGTATGCTCTCCAAGACACTGTGTGGGTGGAGCGGCACCACAAGGATGTCCTGTCCAGGCATCGGCAGGCATCTTGGTATGTGCCGGGGGTAATCGTGCGGAAGGTCGGACAGGATGTGTATGCGGTTCGTGTGGGGGATAACAAGATCCTGGACCGCGACCATACCCAGCTTCGTCCCCGAGCACCAGACCCCAGCGGACGTCCCGTCACCTTCGAGTTCACGGCCGGCGATGTGGACTCGGACGACGAGGGTGAGGACGACGATTTCACCGCGGAGAAGATCCTGGCGGACAAGCCGGACCCGGGGACGCCTGGGGGAAGGCTTTATAAAGTCCGATGGAAGGGATTCGCCGCGTCCAGGGACTCGTGGGAACCTCCGAGCAGTTTCGTGCCGAGGTATACCACGGTCTGGATGGACTACCTAAAGAAAAAGGGTATTTCTTTGGATGTCAAGGACGTATTGGTCCATTTGGTTGCTGCTGTAGCACCGTAATGGATCCCCCCTTGGCATTTTGTTTGTTTCTGTGAATGGGGAGACAAGTGAGGGCGTTCATCCGGGGATTTTTCGGCCTTGATCGGCCATATACCCCCTTCACTCGATCTCCACATATATATTGCATTGTGGTATACTTATTTAGGTCGACCGACGACGTTTTTCTATCTTTGATCCCCTTGGTCCATGTTGTAGATCAAGAGGAGACCGGATATGGCGTAGGGCGCTGATTATCAGTGTCCTCACCCCTCCCTTGGGGCATGGGGGACGCCTACGACGTGTGTGGGGCCTCCATGTGTCCTTGGGACATGGAGGGGGGGGTTGGAGCCCGTTGGGGTCCTCCCGTCCTCTCTTCATTGGTTTCCGAGCGGATACACCGCTCTGAGAAGGGGGGTGAAGCCGGTTCGGACCCCCGTGGCCATCTTGGGGTCACTTGGGGTGTGTATCTATGTGCCGGCAAGCCGCCATTGGCTGATATCATACTCTCCCATCCACCTGGACTAACCGGATGTGATAGTGTGATAGGTTTGGCCAATCCGGCTATGAGCGGCCATATTCAGAACCGAGGCACCGCCAGCGGAGATTTATATATCGGAATATCAGGAATCAACAGGGTTTTATTATCATAATGTTTCCGTAATTTTTCAGCCTCTCGTTCTGATGGTCAATGTATCGGCGACTGTCAGTTGGCTCGCGATTTTGCGTTAACCGATTGGTTAACTGTTATTTCCAGATATTTTGGCGGAAACGTTTCTGAAGGGTCAGATTTCATCTGTAAAGGGTTCGTTGCTTCCGCATTTTTCTAAATAAGCACTCGAAACTTTAATCCGAATTTTTCGTGATGTCGAAATCGGATTTTCGACTTCGACATCGCCGCACTTGATTTGGACTTCTTCGATTGGTCATACTCCTTTCCCTATGCCCGAATCAGGTTTCCCTTATACTTGCCACCCATTTGACTTGGAGATATAAGGGAAACAAAAGCGAATCGTGGGATCACTTTGAAGAGCCATATCTACGCGCGAGTGTGAGGAATGAGAATAAGGAAGGTTGGGTTGGAACTGCCGTGGTCTCAACTTAATTTAGGAAGCATCAAACGCCTTTGGTGTGTGCACATGCCCGGTGTAGCAAGGGAAAAGGGTCAAGAGGGTATAAAGTGATATATAACTCTTGGACCGTGCAACCGAATATTTTAATGCAACTTTCGAGTGTGCCGCATGGGTGTTGGGGTTGCATAGCAACTTTCCTTGGGTTCCCACGTATTTTTAACGTGAAGTTATGTCAATGGAGGGACATGACATATCATGGTGGGAGCCATATTTTGAGGGTATGTGTTGTATGCATGGTATATGTTTGATATGCTCACGCCCATGTTATATATCTTCGTGTGGCCGAAGAGATGGGGAGCCATACGTGACAAGGGCCTTGCCCATGTCCCAATTGTGGAATTCAAAGCGCTAGACCAAGTCTACCGCGTATGTATTGCTCATGGTATGTTTGACAAAGAGATCCATGGGTGCACTCCCATTTTCATGGGGCATGTAGATATTAGTGGCGAAGGTATCTCCATGCGCCCGATTGGGGATCCAAGTGGGGGAATTGTTCGCAAATGGTTCCAATCATTTGTGTATTGAACCATGAGCGGATATCATGGGTGAGCATAGAGATATACTATCATGACAACTTTGTATTTGGTCATATTTTCATGTTTTTGACCTCAATTTTTGCTCATTTTTGCGTTTTGTGTACTCACCTGGTCAGATAACAGCAAGAAGCCTATGGAGAGTCGAACCATGGTATGTTGTTCATATGTTGGCATATGCTTCGGAGTTGAACACCACCATATGCCGGATCGCGTACTCCATTTGGCTTGGCGCACGAAGGATCAAAAGATTTGGTCTCAAGATCATGGGCTGACTTGGGCAGTGCGTGGCGCCCATATCCGAAGGGGTTTCGAGGGTGAAATGGGGATGTACATGGGCATTGGCCTTTGGTCTCTATCCTCCATGAATACTAGACTTCGATTCCATGCATGCTTTGAGCCTTCGGATAAGTAGTAACTTCAATTTTGAGCATATTTTGTGCATATGGCCAATATGGTGTGAATTGGCAGTTTTTTGACATGTTATGAGTTCAAACTCATAGGTCATTTCTCCAAGCCCAATCGACTCCAAGTCCAACCAAGGTTATGTCAGGGTAGGGCATGGTCCTGAGTACCACTCTAGGCCATGACACGCCACCTCCCCTATTGGGCTAGGATTTAGAGGCTTGGGAGTGAACACATTTTTGGGGTTTATATGGTGACTTTTGATATATGGCATTTAACCATCTTATTGGACTGGGTTCAGGGCATCATGTTGATGAGTCAAGGGAAGGTCTTGAGTCCAGGGAATGAGGGGTCTATGGCTGTGATTGTGTAAGTTTCCATCTGTCCCCAACTTTGCCTTATTTGCGTTCATATGCCAAATTCAGGGCTTTCTTCCTTGGTGCAATTCTTGTACATGCCCGCCACCGTGGGAATACCGGTGTGCTGAATGAAAGCCCGCAGCCTGATTTGGATTGTGAATTGGGTTATTGCTGTATTTGTGGGATCTGGTTGCCATTCAGGGTCGAAGGAGGATTGTATTTTCTATTTTCTATATTTTTGGATTTGGAACCCTGGATTTTGATAAATGCAAGCATTGATCCGGAGCAAGTCAGCGGGGATTACAGGCGGAAGGGGCACAGCGGGGGCCGGTCCTGGTAGGGACCTTCTTTATCGTGTGGCGCCTTTACGTTTTCGGTAACGCTTAACGGTAGTGGCCCTCCCACCCAATAACTCTCGTTCAATTTTCGCAATGCGTGAACGCACGGATTCTTGTGCCTCCAAATCTTCGGGAGTAGGATCAAGAGTAACGGGTGCGAGGAGTTTTTTATGGGTCGCCTGATACGTGAGGGTGCGCACCGAAGCGAAATGGTTCGGCACCCTTTCATCCTCCGACTCTTCCTCCGAGGTCATGCCCGGCTCGCCATCCGTGTTGGGGTTAGAGACGGCCGGTGCCAAAACGGAGGCCACATGACATTTAGTGGCCGCCAAATTTTCCTCCGCAATACCACCGTCCACGTATAGCGCCACCCTGGACCAACCCCGTTGAGGAAGGGGCGTGAGGTGGTCATTCTGATAGAGACAGGCTTTAGTCTCTGGCCCAGGAAGGTGGTACCCTTGCAAAGTAATTTCCATAAGGGGTTTCCACCACTCCCTATGTGTCCACTTCGGCCCTACGACGATGGCTCGTAGTTTTTCTTGCCGAATTTTCCGAACACAATCGGAAAACCGATGATAGGGAGGGCACATCCAATACAATTTGGAGGGGTCCGCGGGAGTGGAAAAGAAATCTTCAAGCGGCGAAACCCAACGGGTAGCCTGAGCCATACCCGGGACCCTATTGAAGGCGTCCACGTCGGGGTTTTTGCCAAATTGTTTTTTGACACGTGCGGCCCAATATGGCGTGAGGCCATAGTCAGACTGGGTCCACATGGACCCATCACGCCGCGTAGGTAGAACATCACGGGCAAGGGCTTCGGGAGCAAATTCAACGAGCTCCAAAGCACAAGCCCGGTCCTGTACGGGGGCCACGGAGGAAGCGGTCAAGGCATAGGATATGTGTTTCTCGGCCTCAACACGGTTAGGCGGTTCGCCACCAGGGGGCGTAACCACAATGGCCGGGGCAGGGTGCGTAGGAGCGACCGCCCCAATGACTGGAACGGTTAGGCCCCACACGGACTGACGTGACACCTTACCATGAATGGGTTTCACCAAAAATGGTTTGCCGGTTCGTGGAGCCTCACGGAAGTCCTCAATCCAAAAACGGGGGTGCACTGGATGGTGAGAGTACAAACAATTGAAACGGGCAAAATGGCTCACACAATGTTCGTAACCCCATGGTTGCCCCAAAACCATATCCCAAGGTAAATTCGGGACAATGTACGGGGACACGCCATACTGGGCAACACGAGGAAGTGAAACACTACCATCCACAACCCCCGTAAATTGAATTTTGACGTCTATTTGCTCGTCCCCCCCTGGCAAAGGCGTCTCATTATCTGCTTGGAGTAGGCGCCTCCGTTGAGGGGATTCATATTTTTCGGAGAGTTGGTCTCCAAAAACATTGGGGTTGGCCAAAGCGACCGCTTGGCACCCAAAATCCACCAAAACACGGAGGGCCTTGCGTTCTCCATTGGGCAAAACAACCTGAACGGAAAGTTCGGTTTGAATCTCACTAGTCACTATATGCCCCTTCATGACTCTCGATGGAACGAGAGCCACGGTAGTGTCACAGGGGTGCCCGAGGTTTTCTTCTTTCGAAGGGGGCGCCTCTGGGCACTCCTACCAACGTCCGCGCCCGTTCGGCGCTCCCTTGCCTCCTTTATCGCCCTTGCCGCCGCCACCCTTATAACCACCACCACCCTTATCACCACCGCCACCCTTATCGCCACCCTTAGGCTTACCACCTTTAGACTTACCCGCAATGTTCCAATGAGTGTCATTGCACGGAGAATTAGGCTTACACGTCCAAAGGGTGGTATTGGTGGCACCTCAATCAATCCAAGACATGTCCATATCCGTTTGTTTACGTGTTTTCCAATGTTTGGAACACGGAACCCAAAAGGTAGGTGGCGGTTTAGCCCCGGGGTCGACGGGTTTCTTCGCCGGAGGTTTAGAGTGACCCACGGCGTTGACGGAGGTGTCAGCGGGTTCGGAGGTGTCAGGGTCCGCCGTAGCCTCCGCATTAACCGCATGCACCGCGGTTTTATTGTGAGAAGGGCGATGAGTGTACGTCACCGTCGTCTTGTCTCCTTTATTGAGGCGTTCGAGAGCTTCCCTCTCTGACACGCTTTTATGGGCAAGGGCGTAGATTTCCGCAGGCTTCAAACGAGGCCTACGTTGCTCCACTTTCATAGTGTAGCCGCGTGTGTGAGGTGTGTTGTTGAGTTTCAAGATCCACTCCTGGAGAGCCGGGTCTTTGCAGTCAACTATCACCCCCGGCCCCGAATAGGAAACAATCTCAGGAACCGTAGTGCAAGCTTGAGCGCTATATTTCCTGAGTTCTTTTTCGAATGGGGCGCGACCCGGCGAAGGGTCAAGGCCACTAAAATCCACCACATAGCTGTCTGGGCTATTCTTAGCCTCTTGCTTGACGACCTTCTCCTTGATCCAGGGGAGCTTGCTTAGGAGCTGCTCCCGGATCACGTGGGGACGAGTCTCATTGCTCAGAGGCAACAAACGTTGCCAACGAGCATAGAAATCTTCAAGGTCGATGAGGGTCACTTGCCCTTTAACCACCCTGGGGGTGAGGGCTCGCCACCTTTCATCAGCCCTTGAGGGGTCATACTCGTGGAAACGATGTTCCAAAAAGTCCCACAACTCTTTGAGGGTGGGGGCCGTGCGTGTGTGGTGGGTGGCCTCGGCAACCCGGGCGTTGATGATCGCCTTTAGCCATGGGGGCAAGGTACTCAAAATCATTTTTGCCTCGTTGGCCTTTCGGTACATGGAATCACACCCCCCCAACCATTGTTGAAGCTTCTCCACCCACTCGTCGTAGCACTCTAGCTGCCCATTAAATTGCGGTTTAGGCATATCACTATCCTCCACCGCTTTGGTGTAACTATTTTGCACCATAGGCATTTGGTACGGGTGGTAAGCAGGGGGAGCCATGGTTGGGGGTGCACCTCCACTTGCACTTGGTGCAACTTTCACTGGAGAGACTGTACACGTATCCGTAGGATGAGAGGGCGTGTACGAAGGTTTCCCAGGGGAAGTGAAAACATTTTTCGTGAGGGGATTAATGTTCCATAACGAAGAGGTGTTCTCCTCTTCATTGGCCCACGGGGCCGTAGGCTCCGTGGGGTGTTCTTCGCCCTTAGGCGTCGCCCTCCACTCGGGAACAGCACGTTCCTTCTGCTTTTCGGCGATTCCCCTCCACGATGTAGGTTCTTGGGGGTGGGGGTGTTCGTGGTGTTCTTCCCCCCCCCTCGGCCACCCCGAATCCGGACAAGCGTTCGGATGGTAGATGCAATCGTGGGATGGGTGGACGGAGAAAGGAAGGACACACCCACCACCGGATGAACCGGATGGCGCGCCCATGGGCGCCGTAGGCGCCGCCGGTGTAGGATTAGGAACGGGCGGAGGCACCGATGGCGGGGGTAGGACCACCGTAACGGGTTCCGCAGGCGTGGAGTACCAGTGGTCCCACGCATCGATCCTAGATGCAACGGCGGCGTAACGTGTAGCGAGCGACTCCACTGCGCTAAAGCACTTAGCCGTGTTGCCGTTGGACATCTTAAGATGATCTGCCACGCTAGCCTCCACCACCTTAGAATCCCGTTGGTAGCCCTGAACCACCGCGTCAAACTTAGCCAAATTAGACAAGATTTGGGTCATCCGGTCCCCGTAGGACTGACTGATGCCCACGGTAGAGGCTACTGCCTGAGAAAGTTCCTGATGGGATCGCTGCAACTCCAGATTCTGATTTCGCAGGTCCCTCACCTGTGCCATCAGAGATTGGATGCACGTTTCGTAGTGCACCACACACCGGGAACAGCCACAGGTGTGCTGTAGGTCTTCCTCCCCCCGTGTAGGAGTGGGGCCCCCAGAATGTCGAAAGGATGGACCCCCCCCTGCACGAGGAGGAGATGACCCACCACCGCCCCCCCCAGCAGCCCCCCCTGCCACGGAGGGACCAGAGGGCCCCCCCGCAGGGCGAGACGGGGGTGTGGGGCGCGCAGCAACAGGCGCTGGCGCCCCCCCACTAGAGGGATGTCTCCCCCCCGAACCCCCACCACTAGATGGCCGAACCAGGTGCGGGATTCCTTGCACGTGCTCGATGTAAGCCACCTGGCGGTGGCGGGGTGACGGCGGAGGGGGAACATGACCAACAGCATTCGGTCGCGGCGGTGGGGGTGGGGAATCGTCCACCACAATATACTGTGGTGACTCATGAACCACCATAGGTGATCGAGTTCTCGGATGGGAAGCAAAAACAGGCTCCGATCCCGTTGCAACCCCTGGATCCCCCCCCCAATTGGGCAGTTGGGGGTCCTCCGTAGGAGATGTATTTGTGGGGGGAGAGACCAAATTTATTGGGAGGGTTGCTGAACCTCCCTCCACCTGATTCCCTCCCCCCCAGCACAGATTGTTGACCTTCGGCATTGCCGGAGAATCATCCACTAGGGATGGACGATCTTTCGTGCCACTCATAGGCATTGGAGATGTAGTACCGGCCCGGTCCTCCGTAGGCTCCGGAGATTCCACGACAAGACACGGGCGGTTTTTGACGCCGCTCATAGGCACCGGGGACTCTTCCACAGCAATGAACTGAGGGACCGGAGAGTCCTCCACCGTGATGTAGTGGGGGGCCGGGGATTCCTCCACAAGCATGGGGCGATCCCTGGTCCCTGACATAGGTTCAGGAGGTGCAGGCGACGAGGCAACGGAAATAGGGGAATGATGGAGTTCATGACGTTCCAACACTCCAATCTCCTCCTCCTCATCGTCGTTCCACTGCTCCACCGCCAGGGGGAACCACTGGTCACACTCATCCTCCTCGATTTGCGTGGGGGATTCCTCGATGATCGTAGGATTTAGCCTGGATCCGCTCTGGGGATTGGGATACGCTCCCAGGGCAGGAGATTCCCCCACCAGGGAGGGAAACCGCCGCGATCCACTCATTGGAGTGGGCGACGATTCCACCACAGTGGGGTTCTGCCTAGTCCCCGACAGGGCTTGCTGGATCAGGGCCACGGCCTCTCGAGCCGGACCCAGATGGCCATGGGGATCAGGCGTGAGCGCGAGTACTCGACGGTTTTCAGCGTCGAGTTGGTCAACAATGGGGCTGATGGGCCCTGCCGCAAACAGGTTTTTTCTGACCTGAGGCTCTGGCAACCCCCCTAGCGACGGAGGAGTGCCAGAGTCGACCACGATAGGCCCCATTGGCGAAGCCATCGTACCCCAGTCGGCAGCGCGTGAGGGCGCAGCGTTCGTACGCTCGATCACCCCAGTAGATAGGTCGATTACTGCCCGATTCTCGGCGCTAGTAACGGTTCCCGAGCCCATAATAGGCGATTGTGGTCCTCTTATCGCTCCCTGAGGCTGGCCGTCTATTTCCCCCCCAACCATCCCAGGTACACCAGCTGGATTTCGAGGATGGGGGGCCCCGATGGGAACACTCGGGGATTTCGGAAACTTAGGATTTGTAGCCACTTGGGGCTTGGCCCGTTTTTGCGGCCCCTGCCCGGTCGATGGGGTCAGGGCCGAGGAGGTCCTGAGAGTGGGGACCTGGACACCCTCAGCTATCCCTCCCGGGGAAGAGATTTTAATTTGAATTTGGTCCACGATGTCTTGGACCGATCGCTTTCCGCGATGCCAAACGCCCAACAGAGACGAAAAATTTTCGCCTCTGCTACCATGAAACCAGACCGGGTGGTCAGGAGCAGAGGTCGCAGTGGCATGGGCAGCAACATTGCTTGGCACCGAAGACATAACGATAGTGTTGACTGAATAGTATCCTGCAAACAGATATGGTACACATAGCCAATGAAATACCTGATATGCACATATGAGAAATCCACCCTATCATCCACTAATTCATATATCTACTAAACATCCATGATTGCCTTATCTATCCCACATCCTATGTTCCTAACAAGGAAATGGAATATGATATACCCTATCCCACATATATCCCATATATAGGGCCAAATAATGTTCCCTTAGGGGTAAAATGCCAGGGTAGGGTTGTGACCTGCTTCAACCATGCACGAGCCATCAAAAACGCAAAATTGGTCACTCCCCAAAATATCACAACCCTCAACATCATGGCCAACCTCTACGAGTCCCAAGCAAGAACCTTCATCTACACCCCCACCACAAATTACGACTTCAACAAGGACGCCTCGCACAACACAACCGCTCACGTGAACATGTTGCTCAATGCCTTAGCGTCGCTTGCGCGTGCTAAAATACATGTAAGGGGTACGCTAATTCTTTTGGTGTCGGACCCGAGAGTGTGTGAAGCCACTACCGGGATTTGGGATTACTCTCAGCCTATGCCAAAGCAAGGAGGTTTATGGTTGACCAAAAAATCTCCCAAAACTTTGTTCCGTTGAATATGATGCTCAAGAATGATCAAAAACCTTTTGACACTTGCTCCGCCCCACACCCGGAGGGATATATTATGATTACTTTGGATAGCCTTTCCGAGTTCCAATACACACCGCCCAAATTCTCTCCTATTTTGCCGGGCCATGACCTTGCACATGCCGAGGCTTTTATCTCTCCGCAACAAGAAGCCCATCACACACCACCAATCACCGATTATGTCAGAATTGACATTTCGCGAGACCTCGAAGTCCTCACCGAGGAGGATGCTTTCCAATTTTTCAACAAATTAATCAAACCCGACCTCCAAGATGCCTCGTCCATTGCCTCCACCAATTGTGCACACTACGGCGGTGAGATAAAAAAACGTGTCTCGCCCATTGGAAGCACCCATACTCGTTTCGACATCGAAACCAACTCAGCCCTCTCCTCCCAAATCGCCAAAACCGTTCAATCCCATTACCCACTAGACAGGAATCCACTCATTATGGCTTTCCCCTACAACCTCTCCGCCCATGAAAACACTTTCATGATCTCCGGCACAAAAAGCTCTGCTAAAAGCGGAGCCAAACTCGAACCCACCGAGCTTCTATATCGAGTGGCCTCTCTTGAAAAAATGAATTCTATCCTGCAATACGCAATTCTACGCACCAAATACTCAGTATTGGTGCATCTGGATGTCCACTCCATTCCAAGTAACACCGAAACACGAGTTTCAGAACTCAAATGGATGAACGAGCAATGCAAGAAAGCCGGCCACACCTTTTTCAATCACGATAACACTTATGCAGTTTTGTCCGTCGCTCCACTAAGCTACCGGGCTAAACCCTCCTACACACCAACCGACGCCAAATCGGTTGTCATTTGTGCTCCACGCTCCATAAGTTTTAGAGACATCAACAAAGCAACTTCACTTTTTGGTACCTTCACCTCCATCCAACCACTGGAATCCAACCCAAGTGCCAAATCACACCAATATTTTGAAGCACTCTTTCAAAACCTGGGATCCGGTATCCTAGCACACCAAGAAAAAGTTCAATTCTTATGCCACAAAATCTGCCATTTTTCAACGAAATCGGCGAAAAATAGCCATTTTTTTATCAAAAATTGTTTGTTTTTTTTAGCCTGAAACAAGCAGTTGAACCAGCCCCCCTCCCGATTGGAGGGTGCTCGTTGCAAAAAAGCGAAATACGCCAAAGAACTACTTAAAATATGATAGTATGTGCATAAGAATGGGACGAGCGATGAACATTTGAGGTGTTTTTGGCCCTATTTTGCAAAGTTTGTGGTCCGTTTCCATATGGTTCATAGGTAGGCTTTTGCGTGCCTATCACCGTACACACACATGTTTGGGGCTTAGGTTGTTACTTTTGGGGAATAATGGGGTAGGAGGAACCCCCCCCCCCTGCTATTCGGGGTATAATCAAAACAAAAGGTTACTTTTGGTCTTTTTGGGTACAAAACCTATTTTCATGTTTTCCCGTGCCTATATTATACTATACAGGTACACCGGTGTGCAGCACTGTTCTGCTGCACCACCCCAAAGCAGACAAAAAGGCTCCAAAATAGGCCGAATTCCAGGGTTTTTGATGGTTTGGGAGAAAGCTCGGGTGGGAGGAACCCCCCCATCCCTATTTTGGGGCCAGAGAATCCAAAGAAAATTGGAATTTCTGTCGAAAATCCTCTATAGGCAGGTACACTGGTGTGCAGCACTGTTCTGCAGGACCAGCCCAGAGCAGGCAAAAATACCCCAAAATAGGCCAAATTTCAGGGTTTTTAATTTTTTTGGACAAAATTCGGGTAGGTGGACCCCCCCCCCTATTTTGGGGCCGTAGAAACCAAAAAAATAGGTCATTTCTCGCGAAAAACCCCTTTTTGCTGACTTGTTGAATTTTGGGAAAAAACAGCTGCTAAAATCATAGGTGAGTCATCACTTTTACATCCGGCTGGCCCAACCTCTTAAAAAAACAAAACATCGTTGATTCAATTGTGAAAGACCATGCCACTTCTAAATGGGAAGCCACACTCTTGGCCGCCAAAGAATTTGGCTCCGAGAAACAGCTGCGCTCCATTAATGAGCGATTGATCGTGGCTAAGCCCCAATGACTCCCCACCCACCCACACTCTTTCTCTCATCCAGTTCTCAATGTCTTCACTATGTCACTACTCAGAGATACGGATTCCCTTCGTCCTCAATCCTTTCAATACCAACGGTATGACCTGTTTATCAGGCTGCTAGTTCTTGAAGCGATTTCATCTAACCATTCACAAAGCATCATCTCGCGAGGTATAGTGCCACGCATCGAAAAAAATGCGAACACACTGGAAAGTACACTCTCCTCATAATGCTTCCCGCATGCGGGGGAATTTCTTTCACTCATCTCCTGTGTGTCAAGATTTTCATTCATCCAAGCCACGAACGGGTATTCAGGTGCACGCCCATTGTCACTCTGCCCTCTAAGTCGCAACCACATGGCCGATCTGATTTATGTCATGACCGCATGAAGGGTTTACCGTTTTGCAAGTGGTTCCTTCTTGACCCCTTCGGTGGCCGCTTCCATTCGGGCCACGACCGCCAATATGGCTTCACGTTAGACTCGAGGACTCGTCAAGATCAAGGATTGTCTTGGAAGTGGTCAGTATTTGAAACGTGGTCCCATCTCTCTCATCATCATGACGCCGTCAATTGATATCCCCCTCCCGCCGAGAGTACCCCAACCACCAAGATACGCTACTAACATTCACCAAGCACCCACACCTACCACACCAACAGACAACTTAATCCACTCTAAAACACGTTTAACACTCACTACTCATAACACTGCAAAAAACATTGACAACCTAGACGCCATTATACTACGACACCAACAACAAGGAACCGACATACTTTGTTTACAGAAAATACCTACCAGCCCCTCCTTACATTCACTTTTACACCTACACACTTTCACAAACATTTCTTCTGACAAATCCAACGGCACAGCGATCATGATTCACTCTTCCCTATCTCCCTTCGTCACGCAAATCAAACAGGACAAGGTCAATGGATGCCTTATTGCCATCGACCTTACTATACCAGGCTACCACACGCTCCGTATCATTAACGTGTACAAATCACATCACGCTCATCTCCGACACAGGCTAGAGAAAACAATCTCCGCCCTCCAACAGGACCAGCCGTGCCACATCATGCTCGGCGACTTCAACACATATCTCCAACCTTCTCTAGACACGGCTAATATCAAACACAATAAATACTGGCCTTGGCTCCACAACCAGGTACACCCCACCAATCCCACCACCACACCAACCCTCATTGTCCTGTATCGTAAGGACCACCCAGAGACAAAACAATGGACGCGCCCTGCAAACAAAAGGCTCCCGTCTCACACCCGCATCGACCTGATACTCTCTTCTCCTTCTTCCAACACCATTTTCAAACCTTTCAACACCTTCATTGACATTCACAACGACATCTCCAACCACCGACCGTATGCACCTCCATAGCCATCCCCACCAACCCGATTAACATATACAACATCCCACACAATTCCATTCACTACCGCCCCCTAAGCAAAGAGGAAAAGTCACACTTTACGTCCCTCAGTAAACCTCTTAACGACTGGCTCTCCAAGCACCACAACGGTCTCTTCCAACAACCCATTGAACAACTTATCCCACTGACTGACTTCCTTTTCACCCAACTAGTCACTACTTACAAAAAAGTCACTCATCAAGCACACGATCACAAACCAACCAGCGTGGAGAAACAGTTCCTTGACGCTATAAAAAACTTACCTTCTTCTGCCTCCGATACACACAAAACTAAAACACTTCAAACACTACCCAATGACTGGACCTCAAAGAAACAAGCACAAGCGCACAAGAAACTCCACCAATCCCTCTTTTCTCACAAACGCATAAAAAAGACAATCAACAACATTCTCAACCCCAGAAACACCACCCCCATCTCTCTCTATGACCAAACCGGTTAGCTCACCACCGACCCTTACGAAATGTGCAAATCTATGGGACACACCCTCTCTTCCCTGGGAGGCCCCCCAGACTTTGACACAGACCCAGCCTTCATCGACACACTCATGACTAACTCCCCAAAAATACCCAACGACGCTCCACAACCACACTTTACCAGAGACTTCTTTAACCTTCTTTTGTCGAACGCTAAACCCCACACCGCACCTGGTTTCGACGAAACCTCTCTTTACCTTTTCTCCATCTGCCCACCCGACATCCAAACCTACATTTACAGCTTGTGTTCCCTCCTCATCACCGACCACATTCCTTTTCATGGGCTTAAGGCAAAAGCTTTTCTACTTTACAAAAAAGGCGACCCCCATAATCCTATAAACTACAGACCAATAGCACTCCTTAACACACTGTACAAAATCATAGCTTCTTACGGTGCACACACCCTCACCTACTACGCCACAACGTACCACCTCACCAACAACACACAATACGGCGGACTCCCTAACCACAGAACCACAGACCACATATACACTATGATTGCCAACCTTTCACTGCACCCGGACATGTATCACTTGTATCTTGACTTAAATAAAGCTTTTAAGTCCGTTCCCCACGGAGCCTTATGGCAAATACTCTCCAACTACAACATACCTCACTCCATCATCAACCTCATCCAAAACCTGTATGCCTGCCCCCATGACTTCCCTGTCGTCAACGGCTTCGCCCTCTTTGCAGCCCACTGCATAAGAGGACTTAGACAAGGATGCCCCATGTCCCCCATACTCTTCAACCTTTTTGTCGACCCCATCATTAACCACATACAATCTTTCCTACCTAAACACGAATTCAACAACCTTTTCTCCTTCATCGACGACATCGCTCTCCAAACAACCTCCCATGCCACTCTACACAACATACTTTATTTTCTCTTTGTGCAAGAGCCCCGATACGGCCTTTCTTTTAACACTACAAAGTCCGAACTCCACGCCCTCAACAACGCCGTCCACATCACCATTCCTGTTAGTCCTACCCAACATTTCAGCACTTTTACCGAAGATGGCAACCCCAGAGTTTTCTACAAATACCTGGGCACCTACTTTTTCAACAAACAACAAAACCCTAGCTTGCTCCAACTTCTACTCACCACCATTCACGCTTTTTTCGCCAACATATCCACCCTCCCTCTCACACACAACGAAATCATAAAACTATGCAACATACAACTGATACCTACCCTCACTTACCGATTAATCTACAACTCACTCCCGCAACACGACCTGGACAAACTAGACATCACAATTTGGAGCCATATCTCCAAATTAGGCAAACTATCCTTTCGCACCCCCAATAAAACCAAATACTCTCCCCCGCACACACTAGGTCTAAACATCACGAAAATTTCTATCGTAACCCACATCCAAGCGATCAACCATATACTGCGCTACACACACTACGACGGACCTTCCCACACCAACGAAAGAGTCACGTACACCCTGCGCCACAAATCCACTAATCCCAACACCATACAACTCAAGACCGCTCACTCTGCTAGTTTTTTAGGTTCCCACACTCACAACATACCCACAGTCAATCCATGTCTCCCTTCTCAAATCCCTACACACACAACAATCGAAGTCGCCTTTATTTAGTACCAATCCAACAGCGACCCACCAACATATTCCACTGCGAAAAACACCACCCACACCACAAAACGACCCTATGGTTCCAAGGCACAGTCGACCACCCCCTGCCTCAGAAAACCACCGTTACTTTCCCTGACATGTCCACAATCCTCACCCCCAACCACCAGTTTCGCTTCCTTACTCTTCCCACATCCCAAGATGTAGTGCTGGTAAGGTTGCGTATGCCCAGCTGGCCATGTTTGGGTATAGGCTATGGTGTTGGGCATTCAGCTGTTGCCGAACGTGAAGTGTGCTATCCCTTCTCCGTCTTTTGTTGGGAGGGCTGGGCGCCATTAGTGGTTGTGCTGATTACACCCGATGCAGGTTCACTGGAAGGAGCATGGCAGATGGGAGGGGCTGACCTGAGATGTCTGGCGTACCGGTGCTGCCTTGTGGCTGCTGTCGACAGGCGTGCGCCTAGTCGTCTCCACCATGATGCTTTGCCCCATGCCATTTTGGTCGCGGGTTTTGGGGGCTTTTTTCAGCCTTGTACCGCACCGCTTGGCAGTGTCGTTGTTGGGTTTTTTTTTTTGGCCGGTGAGTCTGCCATGTCCCCCTGATTGACTCTCTCAGTATGCGAATGCCGAAGGCCGAAAATGGTGAGGGGTCAGGGAACGTCATGGCTCTGCGCCCGTGTATGTGTGGGTTTCGGCAGCACTTTCAATCCTTTTGAATGCAAAAGATTGCGGTGCGAGTCGTGAGATATTTGTGTGCTCCAAGGCAAGCCTGATGCAAGGAGCTAGGGAGGGCACGATGGGGGAGGGTGGGAGGCAGGGAGGCATGCAGGGACAGAGCAGCAGGCAGGCAGGCAGGCTGTCAGGGAGGGAGAGAGGAGGGAGGGAGGGAGGGAGGGAGGGAGGGAGGGAGGGAGGGAGGGAGGGAGGGAGGGAGGGAGGGAGGGGCTGGGGAGGGATGGAGGGAGGGGCTGGGGAGGCAGGTGGTGAGGGAGGGTTAGGCATCACAAGATACTCTGTGCAACATGGGTCAGACTTTCAGCCGGTGTTCGCGGCATATTGAATGCATAACCCTTGGGCTTGCCTTGCATAGAGTCCCAACACAGGGCTGCTGCTGTCCTTGATGGCAGTAGCTCATGGATTCCTGTTGACACATCCTTGTCTTCCCATTCATCCTGGGCGCCCTGAGGCCTGAGGCCTGAGTTTGGTTGCATTGTGCTCTGCCGTTGCGGGTGCGTAGTAAAACCTGGTAGAAATGCATTTATGTTTGATGATGCACACAGACATGGAGCTGGAGCCCACAGCTGAGGCCCAGAAAAATATCGATTGCAAACAGGAAGCATTGCAATATGCAATGTGAGCCACAGTAGAGATGACGTGCAAGTGATGGGTAGTCACAGACATGGCGCCATCAGGCACCATGGTGACAGGCTATGGTCTCTGCCTACCAGGAGTATGGTAGGTGAGGGCATGTGTGCCAATCTAGCAGAGGCTGACCAACCAACCATGCAGAGTGCACATGGCAGAAGTGCCCAACACAGTCATATAGATTCACAATATGTAGACAAATGGGCCACAGCAGACATGTGCCATTGTAAAGAAGAAGGGTGGTGCACCCCAGTGGACCTGTGTCCAGTCTTAACATTTGGAAATCACCTCGAAGAGAGGTTGTTAGATCAAGCGCAGGCGCGGGTGTCATATACCCCCCTTTTTTGGGGTCATTCACGTAGCATACCCCAAGGCATGATATTGGATGTCCAACCCCTTGTAAAATCATTATTTTGCCCAATAAGAGCATCCCCCAATGGATTTTTTGATTTTGAGGCCTCTACCCCCTAAAACTGGATATCACTTTTTTGAGGGGGGGTGGGGGGGGGTGGGGGTGGGGGTGGGGGGGGGGGTCAAAAGTTTTTGCTCAATAGGCTACAAGCAGTGGGGACGCACGGTGCTGGTAGCACGGCCAGCGGTCCAATGGTAACGCAGGCGACAACAGGCGTGCAGGCGTCGGTTCAAATCCTGATCTGCTGACTTTTAGCGACGCCGCCGGCGGCGGCGCCAAAGTGGGCAGACTGGGGTTCGAACCGAGACCACACAGATGCCGGTCGGCTGCGCTACCACTCGGCCACTACTTGGATTCCGGCGAAGGGCCTCCCTGCTGCTTGGGGCCGCATCTGCCACTGACAAAAAACCCAAACTGTGTGAATCTGTCTGACTGCCTGCTTGCTGGCTCAGGGACTGATTGGCTGACTGTCAACCTCTCTTCGAGGTGCACTGCCGAAGGCAATAGAATGTTGTACGAGGCTATAGAGCTGGGTTCAGTGCTGTTGCACTGGCTCTAGACGCCCCCTTATCAGGGTATACTTGGTAATGAGAAGGCAGATGAGTTCGAAGAGATACCTAGGCAAGTGAAAGTTCATCTGTGAATTCCAGGGCGGGGGGTTTGAGCCCCAAAAAACAGAGCTGGTGGTCAGTTTGGAAATGGGGCACCCATGACTGAAGGCATGATTTTGCTCTGAGGACCTGAAATCACTTCGAAGAGGGTTGTTAGATCAAGTGCAGGCACGGGCGCCATATACCCCTCGTTGAGGGGTCATTCGCGTAGCATACCCCAAGAGGGTGTCTCACGTGTGGTGCGCTCAGGCCTGGTTGGCGTACAACAGCGGTACCATGGAATTTTGCCCAAAACCGGTCATGTGGGCCATAGCATCACAAATGGGTGGCCATTTGTTGTGTTTGGGTGGAAATAACACTGTTTGCGTCTAAGAATGGGCAGCAGGGCACCTTGTGAATTTGAAAACATCCGTGTGATTATGTTTTGCCTCCTTTGTTTTCCACAGTACATGTGGCAATGAATGTCGACCCTTTGTGCCGGGCAGTGACGACTTTTACTCGAGAGGCACCACAGGGAAGCGCACGCCTGCCATTGTTGTGGGCCTCTCATCCTTCTTAGAGTGTGTCGCCATGAGCTATGAGCGCTCAAGCCATGCGCAGCTTTGCCCCGATTGTCCCATGAAGCATCTCACCTTCCTCATTGTCCGCGCAGAGGCTCCCACTTCCGAACGCCATGCGTCCCCACCACCTACCGTGCGTCCCCACCGCCCGCCGCCCCGTGTCTACCCCTCTCGGCCACATAATGGCCTCCCTGGCACGGGGTATGGGTGGTTGCGGCCATCAGTTCCCTGGGGAAGAGATTGTTGGGTTGGAGTTGACCGTTGATGCATGCTAACCACTTGGGCCACTGCGTCCCTACCTGAAAAGATTGTGTGGTACACCGGTAAGTGACTAGTCTACCTTAGTCTACCTTACGCGGTGTGGTGAGCCACCCCCCAAGGTAAGGCATCTGTTGTCCAACTAAAATTTACCCGGGGTAAACTTGAGTTTAAATTGTGCCGGAGGGTGGGACGAGGGCACCTGCTATCTAACTCTTAGTGTTTGTTGTTGTGCGTCATCGCTGTTTTGAGTTCAGAGACCGTGGTGGTGCCGTCGGCGATGCCGACGACACCGGCACATGGTCACTTGACACTTCATTGTTTTGCCAGGAGTTGGCGATTGGTGTTGTTGCGTGTCACTTGATGCTGCATGCAGGACTGCATGAGAATGTGTCATGGGGAAGATGCACAGTGTGTGGGTCCAAAGGAGGGAACTCCCTATAAAATCATCATTTTGGGACAGAAAATGATGCCCCGATAGATTTTTTGGGTTGACCCCCTCCTACCCCCCTGTACCCGGGCACCCCTTTTGGGGGGCCGGGTGTGTCGGGGGGGGGGAGAGGGGCAACCAGCGCGAAAACGGCCTAATTGGTAAGGGCCCATTTGGGGGGGGGGGGGGGGGGGGCGACCGGGGTTTCCGGAGTTTGGACCCGGGACCTTTGCAACTGGCCGGGGGGGCCATGTACAAGAGACAAGTTGTTCAAGACCTAGTTCTGAATCAACATAAACGGCCACAATATGCAAAGCAGTTTGTTGGGTTGTTTAGTGGCACCTGGGAAATTTCCGTAATTCGACTTTTTCCAAATCCTATTTGTCGCCCCTAGGATGGGGTCGGGTGATCATTTGGTGACAATATGGGTACTTGAGCACCCATGGGGACCCACATACTGCTTGCTTGGCCCAATATCGTAGTGTCCCTTATGCATCTGCAGCCTTGCATGGCACAAATGGCTGTTTGGACTCTAGTTCAGATGGGGGTACATCCACTATTGTGGATCCCATGCTATCCCACCCTATCTGATTTTGAGGAAGTGGTGACCCAACCGGACATCGTGGATTCACAGGGCACAATTATGTGACTCGTTCCATTATTTAGGCATGCCTTTTGGTCATGTGTCGCCCACACAAGCGTATCTAGCAAGTATAAAAAAATATATTGTGGAGGGCACACATTTTGGCAAGGCTGTGTTTGGGAGTGCAAGATAAGGTGGAGTGGTAAGCACGCCTGTATGCTTGCACACACATGCACACACACAATGGCGTGGCGGATATGGCAAGGTTGCAGTCCAGAAGGCAAAGAGCGTCATCAGTGGGACAAACGGAAGCCTAGCAGGGACGGTCGAAGCGCCCGCGCAAAGAGAACACCAAGGAACGCAAAAGGCAACAACACAACAACAAAGAGATGTGTGGATGTAGGCGGCGGAGTCGCCAGAGTGGTGGACAGAGCACCCACCGGGACCCACATAGTGGCAACTACGCCAATGTAGCCCGGGACATGGGTCTGTCCCGGAAGCCCCAAAACTGCCGTTGGGCCCTCAGTGCGCGCTTGCATGTGGCCAGGATGCTTCAAGTGAGCTTCAATCACCATGTTTTTGTCGCGGGGAGCCCCCCATGTTGGGGGCGCTCCCCGGCTTTGTTATTGTTACCTCGACGACTTCGACAACCTTGGCGGAAGGTGGGTCCTGTTGGGGGCTAATGAGCTGGAGGTGCAGCGCACTGCAGGAGGCAGCATTCCTAATGAGCAAGAAGTGCAGCGCCATGCAGGAGGCAACATTCCTAATGAGCTGGAAGTGCAGCACAATGCAGGAGGCAACGTTCCAAATGGGCTGGAAGTGCGGCGCAATGCAGGAGGCGACATTCTTAATGAGCTGGAAGTGCAGCACAATGCAAGAGGCAATATTTCTAATGAGCTGGCAACAAGCCCCGCGCCCTGTCGCGGAGGGTCTCACTGGTGTTATGCCACCGGTGACAACACGGACCTATTCCCCTCCAAGCGCCCCGTCTTTGGATGTGTGAAGGATGGGTTTGACGTCATTATGAAGATCAGTAACACCCCAACCGACTGCCGCGACAGCCCGCAGGATCCGGGGGGAGGATTCAAATGATCAATATTGAGAGGATTAATTGATTGTCTTGGACATGCGCGTAGTTGAGCCCCGTTGCTCGGTTGCATCTGGACACCTGTCAGGAGCAGTGGCCGAATGCGGCTCCAGTGGAAATGTCACCGGCACATCAGGAGTTAGATGATCAGTTTTGAGCCTGCTTCTTTTCAACATGCCGAGCCGACCAGACAGTGACCAGTATATATAGATTTTACATTTTGTTTGATTACAGGCAGCCGAACTTGATGCTTCAGGGCCCCACCGGCCCTGACCCCACTACCCGCGGTTTCTCTAAGTGTTGGCAACGACCTGTCAGCCTTCGCTCTCTCTGAGTGTCGCTGACGTTTGGGCAGGGGCGTAAAGCTTCCTATGGCCCGCTGTTGGATTCCCCAAGACCGAATGAGTGTCGGGGAGCACTGTAGAGCCTCTGCAACGCTTCACTTGTGGGTCTCCAGCCGGGGGAACTCGGAAGGCATGATATTACATTATGTCAAGGTGCAATGATATCGAAGTTGAGATCTTCATGTTGAGGATCGCTTGAGGTAGACGATTTTGAGGTGCTATAGTATTGGTGTTTCGTAAGCAGAGCAGACCTGTGAGCAGGTACACAAAGGAACATTCCAGTCGTGATTAATGCACAATACGAGGAACTGATTGAACTTTGCGTGGCAATGACCGGTCGCCTGTGACACGGGGGCGTTCGGTAGCCAAGTATCCGTTGCTTCATGGCCCCCCCTCCCCCCCACTTTCTGAGTGTCTATTTTTTTCGACACCTTCCGAGTGTCTATTTTTTTTCGAGTGTCTATTTTTTTTCGACTTTCAACACCTCATGGATCATGCATCACAAGTGGACGCTCGGATTGTGTCCAACTCACTGACTACACCAACACTCCGGCAGCCGCTCCCGGACAACGGCGGGCCGCTGGCGGACTCTCCCAAGAGCATCCCACGAAGCATCGACAGGAGATGGCGGATGATACCAGGGGACGGCAGGATCGTCGGCAAGGCAAACGCCAAGGCCGACAACCGGCCTCACGCTGATCTACTGCCGCAGAAGAGTTCTGACAAAATTCCCAATTTTATGCTGCAGTTTGGATACCCATTTGGAGGACGCAAGACTGTTCAATGCACTGCCTCGGACATGGAAAGGGGTCTACAATCATGGCGGACGACTCCTCAACAAAGTCCCGTCAAAAGGGGGGTATGATACCCCCGCAGTCCACACCCAAAACTGGACCATGGCATGGCTGCTCCAGTTTTACGCCTCTCAGCCAGGGGTCCGCGACCCGCAAACGCCGGAGGTATGGGAACAGTTTGCACAGGCACAGCTACCGCCGAGGGCTCAAGACTTTGCGCGCAAGGCACTCTGGCACAAACTGACCGTACATGCAAGAGTCTACAAGAGATCAGGCACCGACAAGTGCCCGTTGTGCTCACAAAAGGAGACAGTTAAACATGCGATGGTCGAATGCCCCATGTTCAAAGCGGCAGCGGCGGTGATACAGCATTACTATGGCCAGGTGACAACTAAAAACGGGACATCCACAGTTTGAGATATGATGGAGTCCGACGACCGAGAATGGTTGCTGAAGACGAGCCAAGGCTGGGCGATGTGGTCAGCAAGAAGTGCCCATTGGCGATATCGATGCGAAGTCAAGGCAGGAGCGTCGCCAGTGTTCACGTCATACCTTACAACATGGCCCAGGGAGCTATGTGAGTGGGTGGAATTCTACACAGGGGAGCGCAGGGAACAATGGAAAGGTTTTCAAAAGTCACTGGAGCAACTTCGAGACACCGGGGTGCAGCCGCGACAAGGGGAAGTGCAAGTACATGGGGGACTGCATGCGTGGTGGCAAACACACACGGAGTGCTTCACCCAAGAAAAATCAGCCGACAACCATAGTTGGCAAAGGGCAACAGAACCACGTCCGAAGCGCCCGAGGCAGGCAGGCCCGGGAGTGCTACAAGGAGTGCAAGATCTGATTGCAGAATTGGTGGAGAAGGGCTACAGGATAGTGTACACTGATGGGTCGTCGAAGCGACTGAGCCACAAGGACATGCGCAGGGCTGGGGGATTTGGCGTGTTCGCGGCGGAAGACGACCAAGGACCAGAGGTACGCTTCTGTGGCTACGTACCAACACATCACAGGCAAACAAACAACGGGGCAGAACTTTGGGCAGCCGTGGAAGCCTTACAGGGATTCTGGGTGCCAAAACTGGCAATTCTCACCGACTCGCAGTACCTGCAGTTGGGAGCGACTGGCAGGGCCCAACACTGGAAGTCAAAGGGATGGACAACCTCATCTGGAAAACTGCAAGTCCACGTCCCAGTCTGGGAAATCCTGCTCCGGGAAATGGCGACGCCGGGACGAGAAGTCAGGTGGGAACATGTCCCAGCACATGTCAACGTGCAGGGAAATGAAATGGCGAATGGATTGGCCATGGAGGGCATGTGTTCCAGCCCACTATGGTCACAGCATGCTGCACCAACATCATCATCGGGGTCAGACTCTACGGTAGGTTTGAGGGGAGGGTCGGGGTCAGAGTCAGAGGGCACAAGGGCACTCTGGTCTTCCTTGGGTATGGTACCCATGGACAGTGATGAACTGACAGGGGAAGCATCCGGGGAGCCAGCGCCACGTGAGATGGGACCGTACTCCTCAAGCAGTACAGAAAGTGAGGAAATGAGGACAGGGCACACAAACCAGGGAGTGCTGTCGAGTGCACTGTCAGCAGCAGACACACTGTCCTTCAGCACTGATGTGAGTGACACCAGGCGAAAGCGCAAGAAGCGAAGGCCCAGGAAGTGCAGGAACTCAGGACAGGGTCGATAATGACAGAACCAGTAGCCCCTGCACAATGGTGCAGACACCTCGCACAGTCTGAAGCACCTGTGTTCTGACGCAGAGTTTGCAACACATGAGCTGCGTCTTGTCGCAGTAGAGCCTGCAACACACGAGCTGTGTTCTGTCGCAGTGAGCAGCAACACGCACAGGAAAACACCAAGCAGCTGAACGCCGCGTCCTGTCGCAGACAGGCACCCAGGCGTCATGCTGTCTGGGAGGACGCAGCAGGAGAAGGGAACTCACCAGCAGCGGTATGGCCCGTACACACACATCCAGCCAACCCCAAAGAAGGTCAAGCCTCAGCAAGAACGCCAACGTTTCAAGGTGCAAGCACTGAGTCAGCTGGACGCCATTGCGAACGAAGGACTGCAAGCAGTTGAAGCAGAACTGACCAAAATGGCCTGGGCCCGCAATCAGCAGATCTGGATCCGACTGGACCAACCACATGACACCAAGATGTGTTGTGAGATTGTGGACAACCATGGGGAACCACTGCAGATGAGCAATCAGGAGCTCTACTCGGTGATGGTCCAGATCAACTGGACCCTGAAGACCCAGGCTTTGGCGAACATGCAGGTCCAGTGGCGACCCAATAGTGCAGGCAAGTGGCACCCGTTCCAGTGGGAGGCGATCCTCCACTGTCCGACAGCAGAAGGGCATAGAGCGGTGCCCTCCTCGGTAAGCAGAACTGGCGATTGCATGCATGTGTGGCTGACAGGCGGAGCGGACCTCTTGCGACTGTTCCACAGAACGCTCCTCAGGCAGGCGGACCCGGTACCCGGGGACGCTGTGCGGTTCCTTTACACACTGCTGAACACACCCCCATGCGAAAGAAGATATGCATGACAGGGGGTGACAACAAGGAGAAGAAGAGTGAAGCGCATGGTGCCATGGTGCCATGGTGCCATGGTGCAGATAACCCATCGTCGTGGCCCAGTGGATACACCGCACCTCTTCTGTCCCGTGGAGGATGGTTCGAACCCCGGGGGGGATAGAGATGCACCAAGCAACCCGAACCCCCTTTTTTGGGCGCGGGAGAGAGGGAAAGAGACACAGAGTTAGAGAGAGAGAGGGTAGAGCACGGTGAGAAAGGAGCAGAGAGGCGCAACAGTAGAGGATGAGCAGGGGAGAGCACGAGAGAATGGGAGGGAGAGAGTAGGAGAGAGACCCACAGAGCGAGAGACCGGGGCTAACCGGCGCAAAGGGAGGTGGTGGGTTCGAGCTGACCAGGGTTCGGGCTGAGCAGGGTGGGTTCGAGCAGAGCGAGGTGAAAGGAACGCCACGGAGACACGGAACAGTCAAGAAATGAAAAAGCAGGGCGCCGTAGCGCCCCTGAGCCACAGGCACAACATGTTGTCACGTGTTGCACAGCCAAAGCACGACTGGGGCGGCGAGAGTGCGGCCCATGTGAGGATGACGAAAGCAAGTAGGCATGAATGTGTGGGCGGCATGCGCATGCATCGTGGGGAGCAGACGTGGTATGCGCCACACGCGTAACAGCAATGATTTGTTGAGTTTCCTGACAGACGGAGCGCATGCTGAAATTCTGAGACGCCTTTGCGCCAACCAAGGCGCCATTGCGCCCCTAAGGATGGAGTTTGACACGACCTCACGACCTGCAGGGCAAGGGTTAGAGACTAACCGGCACTGTGGGTGGGTGGTGGGTGCGAGCTGACCTCGATGTCCAGAGGAACAGTGCCAATGCACAGCCAGCAGCCACCTGGTGTGGTACAGAACTGGTCTACGCTGCAGTGCAGCAAGCAAAACACTGAACAATGTGGTTATGACCATGCGCCTGTGACACGGGGGCGTATGCGAGCCCAGTTTCCGTTGCCTCATGGCCCATTTGCACGGGACCCCAAAAACCCTCGAAGTGGGAACGGAGATCCTGAGCCCAATTCAGCTTTCAAGTTTGGTGACCAAGACGTGCAGCGCAATGCAGGAGACAACATACCTAATGAGCTGGAAGTGCAACGCAATGCAGGAGGCAACATTCCTAATGAGCTGGAGGTGCAGCGCACTGCAGGAGGCAGCATTCCTAATGAGCAAGAAGTGCAGCGCCATGCAGGAGGCAACATTCCTAATGAGCTGGAAGTGCAGCACAATGCAGGAGGCAACGTTCCAAATGGGCTGGAAGTGCGGCGCAATGCAGGAGGCGACATTCTTAATGAGCTGGAAGTGCAGCACAATGCAAGAGGCAATATTTCTAATGAGCTGGCAACAAGCCCCGCGCCCTGTCGCGGAGGGTCTCACTGGTGTTATGCCACCGGTGAGAACACGGACCTATTCCCCTCCAAGCGCCCCGTCTTTGGATGTGTGAAGGATGGGTTTGACGTCATTATGAAGATCAGTAACACCCCAACCGACTGCCGCGACAGCCCGCAGGATCCGGGGGGAGGATTCAAATGATCAATATTGAGAGGATTAATTGATTGTCTTGGACATGCGCGTAGTTGAGCCCCGTTGCTCGGTTGCATCTGGACACCTGTCAGGAGCAGTGGCCGAATGCGGCTCCAGTGGAAATGTCACCGGCACATCAGGAGTTAGATGATCAGTTTTGAGCCTGCTTCTTTTCAACATGCCGAGCCGACCAGACAGTGACCAGTATATATAGATTTTACATTTTGTTTGATTACAGGCAGCCGAACTTGATGCTTCAGGGCCCCACCGGCCCTGACCCCACTACCCGCGGTTTCTCTAAGTGTTGGCAACGACCTGTCAGCCTTCGCTCTCTCTGAGTGTCGCTGACGTTTGGGCAGGGGCGTAAAGCTTCCTATGGCCCGCTGTTGGATTCCCCAAGACCGAATGAGTGTCGGGGAGCACTGTAGAGCCTCTGCAACGCTTTTAAGCTTCACTTGTGGGTCTCCAGCCGGGGGAACTCGGAAGGCATGATATTACATTATGTCAAGGTGCAATGATATCGAAGTTGAGATCTTCATGTTGAGGATCGCTTGAGGTAGACGATTTTGAGGTGCTATAGTATTGGTGTTTCGTAAGCAGAGCAGACCTGTGAGCAGGTACACAAAGGAACATTCCAGTCGTGATTAATGCACAATACGAGGAACTGATTGAACTTTGCGTGGCAATGACCGGTCGCCTGTGACACGGGGGCGTTCGGTAGCCAAGTATCCGTTGCTTCATGGCCCCCCCTCCCCCCCCCGATCGATAATGGTGAAAAAACAATAGGAAGGGAATGGACTAGGACTAGTACATGTCAGCTCACTGAGACAAAACCATGAGGTTTGGCCGATTGGGTGCCAGCATTGACCGCGAGACCTCATGACTCTTCGAGGTGCCCACACCCCATGTGAGTAGATGCACGCCACTTGGCGGAACAAGAAAACACGCTGCATCATACATAACCTCAGGAGAGGGAGGAGCCAATGACCGATCGTTCAGATGAATGCTGTACGTATAGAAGAGCTCACTGTACATACCTGCGATGTTGGGAGCACAGACTGTAACGGGACTGAGCATCTACGGTTCGAGAACGCTTTTGCCCTGCTGTAGACCCGCTCTATGTTGTTGAATGTGTTTGCCCCCCCCCCCCCCGTCTTTGGCGCCCGGCGCCGTGGCATCGTCGTGGCGGCCCCTGGGGCGTCACAGTCCCCCGGCGCACCCCCCCCGATACCCCCCTCTCCCTGCAGAGGGAGTTGTTGGAGCTGTTGCAGGTGGAGGACGACGTCCGCTGCTGCATCATCCAGCACAGGGAAGCGGTCATGGGGCTCCATCGCTCCTCTTTTCTCTCATTTGCTTGGCCGGCTCCACAGTGCATCATACCAAGTCCTCCCCCCGCCAGTGGCAGAGCGGAATTTCCCGGTCTTCAGCCTGCCAGATTTTGTAGCCTCAGGCCCGGGGGCTGAATCTCAGCCGCCCCCGCAGATGTTCGCCCCCCGGGTGGGGAGGGAAGGATGGGGCTACACGCCGCCCCCGCCCCCCCCAACCCCTTGCCAGCACCAGCGCCCTTGCCTTCCCCACCGCGGTGGCAAGAGGCGAGATGCAGCGCGCCGGCGCCGGCCCCTTATCTAGGAGGGACGGCGCATGCCACCTTGCCAAAGTCTTTCTGTGCTGACCCCTCTCACTCACCCCCAGTCAGCCTGCGAGCGGGATTTTCTGGGGGAGGGGGTGGGGGGCGCGGCAGAGGAAACGGAGGAGCCCTGCCCCAAGGCAGGTTAGCCCTCCTCCCCTGCGCGTATAAGACCAGCCTTGGGTTGGCCCAAGCAGGTTTTACTAGCCCGGAGCTGGGGCAGTGTGTGTTGAGGGGTCACAGTCACCCCACCCACGAGGAAGCATCAGCGAGGGCGGTGAAGAGGCAGGGTGTGCAGAGAGTAGCCCCGAAGTGGGGGGAGGGGGACCACAACCACCCCATCCCCGCTTTGGCAAGAGTGGGGGACCATAGCCCTCTAAATGTGTTTTTCACCCTATCCCTCTCGGCCGCCGCACCATAGGGGGGGGGAGGGCGGGGCTTCATGGGGGGAGGGGCCACCACTACTCTCATCAGCCTGCTCTCCCTGCCCCTTGTCCTGTGCATAGGCCGATAGGCATTATAAGGAGTTGTGCCCTCTATATCTGTTTTTCACCCTATTTGGGTCTTGGACCGGGGATTGGGGGCTTCTGAATGACCTTGTGACAAGCTAACTGATTCACTGATTGTGTTCCCTCTCTCTTCGAGGTGTCATGCAAATAGGCAATAGAATTTTCAAAACCGTTTTTTTTTGTGAGATTCTGACCATTCTCAATGATCAAATATCCTACGTACAGCATGTTTTAGACCATCTTTATGCGTTTTTCACCCCATTTGGGCATTTGAGGGAGGATGGGGGGCTTCTGAATGACTTTGTGACTACCTAACTGATTGACTGACTGTGCTCCCTCCCTCTTCGAGGTGTCTTGCTGATAGGCAATAGAATTTTGTCCATGGTTGCCTATGGCCACAGCGTTGGTCTCCACTTTGCACCTGAGCGATCCAGTGAATTGTTTATGGTTCTGTGCAAGGGCCACCTTGCACAACGACCACTCTCTGGCAAAACGGCGCTTGTTTACCTATAAACACTGCCTAACAACCACCCCGTTGCCCAACTGAAACAGCACTGGTCATTGCGCAAGGCAGGGTTCGGCGTTTTTTCGTGGTTTTGCCACGTGTGGTGTCCTCTTTCTCAGTCCATGTGCACCACTGGCATCACCATGCTGTTGTAGTGGTGCTGTGCAGGTTGCGGTTGATGCTATGCAATGCTGGCAGCCCCCGGAACTTGCAGATTCACCTTCCTGCAACGCTGCAGAAGAAAGGTATGTGGCTGCTGTGCTCGGCTGTGCGTGATATGGTCCTGAAGCGTAGTATCGTCAGCGTGGCATCTTCGGGTGTCATCCACGTGTCCAGTGTGATGTGCATGCATACTGAACCAGGAGGGGTGTTCGTCTTTGCACTAGTGTGAGTCGACGAACATCACATGGACCTTCTTGGGGCCATGGCATGGATCAGGTGGAGCCGACGCGGAACACCGATCTGCATTGAATGGGTTGTCCTGGGCCTGTGCATGTAGCCGACGGGCCCTGCAACACCCTCCCGGCTGTTGCCACACAGTGCCCGCCATCCAAATGTGCAAAGACCCACCCCCTACTGACTGTCCCCCTGCAGTGTCTCCCTGCGGTGGCCCATACACTGCAAGAAAATTGGGCAGGAATCATGCATGCCTGTTTGAAATTAGTAGCAGAGTGCCTGGAGTACCTGAATCCCTTACCCTGATCCTCAAACATACGAGGGGTAGCCCCACTCCTCCTGAGAGAGCTCGCGCCAGAGCTGATACTGATGGCACTGAAAAACCTTGAGATGGGGTCTTCCCCTGGAATGGACTGGAATGGGCTGCCTCCCCGCAGAGATATTCTAGGTATTCCATGAGCAGATGGTCCCAACAATGTATGAGGTTCCTACCAAGTTCACATGACAAGGCTCAATGCCACCTTCCTTGGCATTGCCAAGTTGATCGCCGAGTCAGCCCTCCCTCACGTAGCTTGCAGCACACAGGACGACGTCCTTGCTACCTCTTTGGAACACCAATCCCCAACCCATGAGCTGCAATGCTGTGCAACCCCCCGTGTGTGGCCTCGGGCACTTTGCCCCCCCCCCCCCGGGATACCATACCCTCATGGAGGTTGCTACACGTAGAGCCCGTTACCAAAACACAGCAGCAGCCCCCCCCCCCCCCGGGGGGGGGGCGACTCCGCGGGTCCTAGGACACCAACTACCTCCCCCCCGCCTCCCTAGGGGCCTCTGGCCAACAGTTAGTTGGCAAAGGTGCTGCCGTTAGGAGTCCATGGGCGCCAAAAGCGCCCGACGCTCCATGGGCAAATCACCTCGAAGAGAGGTTGTTAGATCAAGCGCAGGCGCGGGCGGCATATACCCCCCCTTTTTGGGGTCATTCGCGTAGCATACCCCAAGGCATGATATTGGATGTCCAACCCCTTGTAAAATCATTATTTTGCCCAATAAGAGCATCCCCCAATGGATTTTTTGATTTTGAGGCCTCTACCCCCTAAAACTGGATATCACTTTTTTGAGGGGGGGTGGGGGTGGGGGTGGGGGGGGGGGGTCAAAAGTTTTTGCTTAATAGGCTACAAGCAGTGGGGACGCACGCTTTCGGTAACACGGTCAGCGGTCTAATGGTAACGCAGCCGGCCGCAGATCTGTGGGCGTTGGTTCGAAACCTGGTCGGCAGACTTTTAGCGCCGCCGGCGGCGGCGCGAAAGTGGCAAGACTGGGGTTCGAACCGCCGACCACAAAAATGGCGGCCGGCTGCATTACCGCTCCGTCACTGCTTGGATTGCAGGGAAGTGCCTCCCTGCTGCTTGGGGCCGCATCTGCCACTGACAAAAAACCCAAACTGTGTGTATCTGTCTGTCTGACTGCCTGCTTGATGGCTCAGGGACTGATTGGCTGACTGTCAACCTCTCTTCGAGGTGCACTGCCGAAGGCAATAGAATTTGTCTAGTTTGCACCCGAACACTATCGTTAAAACCAACCCTAACCCTAATCTTAGCCTAGTCTTAATCAAGACTGAATATTGGGACCGAGCTGGTGGGGGAAGGAACATTGGATATGAATGGTGAGGGACACCAATGAGTCACACATTGAAGGCCGTTGACAAAGTGGAATCAGCTTGCAAGTGATCCCCTTCACCACAAGGCCCACTTTCAAGGCTTTTGCGGACTTATGAGGGGCCAAAATGCCCCAAAATGGCCTCAAAATGGGCTCATTTCACCCGCTTGTGCACCCCAAATGGTGTGGGATGAGTTTTGGAAAAATGCGTTTTTGACCCATTTTTGACCCATTTTTGGTCCCAAAACAGCGCATCTTCAAGGCATTTTGGGATTTTCGGAGGACCAAAATGGGCCACCACAAGCTCCAAACAGTCCAAAAACACTTGCTTTAGCATCACACATGGTCTAGGATCATTTTTGAGAAAAGTCATTTTTCTGCCCCATTGGACCATATTGACCCATTTGGGCACCCACCTATTTGGGCTTGAGCTTGCAGCTTGCTGCAGCCTAGTGGGCCTGGGTACCGGGGTTCTAGGCGTCCATTTGGGCAATTCTGAGGCGTGGAAACCACAAAAAGTGGGGGGTTGCGGGTGGACTAGGTGCCCTCGGAATCGCGTTTTCAGCCATGTAGCCAAAGATATGGCCTGCTCTTGGTTTGTGGCTGTTGCCCGCCTATCTGCACAAAATTTGGGGCTTCTAGGGGCCTTTTTGGGCAGTTTCCAGGACATATGGTGGAGTTAGAGGGCCGCAAAGGGCTCGTTGACACAAGAAAGTCAAGCCGCACATGGAGTGTACCCACCCTTTCCCTTTGTTTGGCCGTTTTGAATGGGTTCTAGGGCTGTTTTGGCCCAAAAATGGCTGTTTTTGGCCCTAAACTGTAGTTTTTGAAACTGAGGTCCGCCACTTGCGACACCCGTTCCCGGCCACCACCGTTGAGTTTCTGGCTCATACTTTGTAGGGTTGTCCCTGACACCCATAGGTATCATTCACCAAAATTTCAGCCGAATCGGAAGCACCACGACGGAATTCTGATTTTTCCCCATTTCGCGCGTGCTGCTTGCTGCTGCTTGCTGCTTGCTGCTGCTGCTGCTAAACCTGGTAGGTCCACCCTAGACCCTAAAAAGGGTTATAAAACCAAGACTGGTTCCACCAGCTCGGTGACCCCACCCCTAGCCCTAGCCCTAGCCCTAACCTTGCCCCTACCCCTACCCCTACCCCTAATCAAGACTGAATATTGGGACCGAGCTGGTGGGGGAGGGAACATCAGCTATGATTGGTGAAGGACATCAAGAATGATTCACACATTGATGGCTCTTGACAAAGTGAAATCAGCTTGCAAGTGAACCCCATCACCATGAGGCCCACTTTCAAGGCTTTTTGGACTTCTGAGGGGCCAAAATGCCCCAAAATAGCCTCAAAATGGGCTCATTTCACCCGTTTGTCCACCCCAAATGGTCTAGGATGAGGTTTGGAAAAATGCGTTTTTGACCCATTTTTGACCCATTTTTGGACCCAAAACAGCCCATTTTCAAGGCATTTTGGGATTTTCGGAGGACCAAAATGGGCCACCACAAGCTCAAAACAGTCCAAAAACACTTGTTTTAGCGTCGCACATGGTCTAGGATCATTTTTGAGAAAAGTCATTTTTTTGCCCCCACTGGACCTTGTTGACCCATTTGGGCACCCACCTGTTTGGGCTTGAGCTTGCAGCTTGCTGCAGCCGAGTGGGCCTAGGTATTGGGGTCTAGGTGTCTGTTTGGGCAATTCTGAGGGGTGGAAACCACAAAAAGTGGGGGGTTGCGGGTGGAGTAGGTGCCCTCGGAATCGCATTTTGAGCCATGTAGCCAAAGATATGGCCTATCCCTGGTTTTTGGCTGTCGGCATTTGGAGCTTCTGGGGGCCTTTTGGGCCGTTTCCGGGACATATCATGGAGTTAGAGGGCCGCAAAGAGCTCGTTGACACGGGAAAGTCAAGCCGCAGGTGCAGTGTACCCACCGTTTCCCTTCGTTTGGCCGTTTTGAATGTGTTCCAGGGCTTTTTTGGCCCAAAAATGGCTGTTTTTGGCCCTAAACTGCAGTTTTTGAAACCGAGGTCCGCCACTTGCGAATCCCGTTCCCGGCCGCCACCGTTGAGTTTCTGGCTCAAACTTTGTGTGATTGTACTTCACACCCATAGGTATCATCCACCAAAATTTCACTGAAATCCAAAGCACCACGACGGAGTTCTGATTTTTACCCATTTCGCGCGTGCTGTTGCTTGCTGCTTGCTGCTGTTGCTTGCTGCTAAACCTGGTAGGTCCACCCTAGACACTAAAAAGGGTTATAAAAACAAGACTGGTTCCACCAGCTCGGTGACCCTACCCCTAGCCCTGACTCTAATCCTAACCCTAGCCCTAACCCTAACCCTAGCCCGAATCCCAGGCTAGGGTGAGAGATATTGTTGGGGTCCAAAATGGAGAGCAATGGTGTGGCAAAAACAGCCATGGACTTGGGGGATCTTGTTCAGCCTAATCAACATTGCCGGCATGGCAGAACTAGCTCGCTGCAAAGGTTAGGGTTAGGTTTAGAGTGATGGTATGGTTAGAGGGAGGGCAAGGGGAGGTAAGGGGAGCCTGTGATGGACCAACGCTAGGGGGCATGTGACCCCCAAATTGCCCCACTTGGATCCCTCCCCCAACCAACCCTCCTGGAGCCCCCCCCCCCCCCGGGCAAGAGCCCCCCCCCCCCGCCCCCCTGCCCCTCCCGGAACCCCCCCTCCCATGCGCCCCCCCCCCCCCCCCCTAAGGGAGCGGTCACTCGGGTGGTGTGCCCTGCTGCCCAGCCCTGAGCGGCACCACTTGTGCCAATGCAATCAAGGAGTGCGGGCAGCCCCCAGTCGAGGCTTAGCCGGCCCCGTGCCCAGGCAGTCGTGGGGTGGCCAGCGGCATGTCATTTGACCTAGAGGAGGCGTGTCCGGGCCGACTACTCCCCCGGCGGGCTTAGTGTTAGGCGCCCACTGCCTGCCTGCCTGCCTGCCTGCCGGCGGCCGGAGCACCAGGCAACAAACCGCCCCACATGCAAGCCCCCCCCCCCCCCCAAGACCCAAAGGCAGCCCAGCAGTACGCACGCCACACACACAGGCACGGCGGTATCTCCCTCCCGTGTGTGCCACCGCGGGGTTCGGGGGCTGCCAGCAGTCCGGTACGCCTTGAGACCGCGATAGCCGGGAGCGCCCAACCTAGTCGAGTCATGCAGGGACAGTTGCGCGGACCGTGGGCTTGGTCGGACCGTGGAGGCGTTGACCCAAACCAAACCAAACCTCCCTCCCCCAAGGGGGGCTCCAGCCAACCGTTAGTAGGGGGGGGTGGTTGGCGGCCAGAACCGAAGAGTCGCCCCCCCCCCCCCCCCATGCCAGGCAGCAGCATATCACGTATTTCGACAGACATAGGTATTTCCCCGGGAGGGGGGTGCTGCTGTGTGTGCCCTACAAATGCGCCCACAATGCTTGTCCAGACAAGTTAAGTACGGGAGCAGGGGTGATTGTGCAGACCGTCCACCGAAAAGGCTACATATGGGAGGCATGCCAATGGGTCGAAACGCCTAGTAACACTGTCCGAGGATACGGAGGTCACTGTGCGGACCGTCTGCCGAAAGGGTATGCAGCTTGCCCTACATGTATACTATCTTTTCTTTGTATGCCAATGGCCTCGAGGTTTCACAATAACAACCCCATGTATAAGGTGTGTAGCACAATCAACGGCTGTCAAATGATTGTCACCCTCGGTGGGCGTCGAATGATGCCATGCTGCACAGCCTACTTTTATCTACCACGCCGCCACGAATGTGGGTCAACGTCGAAGCCGAAACCCAGAGCTATCCTAGAAGCCGGCCGAGGATGGTGGCAAGCAGTCGTTGGAGCTAGCTAGGGCAACAACCAAGGCAACTGGGAAGGCATCAGATGCCACAGATAAGGGGCAAGAGCGGTAGGAGAGCCGCAAGAGCAGAGGCCACAACAACAGACGAAGCAGCCCTTGGAAGCCAAACGACAACAACTGCGGACAAGTCAACTGCTAATGTAGACGGGGCCTCTCTAAAAAGGAAGCATCTGGTATGCCTCCACTAATTCGCCCCTAGCAAGGCAGAGCCATCTGCTTGTGCCCTCCCTGCAGACCATCCGCCGAAAAGTCCAAAGGGACACACACACTCATATGTCCCCAAGATGCCTCCGCCGTGGCTGTTGTCCATGCCCAAGTTGGATGGGTGTGAATAGAGATCCGCCTCGCCTTGGTGACACAGAAGTCGTGCGACCGTGGGTGGGAATGTTGTGGACCCCTTGAGCTTGCCGCCGGTACTGACCCTCTCCCAGAATGATACGTGTGGTGAAGCGTCCCAGAGGTGTTGAGGACGCGTTGGAATTGCACGCACAAAGAACCTCCACCGCACGTTGTGGGCGCCATGCAGGACGTTATAGACGGCCAAGGGTGGGAGACGCTCAAGCGCAGCAAGGTGGCACAACGGTACCTTAACAAGCCCTGGAAGGACAATGTCCAGCGGTCGCTAGAGAAATGGGAGGCACAGTGGGAGATGTACGCATGGCATGGAAGTGTAGGCGAGGTAGGGTAGGTGCAATTGCCCGACCGGCTTTGGGACGTGTACATCACCCGACACTAGGAGGAACTGCTATCGTCCACTAGAGAGACGCATAGGCACAATGCATGGATGTAAGAGATGCCGGAGGCCATAACACACACACGAGCCCAAAATAAGGTGGGCATCGCGGAGGCGATGCAGACTAGAATTCACCGGGCCCCACGACCACAATTTTTACTATCCCGGAAAACTAGGAAGGCACCGCTCCTTTTGAACGGGGTGCTAGCCAACCAACGCCGGTTGGAAGAGGGCTACAAGGTGCTGAAGTGTTTTCTTGAACTCATCAAGCTTCAGTGCTACCGCCCTCTCGTCCCTGCCATACAGCCAGAAGTCATTAAGACAATGCATCAGGCGGACCACTTCCCCCGCCACCTCAATCCCCACTTTGCTGGTGAGGTGTGCTAGTAGGCGCTAGCGAAACAACGGACTGTAGCTCCATCCAAACGGCAAGGAGCAAAAAAGCCATTTGTGCCACTATCCCACATCCCGAATCAGGGTCCTCTTACCTCGGGGTAGTGGGGGCGCTTACTGCGCGCTGCAAGCGCGCCGCGGGTACGCAAAAATTCTTTGCACGTTGATCTGTTGACACCATGGCTCTCTACAAAGTGAGAGACTACGGCCCCGGCACAACGTGCAAAGCGTGGTAGGGAATCCCACCCTTGTACTGTGGTTAAGGAGGAGGGACGTCAACCCCTCGGTCAGAAGTAGCAGAGCCTCAATGCTACTCCTTCCCCCATACCCCATGAATCAGGCAACTGGTATGATTGTACATGAGCCCTCCACTGTGCTATGATTGTGTGTAAGTGTGTAAGTGTGTAAGTGTGTGTGCGTGTGTCTCGCGGCATGACGTGGTTGTTTTGCGCGCACATCCTCAACGAAAACTACTTATTTCTACAATGTCATTTATTGAGAGGTTTACAAACGAGCACAACATGCTTTATCGCAAAAAACTTTCTTAAGAAGCATTGAATGCAGTCCGGGATGTGCAATGCGCCGCACAACGTACGTCCAATCCCCCCACCATAGCACAACATTTGTTGCCCGACCTCCTACATCATAGGGTGCCCAATCCCATGACGCAGGCGTTTCGAGCCGTTTCACGTTTTGAAGGTTGGTCAAAGGGAGTCCATCCCATTTTGTCATTTGTTTCGAGTCGCTTCGCGTTTTGCTTATAATAAAGACTACTCTTCATCGGGTGAGTAGTTGTGGATTGCGAGTCCCTAACCCCAATTGAAGGGGCTCAAAAGAGGGCGGAAATGCTATGTCACCCCTGCAATCTCAGGGATCCCCAACAAAGGGGAACAAAATAAGAAGAGGCTGCCTCACCCCTACCTTCTCGGGGGCCCAAAAGAGGGCGGAAATGCTATGTCACCCCTGCATTCTCGGCGGTCCCCAACGCCAAGCGCGGGGATCCAAATCCTCAAGGGTCATACACGGCCAATTCTATATTGGAGACGGTCAACAAAGGCACCATTCGTGGGGGGAAGAGGCCCAAAAAGGTAAGAATAGTAACATAAATAGGGGGAATGGGGTGTATAGGGGTATACGCTACATAAAACTGCATGTGTGTATGTACCACTATATTGCTTGTATTCCAGGATAATTACCCAAACTGCGCGCTACAGGATAAGCACCCCCAGTAGGATTGACCAATATCAATTGGACAACTCAATGGTCGCACACCACCCGTGGAGCCCTTCTTCGAAACGGCGCACCGGCTCCTCAACATGGCACACGGCAACGCAGGTTTCATGATCAGCAAAAAGTCAGTGGGACACCCACTACAAAAGCTGACATTTTTGAGGAAGAATCTAGATTTTTCGGAGGGTTGCATTACCAACACCCGTCGGTGTTTGGAGGATGCACTCACGCGATATGTTGTGCTGCCCTGTGAGCCGTTGGGATAGCCCCACCATCGACCACTGTTTTGAGCCCCGGTAAATGGGCCCAGAGATGGTGTTGGTGCCCTCGGTGACGCTGGCGACACCGGTACATGGTCACGCGACACTTCATTGTTTTGCCAACAGTTGACGACTTGTGCTTGTGTGTGTTGTGTGCATGCATGAGGGAATGAATGAGAAGGTGGGCTCAAGTAGAGTCACGTATGAATTACGTACTGGCTAGGCCACTGGCCAAATGGCAAATAAACGCATTTATGTGTTTATTTTTTCAAAAAATGCTGTTTGGCGTTGTTTATTGACTTTTATTGGTGTTTATTGACATTTCTGCATTCATTGCTGATCGTTTTTGTACCCTTTGTGACGTATTTTTAGAGCATTTGTGCGTTTGTGCATCTTTGAGGGTATCAAAGCTGGAATTTGGTGCAGGTAAGGGGAGGTGATTAGCATTGTGTGTCGGCCGGCATGGTGCATCATAGTGGGAAGATCTGGGATGCGGATAATGCCATAAATGGACACACGGACACACCATGTACACCCATTCATGTCATGCATTCATGTCATGTGCATGTGTGCATGTGTGTCATTAACAATTTTCTTGTTCCGTATATCCGTTTGTCAGACACTCTTTCCCTTCAAGGAGCCAGCGTCCATGGTTGTCGCGAGGCCCGCGCGTCCGCAGCCGGCAACCACACCCACTTTGGCATCATTTGGGTTGACTGTTGTGTGTTGCGCTTGTTGCGGTGCAAATGTTTGTGGTGTGAGACACTCTTGCACTAGGTGCAATGCAGTTGACGACGAGGCTTCTATGGCCCGTGTCGGAACCGAGGTGCACTGCTTCGCATGCACGTGTCGGGCTTGCGGGCGGGCACTAACCTGGACACGAGTCATGCAACGGCTAAGTGCCTTGGTTCCTAACCTGCCTTGGACACCCGGTACCCTGCGTATGGAGAAAGCACAGCAAATCCCAAGTGTAGACCACATCATAAATACCAAATCCTTGCTCCTACAAATCTGCGGCTTTCTTCTCAAACACCATGCCCCAAGGCTTGTACGCAAAACCCCGCTGCCCGCACAAACTAGCCTGTGGGTTGTATTGTACTCCGATGGCTATGACCCCTGGGTAAAAAGCAACTACAATGTAAAGGTAGCCATGGTTGACTTGGCAGGCGAGCTTGTTGTACAGTTGTACTAGTCGATGGTATGCCCTCAACCACTTCTCTCTTGTCATGGTAGGAAATGCAGGAAAATGGACGACTTGGGCAGTGAATGTGTGGATCCAGGAACTCAAAACATTGCATGACGCATTTATGAGGCTTCTTGTTATTGTTACCAGACATGCCACGTTGTGCAGCTTGGGCTACATTTGCGCTTCGTTGTGGCAAACCATCACTAGATGTGGGCTAAGCTGCAGATTTGGCAAGCTTGTTGCCCCTACCAATGGGATAGGAAGCAGTAAACCTTTTCATTGCAGCCGCTTACATTTAGACAGCTTCTCTATCTGTTTGGCTAGGTCGTTAGATTTGGCCCAAGTACATGCCTTGCAGCCCGAACGCCACATAACATCAAAGCTTTTGGGAGCCGAATTGTAATGCACTGCTGTAAGTTGCTGCGAGTAGTAGCTTTGTCCCATCACTTGAACTGCCCAAAAGTTTTCGCCGCGATGGTGAAGCACCCATGCCAAAACCCAAACCGAGCCAAAATCAACACCGGCGTCTATCTATTTAGATTAGATGCCGCGCCTGACCCAAGTTTCTGTGCCTTTGTTTTTTGTGTTGTTTTTTTTGGGGGGGGGGGCAAGGGGGCAAGGTGTGAAATTTTCCCAGATGGGTGGCGAGTGTTGACCATTGTCTTGCCTGACCATTGTCCTACTTGCCCGCTGTCCACGTTAGGTTTGCACAGGGCTAACTGGGGGAAGGAGGGGGCGGTAACCCGGCGCTCCGTGAGTCAGCCCCGCGATCATGGACTTGTGATTGGCCATGTGCGGCCATGGTAGCTAGGGCATCTTCTCTTTGAGGAATGGCAGAGCCATGTACATAGATTGTGTTGTTGTTGGACCGAATGCAATTTGAAAATTTGCTTGGAAAATTTCACGGTGGGTTTTCGACCGTGGAGTGCTTGCGATATTGCCACCAAGTTTGCAGGCCGGGCTGCGAACACAGGTGTGCTTGGAAAACTGGTCAAGGGAGTCACATGTCCCAAATCCCTTCGGCATGAAATACTTTTGTACCTTGACAATTCTTGAGGACTTTTTTGAGCGTTGGTTGTAAATTGCAAGGCGCAATTCTAAGCGAGGGCCGGAACGTTGCATGGGCCAAAAAAAGGTTCTCAGACATTTGGTGCAGCACACCGCTTGGAAAACTGAAGGCGTCTGCCGCTTGGAAAAAGTGCTTGGAAATTTTGATGGGCGGGGGTGGCTGGGAAAAGTGCTTGCGAGGTTGCATGTGAGGTTGCTGGGTGGTTTGGGCTGGTATTGGTGCTCGGAAATTTCCTTGGGTCGATGCACGAAAAAAGTGTTTGGGGTCTTCCTACCCACAACTGCTTGGGAAAAGCCCTTCCAACAATACCACGGAACACCATCACTTGGAAGCGATTGTTGTCTCCATGGGCCAACTTAAAAAGTCAGTTGTGAATACTAGAGCAGAGTTGTAGGAATACCCCCAACCAAGTATACATTTCAAGGGAAGCATATTTGTTACATGTGTAGGTGCCACGGAGTGCTTGGAATCTTTGCTTGGAAAAATGGACACGGGAGTAGGTGCCTCTAGGGGCTTGCGATATTGCTACGAAGTTTTCAGGCAGCAATGTGAAGGGGAATGTGCTCGAAACCCTTTCAAGGAGTTTAATGTTGTTGCCTGTGTTGTGTGGACCATTGCAAGAGGCTAAGAATGTACTGGAGATCCCACTGCAAATACAACCACTCAAATGGTGTGTTTTGGTCCGCAAAGAACATTTCAAGGTAAGGAATTTTGCGACATGTGTCGGGACGTGTCGGCAACGTACAACGCATCAGGATGTGTCGGGTTTGTACAACGCGACAGGAAGTGTTGCCGACGTTGGATCCGTTGTGGGGGCTACATGGGGCCTGGTTGCGATGGAGGGCCCGGGTGCAGCCAAGTTGCCCGTCAAGAGCCTCGTCCGTTTTGGCGGACACGAGAAAAATTTTCGACCAAATTTGGTACAAACTTTGGCAACACAACACGTGCCTAAGCAAGCGGACATTGGTGGCCACCACATGGATTGATCATTGCAGGAGCAGTAGGGGACGCCCGCGGTGCTAGGAGGACGAGCCGTAGAGGGCACCTGCGGCGCCCGTGGTGCGGCCAACCTCCACATTAGTCAAGGAGTCCGGGCTCCCCAAAGGGGTGGCCAGGCTTCGCAGGCGCCCCCACCCGGCTTCGGCATCGGTTATAAGAGGGGGGAAGGATCCTGCCCCCATGCACCCAAACCCAAAAGCTAGTTTTTGACCCAACACTTGGCTCATGAAAGATCAAAGTTTAATAGGTGGCATCTTGCAAGACCCCCTCCCCCGGCTTGCAAACCAGCCCTTCGGGTGTGGAACAACTTGGGAAGCTGCAGTTAGCGTGGCGGTGTGTCGTTCAATTTGCGCCCAGTGAGGGTGTGAAGCGCCGGGTGATGATCGTCAAAGTATGGTTGGCCCCAACAGCAATTACTGCCTTGAGTTCATGACGTGCACCACTGAACATGTCCCAATGGTTGTGCGGTGGCTGGATTGGGCGGGTGCCATCCATGTAGCTTGTCCAAACAACTGGTCGTGTCTTTCATATGTGCTGTACTCGCTAGGCTCAGTGAAGATGATTGAAACCATACCAATCTGCCATGCACCTCAACATGTATGTCCATCAACAATGTTCAAACCATTTTCCACCCACCTTTCCCACAATCTTGAACTGGTCTTGAACCTAGGACCATCACACTTCCATTGTTTAAACATACATACTTTAGCCGGATCCGGCCAAAGTCTATTCTGTCAGGAATTTGATTATTTCCTCATCCCAAGAACCACAACATCATTCTCAACATCGCTCAACATTACCTTTTTCAGAAACGCGCATGCATTGCCCGTTTGGGCAACCTTTGATGAACTATTTTTGAAAAAACCGTCCGGTGAAATATCCGGCGAAATGAGAAATCGACTATCGAACACTCATGTGGCATCTCTTGAGCTTGGCTGTACACATTGATGCCCCCAAAAAATAATGGAGCAGCGATATGCACCGCAGTTGTGTAGCTGTAGCTCAGTCACTTGGTGCTGGTGGAGTTTATGCTCTAGAACATGACTTCCACGGTAGCATGGTGAATGAGTAGTTGGAGGAGAACCTCCCTGTATTCCTCCGCATGTCAAACTGTTTGTGCAGCAGGAAAGGGCGTCCTTGACTGCCATGTGCTTCCGTCACAGAATGGTGCCTTTTGCATGTCATGAACCCCACCGCATGCATTGATGATCACTGTGCTCTACACGTGGGCCCTTTTGCAGTCTCTCTCCTTTTCTTCTCGGAACCACCCGTTACCTGTTGCTGCTGAGCACGGTGACCGGTGCCCAGAATGAGTGATAGCTTGGCCAGTGGTGAGGTGGCCCGGGTGTGGCCCCGATGGGCATGCCTGTGGGCCATGCCTTGTTGGACGCTGTGCACTGCCGCTCTTTTGGAATGTCCTGTCTGTACCTGTCCAACTCGAGCCCTCGCCACGTCTCCTCTGCCCCGTCTCAAACCCTAAGCCCTCGCCCCCTTGGTCATAGCCCCCAAGTCCCCAACCCCATTCTCTAGCCCGGCAGCCTGGCATTGCCCCCGCGCAAACCCCTACTGCAGAAGAAAGAGGTTGCAAGCAATGAGAGGAGCCGCCGTGGGCCACAGTTAACTGGACACTTTGCACGGTGACCCCATGTTCCCGTCGTCGTCGGAATTTCTCTGCCTGTCCCTTTGACCTTCAAACCTTTCAATGCAGGGTATTTGGTGGGAGAGCGCATTGGCCACGGGTCCTTTGGGGTGGTGCACCGGGGCCTCCATGCCTCAGGCATTGTCGTAGCCATCAAGGTCTGTTCCCCCGCCCTGTGCTGCATGTGCCGCTGTGATGAGCCTGAGCACACAGCAATCCATACGTAATCCGAATTTGTGCTCATAAAGAGAAAAGACTGTGCCCCCTTAGTGGCAGGAGATATGTAGCCAGAATCCAATCCTGTTCTCATGGTGAGAGGCGGCAAGAGAAATGCCGCCACAGTGCACAGACAGAGGGATGGCTCCGAGACCATGTGGGGACATGCAGCCAGGCTCATTATCAGGATGCTGAGACGGCAAGGGATGTGTGCCGGCAATCCTCGCTCATTCACCAGAATCTACGCTGCGTACCGCTCTTAGTGCCTGTCCACCACCCACCCCATATAAGCCACGCCCTTGTTCAAGCTAAGTAGGCGTAGGGACTGTAATAATTGTGTATGTAATTTAATTACGTATGAAATGTAGTGCGGCCACATAAGACGTGGGTTTGTCGTCACATTTGCCATTTGCATAGAGTCATGGACACATTTGTTGTGAGTCTTTGCCCACTTGAACCCACATGGCTCTGATTTTGGGGATATTGGTGCTTTATATTCCCCTTTCTTGCCCCAGCCCACCATGCAATCTTCTCTTTTTGAGCTTGGGTGTCCAGTTATTTTCACATGTTCCACCGGTGACCATGTGGATGCTACAATGAAGGGACCAGTTTGCGGTGTTGGAGTACATGAAGGGTGGGCAGATGGTCACACACCCTTGTGCCCCCCTTCCAAGAATCGAATTCTTCATCCAGTCCCCGTCACCCTCCCCCAAGCCGGACACGTGTCTGTCCGCAGTTGTATGTGTTGCGCGCAAGCCACTGCCTTGTCCAAGCTACAGTAGGCGTAGGGACTGTAATAATTGTGTACATCGGCTTATTGGAGGGTACACCTCCGGAGCCATCCCGGTTCGTTCAGTGCCTCTGGTGGTGGTGAGTGCGGGGTTTTTTTTTGGAGGGGGGCTGAGATGCGGCGGGGGGGCTGGGGACTTGGAGCTGCGCTGCTGTCAGGAATTGCAAGTTCAGAACAAAGCGGCAGACATGGCGAAGATCACTCGTGAGTTCGATATTTTGAAGTCCCTGAGGCATCACAACATCGTCAAAGTATGCCCGCTTGATTGGGATGCCCAGGTGTTGGCGGGAGGCTGGGCTGTGCTGGGGTCTCGGTGAGGAGCACGTCCTCTTGTGTTTGTTTTGAACGAAAGCCTAGATCCAGGTTGGGCGCCTGTTGGCAGTCTTTTCGGAGCAACGGACGCCAGTGCGGCAATCCTTGTGCTTACCTCCCCTGCCGCACGCTACAAGCGGAGGGTCACTGTTCGTGACTCCAAGTTGCGGGGGTGATGCCAAGGAGCACACGGTGGTCGTGGGTTGATTGGTCGTCGGTCGGCTTGGGTCGGTGGATTTTGGCGCCTGGGGCATCGTGCCCGGCGTAGAGACCTATGACCACTGAGCTACCAGTGGTACTGTGAGGGTTGGGCGGTGGGATGGGGCGGTTTCTTCACGTTCGAACACGTCCTTCGAAGCTCCTCTGGGCGCCAGGCAGTGAGGCTGTTTTGCGGACTTTTAGTGGTCTAGACCAAATGTGTCGTGGTGTAGACCAGTATAGTTGAGGCCGTCTTCTGCCCGGTCGCAACCGACGTATTTCCTACACACGGGCGGGCTGCATCATGTGGTTGTCTGGTGGGCGCTGGTGGTTTTTGCCATGCCGCAGGCGGCAGATGGGATTGGTGGCTCTTACTGTGCGGTGCACACGCGCACATTTCATTTTTCCGGAGATATGGTGTTTGCTCTGGCACGCAACAGACTGCCCTGTGTTCGCTTCGGCCCCGCCGATGGCTGCCCATGGATTGGTGTTGGGTGGCTGACCTCATGGCCTTGACACCCGCAAAGTGTATTCGAAGAGACGCAAAGGAATAGGCATTGCACATGTTCTGCCATGGACCCTGCCTCCCCCACGAAGGCAGTCGTGCAGCTTTATTGGGTTTGAGGATCAAACAAACCATAGCTGGGATACACCTCCGTGCGTGCCACGTAATCCGTTGGGCAAGGAGGGGTGCAGCGGCTTCCTGGCCTTGCTGGACATAGTGCAGAGAGAGACCCTCAGAGGTACGGCACCATTGCTGGATATTCATGGGGGGGATGATTTTCTGTTCCAAATGATGATTTTACAAGGGGTTAGACGTCTGATACCACAACTTGGGGTATGGTACGCGAACGACCCCCAAAAGGGGGGGTATACGCCTGCGCTTTGATCTAACAACCTCTCTTCGAGGTGATTTGCCCAGTGTGCACACTGCGCACCCGTGCACCAACGCTATCACAAAATGTACTACCCAGGTATCCCGTTTTGGGTGGGGATTGCGGCCGCTGTGTGTGGATTTGGACCTGGATCCTAGGCAACTTTTTTCTTGTATATCGACCCTCCAACCCATGGCAGGGGTCACAGGTCCAAACTCCGGGTACCCCCAGTCCCCCCCCCCTCCCCCCTTATGGGCCCTTGCCGGTAGGGAGTTACCTGCAAAAACGGATAGGCTATTTAGTGGCACCTGAAAGGTTTTCAAAATCACCTAGCGGATATGTTAGATCAAAGCCAGGTAGGCTCAGGGCCGTCCTTAAGGGACGAGATTTTTTTTTTTTTTTTGCTAAGGACAGCCCTTAAGGACCGCCCCAAGGGACCACCAACCGCCAACCGCCAACTCCCATCAACTGCCAACCGCCACCAACCGCCAACCACCAACCGCCAGCCACCAACCGCCGCCAACCGCCAGCGGCGACCAACCGCTAACTGCCAACCACTGCCAACTGCCTCCAACCACCAACCGCCAGCCACCAACCGCCGCCAACCGCCACCAACCGCCAGTTGCCAACTGCCAACCGCCAACCGCCGCCAACCGCCAACCGCCAACTGCCACCAACCATGGTTGAGCACATGGAGTGCCCGCGGGCTTTTTTGGGAAACCGGAACACCTTTTTTTTTTCTTCCGTTAAGGACACCCTCGGGTAGGCTTGCATGCAGGGGAAAACGCCACATACCCCCTTTTTTGGGCCTATTTGCATACCCTACCTCAAGGGGTTGAATTGTTTGCTTAACCCCTAGTAAAATCATTATTTTGTCCTATGACATCCAACCCATTCGAAACCCAATTTTTTTTGGGGGGGGGCAAGATTGCCGAAAAGACAAGCCCCCCCCCCGTTTTGGGTCGAAAATCATAAATCTTTTGGTTTCTTTCGATTTTGAGCCGGAAAAGTGTTTTGGGGTCCCGACTCCATAGGGTTTGTATGGAGCGGAGTGGGATGAGCGCTTATGCACTCGTGCAGTTTTTAGTCGGTTTTAGTATGTCGGTGTTTTTGGCAACCTTAGTGACCCCGTGGTACCCACTCTAAGGGGTGCAGGTGGGGATGTTGTGACAGCATATGCCTCCTAGGATACAAAAGGCCGTTTTTTGCCGCCTGGCCCTGCCTGGGGCCCGCCGTGGCTCGTGTGAAAGACACAAAATCACTGTTTCCACTAACAATGGCTTACATGTGTGAATGGGATGGTACACAACCTGCTCATGCAGTTTTGCACCCTGGGCAGCTGAAAAATCGAATAACCTCGAAGAGAGGTTGTTAGATCAAGCGCAGGCGCGGGCATCGTATACCCCCCTTTTTTCGGGTCATTCGCGTAGCATACCCCAAGGCATGATATTTGATGTCCAACCCCTTGTAAAATCATTATTTTGCCCAATAAGACCATCCCCCAATGGATTTTTTGATTCTGAGGCCTTTATCCCCTAAAACCGGATATCCCTTTTGGGGGGGGGGGGGTATGGGGGGGGGTCAAAAGTTTTCGCTCAAAAGGCTCCAAGCAGTGGGAGGCATATCGCTGTCACACCAAACGCCGGTCGAATGGTAACACAGCCGACTGCAAAGTTTTAGGTCGGCGGTTCGAATCCTGGTCGGTCGACTGTCGTCGGCGGCGGCGCCATATTCGCCCGATCAGGACCATAGAGACTCCGGTCGGCTGCATTACCCTTCGGCCACTGCTTGCCCTGAGGCGAAAGATCTCCCCACTGCTTGGGGCCGTGTCTGCCACTGATAAAAAAATCCAAACTGTGTGTTTCTGTCTGACTGCTGGCTTGGCTAAGGGACTGATTGGCTGATTGTCAGCCTCTCTTCGAGGTGCACTGCCGAAGGCAATAGAATTTCCCAAACTTATTTTTTTGATATGGTGACCACCTACAATGACCATCCAAGCTATGTAAAGCATGTTTGCAATGTGCATAGGGTCTTAAACATGCTAGATGCTGGATGAACATATACATAGAAGTAGAGAGTGGAAAACTGCATAAGTGGACTGGGCCTTTACACAGGATATTTCATTGATGTGTGGGACCCCCCCCCCCCGCCCGTCCAAATGCCCAAGTAGGGTCGAAAACACAGGGGGGGGGGGGGCTAAAACATGCTTTACAAAGGACATTTGATCATACTGACTGGTTGCAATATCAAAATAATCGGTTTCCAAGATTTCCATTCTTGAGCTGCCGAGGGTGGAAACCTGCACAAGTAGGTTGTGCCGTAGCCACGTGCCCCCTTCCAAACACCCAAATAGGGTGAAAAACACATGAAGAGGGTCTAAAACATGCTTTACATTGGATATTTGATCATTGTGAATGGTCAAAACACCAAACAATTCGGTTTCCGAAATTTCCATTTGTGAGCTGTAGTGGGTGGAAAGGTGCAGGAGGTTGTCCCCTCGCCCCTTTGAAGCCACTTCAGCCCCCCCTCCAAACACCCAAATAGGGTGAAAAACAGATGAGGGGGTGGGCCGAGTTGTGTTTTTTTTCACCAAACTCGAACCCTAACAATTCCTTTTTTCCAAAACCAAAATCCCTTTTTCCCCGAAATCTCTATTGTCTCCGGGGGTCAGTTGCAGGGATGAGGAGGAATTCAACCGCAAGCCCGGCCCCTCTGGCCCAGTTCCCTTGATGTGGCAGGTTAGAGCTGGCACAGTGGCCTGCTGGACCTGCCCTCCGTACTGCACCCAGCCCTTGCCCACGAAACCGCCTCCCGCCCTTTTGCACGAGCCCCCGATCGTCAAGGCCATTGCCCTCCGTAATGATAGACCCACACCCACACCCACACCCACACGCCGCTGGGCCCTGGGCATCACGCTTGCAGGTGTTGGATTTCATCCCCTCAGACCAGGTGTGCTACATCATCATGGAGTACGTCTCAGGGGGCTCCCTGGCCAAACTTCTGGCGGAGTTCACAGCGCTCCCAGAGCCTGTGGTATGCAGGTGTGCGCCTCCGCACGCACATTCGCTGGTGTGCCTCGGCATTGTCAGGAGACGACTGTGCCACCGAAGGTCTTGGCCCCATCGGGCGTGTCGGCCCTGGGCGTTTGCTTCACGGTTGCCGCTCAGCTAAGCGCCAGCAGCTGCCATGTGCGGCCCGCCATTTGTCGAGAGGTGACAGCGCATCACTCCAACAGCCATGGTCTTGGGTTCAAACCCCAAGGCTCCACCCGATTGGGCCTCCGCACACCCCCGTTCGCACGTTGGCGCCGATGGTTGGAAACACGCCCATTCGGCCAGTGGGTCTCAGAAGTAGGATACACGGGGCCCTATCAAGCTTGTTCTTCAACGTGGCATGAAAGCACCAGGGCAAAAGGGGCTCCTGGTGTCCCACGAAGGTGAACCCCAATTTTGTGGATGGCGAGGGCCCGCTTGGCGAGCGGGTTTCTGTGGGGGCCGGGCTCAGAGGAATGGGGGCACGTGCCCCACGAGCCGCCGCCGGACCCGAAGGAGGTCCGCCTCAATTTCCTGCGGGATGCGTTCCAAGACCTCCTGAAGCCTGAGGCCGAGGAAGAGGCGCTGCCACACCCCAAGCGGACGCACAAGGGGCCCCAGGGCCGCCGGGACCCCACTGGACAGGGATGGTGCGGAGCTCGTGCGCATGGACAGCTGGCGCTGCCGCAACAAGGGCAAGGGGAAGAGCGCGCAGTCACGAGGGGGGGGGGGGGTATCGTGGGAAGATTTCGTCCTTTGGGAAGGTGGTGAAACGTCCGCCCTGAATTAAACACCCGGAATTAGACGCCCGGAATTAACAGAAGTTGGTAGTGGGGTATGCAACATCCGCTTTGTGATGATGTGTGCGATGCTGTTGGTGGCCCAATTGCTGTACACGTTAATCTGTTGCTTCTTGTGACACCAGTTCCGCAACTTCACGAGCACGTCTTTCTGATGCCGGAGGGAGCATGGGGGTGCTTGTCGGGGTGCGCGTGTGGCAGTTTGAGGTTCAAGATTTGCAGGGTGGGGAATTTTTCTCCGCTCGACATTTCCCCTGGCGACCCCCCTGTAGTGTTGTATGTTTCTCCCCAATGAGGATTTCATGGAGGTGCCTCACGCCTCTCCGCTTCGGAGAGCCCAAAACAGTAGGGCATATCTAGCCATCTTACTCTCCGCAGTGCACACATGCCCGCTCTCTAGCACCATTGTGCCCTGGACCTTCATGGGCATAATGTGTTCGTAGTGGCTTTTTATGAAACAAAGGGAAGTTATGCAAGTCACTCGCCTGCACTCACTGAACACCATGCTGTCAAGGCATCCATATCCTCTGTCCCCATGGCAGACTTTTATTTGCATTTTTTTGGGCTTCATGGCCATCGCAAGCATTGGCAGAAGAGGGGGAAGAAGAGGATGGCCCTCAATTAGTATATTTTTTCAGCATGGGTTTTGCCCCCCCCCCCCCTCCTTTTCTGCACGCTCTCCCCCCTTTCAACTCCCCACCACCAAAACTTTTACACGGTGGAAAGATTGAATTTACTTGAGGGCAAATTTCTTTGGGTCATTTTTCATGCACAAACCTTTGCACCCCCAAGTACCCACACCGAACAACAACAACTGCAATGTTGCAATGTTTTGAATGTCTAGAAACAGTTCAAATGGCACAATACAGGGGGAACCTGCAGCGCACCAGTGAGCGTGCTCTTTGGTGTCAGCCTGTGGCCGGATGCGGACACCCACAGCCACCCCGGGGGGGGGGGGGGGGGGCTGCAGGTAACCGTGCCGGGACGGGTGGGGCAGGCACAGGGATGTGCGCGCGCCAAAATCCTGGCGGTTCATTTTTCTTATCCACCAAATACATGGCAAATGATGACTTTCTGAACCCCCTCGACGCGCTGATTCCAAAAATCCCGTTTTCATTTTTTGCCAAATTTTTGCATCCGGGTCACCTCTGGGCCTCTGGGCCTGTCAATTGACCTTTTGGGGGGGGGCTAGCCAGAGGGCTCTATCGACCCCCCGGAAGCGAAAGCTCGGGCTCCCGTTCCTAAAGGGCTATTGTGGGTGTGTCTGTGTGCCTCCGGCAACTTCGTCATATTTGGTGGAATTATGGGAAATAACAGTGGAATTATGGGGAATTATGGGGAATTATGGGGAATTATGGGAGTTTGCCCTTGTGGTGTAGCCTTTTGATTTTGTAGACATGTTAGATTTCCATCCGCACATGAGTGAAGAGTGAGAGTCATACTAGGCCCTGCCACCTGTTGCTGCAGAAGTTGACGTGGTGATGATCTGGTGGAAGGGTATGAAAATCTAGCTACCATAGCTGACAACCCTGGCCATTTGCACTTTGTCAATCCCTCACGCAGCCGCAGATGTTGAACGATGTAACAACTATTGCAAGCTCACACGCACTGACAAGCAACACCGCATGAACGATGTTCACCATTTGGGGTATTTGATTTTTTTTGATGAATGGTGTTGTAGGGTGAGTTGTGGCTGTTGTGGCTGGTTGTGAATTTTTGGCCCGCGGCTTTCCCTTGCCTGGGCACTGTGCTTGTCACCGTGCCTCCAACCCACCACGAATGGCGGCCCACCAGTGAATCATTCCCCCATGAATCCCCATATATCCCCACGACCACCATAATTCCCCATAATTTCACCACAATTACCCATCATTCTTCATAATTCCCCTCGTCTGGCGGGGAGCCGTTGTCTGGCACTGGTGCACGCACACCCCTGCACCACTGCCGGACCACCTCCAGGTGTCGCATAGCTCGATTGTGTGCACGGCCCTCCAGACGGTCTCCAGGCGGCTTTTTCTTTGCAGTTCGATTTGCTATACCCATTTGGCGCGGTGGTCTTTGGCAGGCCACAACAGAGCGGCACATGCCACCCTGGCAACACCCTATTCTGTCTCTCTGTGAGGATAGAGGGAGTCGGCGGGGGGTGCCTTCATGAAGTTGGGCCAAGTTGTCTGCTGTGCCGGTGCCATGGTTCTCACCGTGTCTCACTGTACCGAACCGCTACAAAAAGCAGGAAAACATTCTCAAGTCGGGGTTTTGGGGGGGTCAGATGCCGGTAGAGGTGTCCACTCATGGTTGCCACCTCCCGGGGGCCTCCAGCCAACGGTTAGTTATGGTGGGGCACTCCGTGTCCTGCCATGTCCGTGTCGGCCCCAGGGCTCCTTTCAAACAACTCAGCACCACTGGAGGGGGATGGGGTCCCACACCACCCACCCCCTCCCCCCTCAACCCACCCACCCCCCGCCCTATAAGTGATTGGGCCAAATTTTCCTTCGGGCCTTCGGCCAATCAAAAACCTCCTCTGGTGCCTTTGGCGCCTCTAAAAGCTCAGCACCGTGCGGGGTTGGGGGGGGCTGGACCCCCCCCCCCGTGGGTTGCCATGGGTCGCACCACTGCGTGGGCTGTTCTGGGCCAAGGAATTTGGATGTTGAGAGTTTGGGCGTACGCAGGGAGGTCTCAGAAGGTGCTGTGCCGTGTGCAGGTACGTGCAGCAGATGCTGGAGGGGCTGGAGTACCTGCACACCCGCAACATCGTGCACCAGGACATCAAACCCATGAATGTGTTGCTGAATGAGGTCCGTGTGTGGGCGCGTGGCGCTGTTTGCAGTCGCTGGGTGGGGAAGACTTGCGAGGATATTGATCGTCCCCATTTGAGCGGGAGTACCAGTGCTTCTTGTCGTTCACAGTCTTGCGGGGCGAGGTCCGAGGTGAGCTATGAGGTGACCCGAGTGGGGAGTCATGCCCAGGTTTCAACTCTCGGGCAACCCCATGAATTGCGGGAGGCACCTTGCAGACGGTGTTCTTGATACGCTTCATTGCAGTCATGTGGTGGGTTCTGTACCACAGATGCTGCATCAAAATGCTTTGAAGCAAGTGGGCTGGCGTGTCACTTTCTGGGAGACGATGCGCGGTGTGCCACGGAGAGCCTGTCGAGCCCCCCTCCCACTATTGGTTGCCGTGGCTCATGGTAGACCCCCATCCCTGCCACTCGGTCCAACTTCCCACTGAAAGATGGTTGGTGCCTCCGGGTGTTGCAGTCCCAAGCGGCACTGCCGGCAAGCGGCACCAACACCATCATGGTATGGTTTCCCTGTTTTTCGGTTGCTGTCGGGGGTTCTTCCGATTTCCGAAAAGAAATGGTATTCACACTCCCAGCGCCGCACAAGATTCTCGGGGGTGCGGGCGGCAAAGGACACGTGGGGGCTGCAGGAAAGCAAGTGCAGCGCGGGCGGTGTCTGTACGCGATTGTGAGGGGGCGGTGGTCTGCGCGAGAGGCCGCCCGGTCCCACTCGCACGGACCGCGGCCCGCGCTGTTTGTGCGCTCGCGACAGACATCGGTGTTGTGCAGTGGTCCTGCGGGCGCTTTCCCTTCAATTTCCAGGAACTGGGCCGCCCGGTGTGCGCCGTGCGTGGGCCTCGTACTCATGTCTTCACGACGCTTGATGCGCTGCTGCTGAGGGGCTACGGGACGCAGAGCCCCCGCCGTCCCCCACCGGCGCCCTGGCGCACGCATGGCAGTGTCCCAACACGACGGACCCGTGCCACCGTCATTGGTCGGCACTGCTCGGTTTTGTGTTCCAGAATGTAAGACCACAAGACCACAAGGTCTTCCGCGAAATTGGCACCGGTGGCTAAGCCCCACCGAGCCTACACGCCAGTGTCCACGGCATTTGCCGCACGAAATCCAGGGGCTTCAGCGAAATTTCCCACCGCGAATTTGGCTTGGCACGAAATCCCCCCCGCCCCCCACCTGGGACCCCCCATCCCCCCCAACCGACCCTCCCGGAGCCCCCCCCCCCCCCCATCGCCCCTCCTAGACCCCCCCTCCAATGCCCCCCCCCCCCCCCCCCCAAGGGGCCTCCGGCCAACAGTTAGTTGGGGGGGTAGTTGGCGTCCAGAACCGAGGGGTCGCCCCCCCCCCCCCAAAGCGGCATGTCTGCATGTGCTGGTCGTGATACTGTCCGCCTGTGCCCGTTCTTTTGGGTGCAAGCCCTTGTGATTGGTGTTGATTTGCTTGGTAGCACCGGTGCCGGACACCCCCCCCCCCTCCCTGCCTGTCCAGAGACCGCCCGAAGGCAGTGCAGTGCATGTCGTGCTTGCAGCCCAGCGTCCCAGGTCCGCCAGCGTCCCAGCACTGTGCAGTGCTCGGGCAGGCGGAAGGCAGCCAACTCCCCCCTTCCGGCCCGCGCCGTGTGGCGCCCGGCCGAAGGCAGCGGGGACCCAGGGGAAGGGGGGGGGGGGCGAGGGGGAGATGAGAGCGACGCGATGGACGCTTCGCTCGCCGCGGTGTGGCGACGTCCAGCCCAGCCTGGCCGGGGCGGCCGTATCCGGTGCGTCCGGTGGAATCGGCTCCAGGCACTCAGACACCAGACACCAGACACCCTGCCTGTCCACGCATGGGCATGGCCCTGTCCAAGCGCCCTGACCCGGTGATACCAGGAGGAAGAGGCGCAGGGCGGGGCATCAAGAGGAGTTCTGACGGTCCCCAAAGGACTGGGTCTCACCTGGAACACAGTCGGTGGGGGCGCCAGAGGCATGCAAGACGTGTGTCGGCGCCAGGGATGCATTGGAAGGGAAGGCGCCTCGGAGGTGGCCCCAGAAACTGTCTGACAGGTGGTTGGAGGAGGGTACCAAAGCGGTTGGGGGCGGTTGGTTGCTGTCGGTTACAAACACCATCGAAGCTGACACTTGCCGTCAGGGACTCTGTGGCTGGGCGGAGGCTGGGTGCCGTGGAGGGGGGCGGGGGGTGGGGGGGGGGGGGGGTACCTCCCCCCCCTTCCAATGCATCCCTGGTCGGCGCCTTGCTGGACGGTTTGAACAATTCGTGTCGCGGCTCCACCGCGTGAGGCCTGTCGTACTGTTGAGAATGCCAGAGTGAATCTGGAGGGTGACGACCATCGTCGATTTATGGCCAAGCGCCGTGCCTGGTGCTCCCGTCGTTTTCCGGCCCCCGGGCCGTGCCTGCGCAGGCAGGGGGGGGACGGGGCTTGGACAGCACGCGCCCACTGCCCCGTGCCCGGCACGCTGCCCCGGTGCCCATGCGCCCTGCGCCGTCGGCAGGCGTCCGGGGTGGTCAAGTTGGCGGACTTCGGGACTGCGAAGCACGTGACCACCCTCAGTCTCCAGAACGCCCCCATGGCGGGTACCCCCGCGTACATGTCCCCCGAGTTGATCATGGGCAACGTCACCCTCAAAGGTGCTGCCCGCCTGGTCCCCTTGTGATACACCCCTGCCCCCTGATTGCGCATCCATTTTGCGTCCCTCACGGCCGTATCCCTCGCTGCTTGCTTCCCTCTTGCTGCTCCAAAGACCTTTGGCCCTTACCTTTCAACGTTTTCCGCCTCCTTCCTGATTGCACACACCTTTGTCCCTTCAGGTGGCACTGCTATCTGCCCCCCTGCCCAGCTTTGTTATGGTTGTGCAATACACCTGTGCCCATCCTGGTGGAGCAACAAGAGGGAAGGTGGGCTGCATTGAACCCCTTCCGGGCAGATGGCACTGTGCGAGTGCATGACAGGTGCGCACCATGAGTGACGCAGACTCAACATGAGCAATTTGCTTACAGTCATGAGCAACCAACGACACAGATCATGCAGCGCCTTTGGCACCGATACTCTATGTAGGCTCAGGGCAGGGGGGGCGGTTGTGATGCAATTGCATGACTTGCATCATTTTGCATGATTATGCAACCACGAATCCGACGTTGGTCCCATGGTCCCATGGTCCCATGGCATACCTGTTGGCCCTTTTCATCAATGAACAAAGGTCTGAAGCCACAGGTCATCACCCAGCCACCATCAGAAAAGCTTGATGATGCGGATGTTGCTGAGTCCGGTTATGGTGATAGTGATGAGGAACCAGATGCAACAGATGACAAGAGGCCAATTTTGGAGGAGGGTTGCAGTTGTACTGATGGACCGGAGGAGGGTGTCGCTGTGCCTCTTCTGTTTTTTTTTTTCACCTGCATAATCCTAACCCTAACTAGGACTGAATATTGGGACCGAGCTGGTGGGGAAAGGAACATCACCTTCAAGGCATTTTGTGACTTTAGACGGGCCAAAATCGCTTACAATGGGCTCAAAGCGGGCTCATTTCACTTGTTTATGCACCCCAAACGGTCTAGTTATCATTCTGGAAAAACGCGTTTTTGACCCATTTTTGACCCTTTTTGGTCCCCAAAAAGCCCATTTTCAAGGCTTTTTGGAATTGTGGAGCATCATAACGGCCACCATGGGCTCAAAACGGGCCAAAAACACTTATTTGAGCACCCCAAGTGGTCTAGGAACAAATTTGGAAAAACTGAGTTTGGACCATTTTTGGACCCACAGATGACCCATGTAACCCTACCCTAGCACCTGCATTGTGCGCGCTCAACACCACTCTGTTGTGCCAAAATGGGGCATTGAAGGGTGATGACAATATGGAAAACGGCTTCAAAGTGATCCCATTCATCGTTATTCAGCACCACAAGGGTGCCCAATGCAACTTGAACGTGCAACTTGAAAAATTATGCAAAAAGGGTGCTTTTCAAGGCCGATTTTGCGGTATTTTGAACCCATAAAGAGGTCGTTTGACACACTACTTGGGTGTAAAACCCACTAGACAGTGACCAAAGGTGATTGTTCATCATGTGTATATCAATTTCCCTGCCAATACCCCTCTCCAAGCACCTGATAGGCACCCGTAAATGCCAAAAAAAAAGGCACTTTCTGGCCATTTTTGACAGATTTTGAAACCCGGATCCGCCACTTGCGAATCCCGTTCCCGGCCGCCACCGTTGAGTTCAAACTCTGTGTGATTGTACTTCACACCCATAGGTGTCATCCACCAAAATTTCAGCCCAATCCGAAGCACCACGACGGAGTTCTGATTTTTCTCCATTTCGCGTGTGCTGCTGCTGCTTGTTGCTGCTTGTTGCTGCTTGCTGCTGCTAAACCTAAAGCCCATTTTCAAGGCTTTTTGGGAATTTTGGGGGGTCAAAACGGGCCACCATGGGCTCAAAACGGGCTAAAAACACTTGTTTGAGCACCCCAAGTGGTCTAGGAACAAATTTGGAAAAAATAATTTTGGACCATTTTTGGACCCACAGATGACCCGTGTGACCCTACCCTAGCACCTGCATTGTGCGCACTAAACACCACTCTGCGGTGCCAAAATGGGGCATTGAAGGGTGATGACAATGTGGAATAGGCTTCAAAATGATCCCATTCATCGTTATTAATCACCACAAGGGTGCCCAATGCAATTCATGGCTATAAAACACGGCACGAGAAGGTGTGATTTGAAAAGGTATGCAAAAAGGGTGCTTTTCAGGCTGATTTTGCGGTATTTTGGGCCCAAAAAGAGGTCGTTGAGGCCCCTAATCGGGTACATAACACACTAAACGATGATGAAAGGTGTTTGTTTATCATTTAGGTTAGTTCCAATGCAGATGGACCCCTGCACGCATATCCTAGACACCCAAACTGCCCAAAAAAAGGCATTTTTGGCCATTTTTGACAGATTTTGAAACGGAGGTCCGCCACTTGCGAATCCCGTTGCCGGTCGCCACCGTCGAGTTTCTCGCTCAAACTTTGTGTGATTGTACTTCACACCCATAGGTATCACGCACCAAAATTTCAACCAAATCCGAAGCACCACGACGGAGTTCTGATTTTTACCCATTTCGCGCGTGCTGCTGCTTGCTTGCTGCTTGCTGCTTGGTGCTTGCTTGCTGCTACTGCTAAACCTGGTAGGTCCACCCTAGACACTAAAAAGGGTTATAAAACCAAGACTAGTTCCACCAGCTCGGTGGCCCTAATGAAGACTGAATATTGGGACCGAGCTGGTGGGGGAGGGGACATTAGATATGAATGGTGAGGGACGCCAATGAGTCACACATTGAAGGTCGTTGACAGAGTGGAAACAACTTGCAAGTGATCCCCTTCAACACAAGGCCCACTTTCAAGGCTTTTGTGGACTTGTGAGGGGCCAAAATGCCCCAAAATGGGCTCAAAATGGGCTCATTTCACCCGTTTGTGCACCCCAAATGGTCCAGGATGAGGTTTGGGAAAATGCGTTTTTGACCCATTTTTGACCCATTTTTGGTCCCAAACCAGCGAATCTTCAAGGCATTTTGGGATTTTCGGAGGACCAAAATGGGCCACCACAAGCTCAAAACGGTCCAAAAACACTTGTTTTAGCATCGCACATGGTCTAGGATCATTTTTGAGAAAAGTCATTTTTTTGCCCCTATTGGACCCTATTGACCCATTTGGGCACCCACCTGTTTGGGCTTGAGCTTGCAGCTTGCCGCAGCCTACTGGGCCTGGGTACGGGGGTCTAGGCGTCCGTTTGGGCAATTCTGAGGGGTGGAAACCACAAAAAGTGGGGGGTTGCGGGTGGACTAGGTGCCCCCGGAATTGCGTTTTGAGCCATGTAGCCAAAGATATGGCCTGTTCTTGGTTTGTGGCTGTCGCCAGCCAATCTGCACAAAATTTGGGGCTTCCGGGGGCCTTTTTGGGCCGTTTCAAGGGCATATGGTGGAGTTAGAGGGCCGCAAAGGGCTCGTTGACATAGGAAAGTCAAGCCGCACATGGGGTGTACCCACACTTTCCCTTTGTTTGGCCGTTTTGAATGGGTTCTAGGGCTGTTTTGGCCCAAAAATGGCTCTTTTTGGCCCTGAATTGCAGTTTTTGAAACCGAGGTCCGCCACTTGCGACACCCGTTCCCGGCCGCCACCGTTGAGTTTCTGGCTCATACTTTGTGTGGTTGTCCCTCACACCCATAGGTATCATCCACCAAAATCAGCCGAATCCGAAGCACCACGACGGAGTTCTGATTTTTCCCCATTTCGCGCGTGCTGCTGCTTGCTTGCTTGCTTGCTGCTTACTGCTTGCTTGCTGGCTGCTGCTAAACCTGGTAGGTCCACCCTAGACACTAAAAAGGGTTATAAAACCAAGACTGGTTCCACCAGCTCGGTGACCCTAACCCTAACCTTGCACGATGGGAGGTACCGATTTGCAAGACCCCCCCCCCCCCTGACTCAGGGCCTTGACCTGGCCGCACTATCTGGGCTGGGTGGGTTGGAGAGGTGAGGTGATGGAGCTGGCTGAACCCAGATTCCCGGCGCCAACATGCCTCCCGCATTTCTCCGAAACGTTGACGATGTTGCTTCATGGCCCGCTGTGTTGCAGCTGACACTTGGGCGTTGGGGTGCACAATGTTGGAGCTGTTGACGGGGGTCAGGCCCTGGAAGCACCTGGGACTCACGGTGCTGCAGCTGCTCAAGCACATCAGCAGAAGTGGACAGACGCCTGCCGTCGACGAGAGGCTGGGCATGGCCGCGAAGTATGCGGAGGGCCGCGTGGATGGGCTGTGCGGGGCTGCGCCGTGCAGAAGGCTGCGTCGTGAGGGTTGTGTGGACCGACCCGGGGCTGAGACGGCGCGCGACGCACCAACCCACCCGACAAGTCACGCAGCCACCGCCCCAGGGCGGCACGGACACAACGGCAATTCAAAGGGGACGCGAAAAGATTTGACGACTGCTGTCGAGTAGTAGATGCTCGTTTGGGCACAAATCTAATTTGTACCATACGTGCAAGGTGCAGTGGGAGCGTCCCATACCAAGCATGGTGTACTCGCCGAGGTGTCATGCGTCTATGTGTCATGTTGCATGTTTGGTTGTTGGTTTGATGGGATGTGCAAAGTGCGATCGGACGCCACGAATACTGGGAATGTGGGGGGTTTCTTACAAATGTGTCGGAGAGGCGTCCAAGGCAGGGCAAGGGTACATTTTTTCAGAAGCGGCCGCAAAGGACGATGGTGCAACGCGTCCAAGGGAAGGTGCAGGTGTGGGGCTGGGGCAGCAGCACAGAAGAGGCAGGGACGGATGTTGCCGTGGTCAACGCGTTGGGCAGTGTGCCGCAGACGTTGGCGGTACGTTTCCCCCCATACCCACTTGCAAATCACTCAAGTCAATTCAAAGTGTACGTAGAAGTGCTATATACTGTATATAGTATAATATTATAGGATAGTATATGTCAGATATTGTATGTTGTATAACTATAGCATATAATAGGGTTTCCCGCCGATTTGGTAACGAATGTTTCCGAATGTTTCCGAATATTTCCGAACCACAGCTGGACCTGCTCATTCCGAATATTCCGAATATTCCCGACTATTTCTGAACATCAGAAGGGTGGGTTTTCGGGTTTCGCGGGGGCATGGGGAGGGTCTATGGTATGTTGATTGTGTATCGTGTACATGGTACCATGGACCCATCATGGGCCACAGACTGATGTTAAGGTCACGCCGCGGACCTTTGGTGTGCCCCTAATCAGTGCCATCCTCACCCTTAGCCCATATGAGCCTCTCTTGCCATTGGACCATATCACCGGGGGTGTGCTGTACGTTTACCAGAGGGGGGGAGGATTTGGAACAGGCGAAAATTGGAATGGCAAAATGTTTGGTACACAAAAGTGTGCCACATTCTGCCATCGTATTTCAAGGGCCGTCCTCATTTTCCTAGGTGTCGTTTGGGCACTCGTGGCATGCCTATTATTCCCATGGTGCCCGCACACTTTGCCCTACATTAGAGTGAAAATTTATGCGGTTTCCCACACTTCTGTGGCATTTCTCTACACAAGGGCACCCGGTCGGGGAATGCCGCCCCCCCCCCCCCCTCGTGGATGCGATTTGGGATCGACCCGCTGTGCCCACGGTGCATTTGTGTTGTGCCCGGGTGCATAGGGACTTCTTGAAGGCGTCGCTGCATCTGAATGCCGACCAACGAGCCACGGTCAGTGAACTTAAGGGCCACCTCTGGGCCCAGTCCGTCCCCAGCGCCGTGAGTCCGGAGGTGTGCCCCAGATTGGCGTGCATTGTTTGCGCTTGACAGGCTGCGGAAGCACCCAGCAGGATGCCACCCCCCGGCCTAGCGCTAACATGGAAAACTGCCCCCCCCCCCCCCCCGCCACCACCCACCCACCTCCGACCCCAGTCCCCCACACCTTGCGCCTGGGTCAGGTCAGGTCAGGTCAGGTCAGACATTGCCCGCTACCACCGTCCGCCAGCCCGCTATCCAGTGTCCGATGGCAGGACGTCTGGCCCAAACACACACACTCAGAGTCTAGAGAGGGCACCAGCCGGTAGAGAAGCTACCTGACAGGCGGGGCGTGAGCTGGGGAACTTGGTCTGGCAGGGGTACCTCTGCCTCATCCGGATAGCACCGTCCCCGGGAGGAGCGCCCCGTGTTGGCTGGCCCCGGTGGTGGGGGCTTTGGCCTGCCCCTCTGACCCACACAACTACGCACCCCCCCCCCCCCCTGCCCCACCCCTCCTAACACACCTTTTCCCTTTTCACGTATGCCCCCTCCAACACAACCCCCCCCCCTCACAAATGTCAGAACAGAAGGTTCAAGGGCAAGAGGCCAATAGGCGGCTTCACAGGCTAACAGAGCCAACCACCAAGGCCTTGTGCCCCCCCCCCCCCCCAAAAAGCAGTGTTCATGCAATAAACGCAAGGCGTGACCCCTGTTCTGTCTTAGAAACTGGCTGACCCCGAATGCCATTGTGTTGACTGGAGTTGCTTTGCCTGTGGCCCAGTCGAATGGTACAACAATATGAAACACACATTCCCGTGACGCATATGCCCCACATCCGCCCACACCCTGAGGCAGGCCTCCACAACGCACACCCAAGTGGATGAGCCCGGGGGTACCAACCGGCAGACCTACTCTGCCTTCGATGCCGGAGCCAACTTGCCCCCCCCCCCCCCCCCACAACGCACGCTGGCCCTGTGCTACAACTGCCATGTCACATGTGATGGACAGCACCCCCCGAACTCCACGGTCATGGGAATGACTGCATGTGACTCCTCTACTGACGCCGGTGGGGCCGCAGGCGCAGCATACTGCCGTGACACAGGGGGCGGGGGAGAACGTCGTGGTGATTGTTTCGCTGGGGAAATGTTCGGAGGGGGAAATTTCGCCGCCCTCGCAAATCCGACAGCTTGCACTGCCTCAGGCACACACTGCACTGCCAAAGCCCCCAGATTTCGCCAGGGGAAAATGTGGCCACCTTCCTGAGAGACGGAATTTCCCCACGAAATCATCCCCCCCCCCCCCCTGTTCAAAGGCGAGAGGCCAATAGGCGCCGCCACAGGCTAACAGAGCCAACCACCAAGGCCTTGTGCCAACCCCCCCCCCCCCCCCTGTATGCCGCATGAAGCCGCGAATGACGTTGGGCAGCAGCTCGAGCCTGACATGGGCGGATTTTGGCTCAACTCAAGAAGCACTCGAAAAGGAATCTCCTCGTGTTTGCAAACTGCAGAACTGCGGCCGCTCATCATCACCATCTAGAAGACGTGACCACCTCGCACATGTGTAGTGTGTGGCACTATACACCCCCGCCTCCCCGGTTTGCCAAACACTGCCACCCCCACCCCTGCCCCAACAGATTGCTGGGATGCGCCAATCCCAAAACTGTGGTGTTTTGTGAGAAGCCAGCCGCACACCACGTGCCACTCAGTGATACCCGCTCCTCCAAAACGCAGTGGGAACCAGCCACCTCCCGTGTCAGACTCAGTGGGCCCCAGATACTGCTGATGATGTCTGTCTCGGCAGATGCTAGTGGCAATGGGGTTACACGCCCCTCAAAGCTCAACAGTGCTGGAGAGAATTGCTCAGCTCTGACACCGATCGTCAATGCCAGCCCCCACCCCCACCCCTTTTTGTGAGAGCAACGCCTTTCTCAGTTGTTGTTGTTTCCACAACCTTTGGAACCACGTCCTACTTTCCCCTTTAGAAATACGCCCCCTTCTCAGAGCAATGATAGGTGTTGTTTCCCCCCATGCCCCTTGCCTGTGAGGACTTAGCTGTTTTCACATTGGATGGCTTGTTTAGTGGCACCTGAAAAATCACCTCGAAGAGAGGTTGTTAGATCAAGCGCAGGCGCGGGCGTCATATACCCCCCTTTTTTGGGGTCATTCGCGTAGCATACCCCAAGGCATGATATTGGATGTCCAACCCCTTGTAAAATCATTATTTTGCCCAATAAGTCCATCCCCCAATGGATTTTTTGATTTTGAGGCCTCTACCCCCTAAAACTGGATATCACTTTTTTGAACGGGGGGGGTGGGGTGGGGGGGGGGTCAAAAGTTTTTGCTCAAAAGGCTACAAGCAGTGGGGAAGCACAGCGCTCATCACACAATTGGGGGTCCGATGGTAACGCAGCCGACGTAAGGTTTGCGGTCGGCGGTTCGAATCCTGGCCTTCTGACTTTTGGCGCCGGCGGCGGCGCCAAATTCGGCCGACCAGGGTTCGAACCGCCGACTAAAGGAACGCTAGTCGGCTGCATTACCACTCGGCCACTGCCTGGACTGAGGTGAAGGGCCTCGCGGCTGCTTGGGGCCGCATCTGCCACTGACAAAAAACCCAAACTGTGTGTATCTATCTGACTGCCTGCTTGCTGGCTCAGGGACTGATTGGCTGACTGTCAACCTCTCTTCGAGGTGCACTGCCGAAGGCAATAGAATTTTTCGAAATTCGATTTTTCATGAAACCCTTCCATTGCCCCTAGGATGGGTTTGGGTGATCATTTGGTGACACTACGGGTACTTGAGCACCCACGGGGACCCACGTAGTGGCCGCTGGCGGCCTAGCCGCCGGTGGGGGGGGGGGGGGGGTGCTCGTCTGGGGAGGGGGAGGCGGGTGAGCCCTGCGGCGCGGGCGGCGCCCCTGTAGGGCCAGAAGAATCAGCGGCGCCCGCGGGCAGCGGCCCGGGGTTGTCCCCCCCGGCCAATGATGGGGAGGAGAACGGGTCAGCGTCCCCCCCACCCGAGGGTAATGGCCCCTCATCTACCGAGCCCCCCCGGTCAGCCAGGAGGTCAAGCGCTGGGCGTTTCGGGGGTCTGGGGTTGTCAGGCCCCAGTGCAGAGGAGGGGCAGGTGCCCAGCGTCCTGGGGGGGGGGGGGGCGCACCGGCGAGACGCTGGGGGGCCCGAGGCCAGGAGGGCCTGAGAGGCCGGGCGGGCCCGTCCAAGCCAGGAGGACAGCGCCGCCGCTCCTGCGCGCCGGTCCTCGGGGACGAGCACCTGGCGGCCAGGTGCGACCCGGGGCGGGACCCGCGGACAGCGCGGGCCCGCCGAAGGGTCAGTGTGCCCTTCGTGGCCCGCCCGGCAGCAGCGGCTGATGCCCCAGCCAAGGCTTCTGCACCTGGCGCATGACGGCGCCTCATGTTCCAAGCAGAGCGTGCCCTGAGTGCCATTGCCCGCCCCTGGCGGGCGGCTGCGTTGCGGGGCGGCGAGTGGGACGCTCCTGGGTGGCGCCTGTGGGGGCCTCCTGGCATACGGCAGCAAGGGGGGCCCACCCTCGAGGGGACGGGGGAAGTAATCCATGAGGAAACGGTCGCCCAGCGGCGGCCGCATACGGGCAGGTGCCCGTAGGCGCCGGACCCACGAGTCCCGGCAGTGCGTCGCTAGGCGCATAAGCTGCAGCATCACCTCGTGGCGTGCCGCGAAGAACGGACGGGCCGACAATCCCGCACATCAAAGAAGAATTTACAAAATTCATGTTCAATACTCACAATTCTAGACCTCCTACATATCTAAATATCCAGCTAATAATATGCAAAGCACTTGGGTTCCTCAATTTACACCGAATTTACAGAAAATTACAGAAGTTTACGCAACTTTTTGAGAAATTTACAAAAAGTTACGTAATTTACAGCGTAAATTGGATTTGGCCCCCGCCCCCCCCCCCCATTATATCCCCGGGCTGACTGGAAAGCAGCTTGTGTGCACACCAAATGCTATTGGACCACCTACAAACAGCATTTTTGAAGCTTTTGGGGGGTCCATGGATCGGGCTAGATGGGCCCAGTGGCCACTACATGGGTCCCCATGGGTGCTCCAGTACCCGTAGTGTCACCAAATGATCACCGAAACCCATCCTAGGGGCAACAGAAGGGTTTTGGAAAAAATTGAAGTTTGAATTTTTTTTTCAAGTGTCACGAAATAACCCACATAACAGCAATTTTGGGGCTTTCAGGGGGCCCATGGCATAGGCTACATAGCTAGCGGGTCGCTCCCCGATGTTTTTGGCCGCATTTTAGCGGCCCTAAGTAGCCGCACCGTGCCGCGGCGACGGTCCCCGCCCAGGGGACGGAGGCGTCCCCAGCCAAAGGCCACCAGGTCAGTAGCGGACATACTCTGTGCGCGCCCCCCTCGCGCTGCGGCCGACGCCGCGAGGGGGGGCTCCTCTGACCCAGTGGCGGACACGCCCTCAGCGCCTTCGCCACCCCGAACACCGCCCTGAAAGTATGCTGCACCCCCCCCCCCCCGGCAGTGCAGATGCCCATAGTAGTACGGATGCCTGCTTGTCATAGCAGAAGGTTCAAAGGCGAGAGGCCAATAGGCGCCGCCACAGGCCAACAGAGCCAACCACCAAGGCCTTGTGCCAACCCCCCCCCCCTTCCCCGTTTTCTTGCCCCTGATTTGTGGGAAAATATGTGGTGGGGGGCACTGTGTGTCTTGTGCCCCTGGGTCTCGGCTTCAACACACAGGGCCCCCGGCTGCGGCCACTGATGAGGCGGCCCCTGTGGCGCACGATGTGCCAGGCACACGCGTGGGCCTGTGGGGGGCTCACCGCATGCGCACGCAGAGTTTCCGGGTCCAGCCGCCCACGCCGTTGTGTCCGATGCCTCTCAGTTCTGTGTGACGCGATCCGATGCGCAGCCGCAGCCAACCGTCAACGTTGACCTGAGTCTCTTTGAGAATGACGGTGTGCCGCTGCGCCGACTGCCCGAATGCGATCCCCCGGTTCTTTTAATTTCGCACGCCTCCAGGAACGGCTTTTAGTGACTGTCAGACGGCTGTCGGTTGCCCGTCGACTGGCACGTCGCTTCGCCTCCAACGGCGGTGGGGTCCCTCAAACCGCCGTCCCGTTTCCTCCAACCGCGTGGGTTCCCCTCCCACCAGCGTCATTTCCCCTGCAAAAACCGCTGTCGGGTACCCTCCGGGGGTTGACGGACACCAGCGTTGTTCTTTCTCTTGGCTGTTTGCCACGGCGATGACCAGCGCTCCGGATACGTTGTAGATCTCCCCCACTATTAGTAACCGCCCCAGCGATGTGCTCAGTCTGTGCAGGGGACAAATTCTGTAGAACGAATTCTGTGCGGAAGTTGTGCACACGCTTTGCCGAGATTCTTTTGAAGGGCTGTGCGGCATATTTTCGCGATGTCTCCAGTTCCTAGTCCTCCCTTTTGGCGAGAAGTGCACCCTTGTCAGCATAAGACGAGGTGTTGTTTTCGCTTTTTTTGCAACCAGGGAATTCGGCGGGTCCTTTTCCTGGTTGTGTTTTGAGATCAAGTTTGTCCTGTGATTCGGGGCTCAGATTGTATTTCTGGGCTGCTGATTACTGTTGACATGTTTGCTGCACCACTTCCGTCACAAGCTTCCTTACAATGGTGTGGCAATGATCAGGGGATTTTTCTTTTTTGGATTCCCCACAAAATTCTGAGCAGCTTGAGAAGACACACACGGGGTAACAACAAAATTTTACCCCCCACCGTGTGCTGAAAAATTTGGGCAGCGCCAAATTTGGACCAAATGTGGTCCGGACCATCTAAACATTTTGGCAGCTGGGCGCCCCCCCTGCACCAACGAGTGCCAATCACGGAGCCGTGTCCATGACAAAAAAGGGAGGGGTCGAATTATGTACGAAAAGCCTGAAACATTTTTCTGACCCCTGCCCTCCCCCATCCAGCCCCTCAAAGCGCATGCCGTGAGACAGGCGTCAAAACAACAACCACAAAAAAAGCAAGCCGGCCCACGCCACATGAAGGAATACACAGAGCAATGTGACATAACACCCCCCATGACTCGGTACGTCACTTGTTTACCTTTTTGTTTTAAGAATCGGTCCAGACCGTGTCGTGTTAGATTCGGCTGCTGTCGGAGTTGCCCCCCACCACTTACCCCCTGCCGGCCCCTAAAGTGGCCCGAACCATTTGGGTTCGGTGCCTCCCCTGTCCCCTGACCATCCGTTTTGAATCGCATTGACCACTGACCACCAGTGGCTCAATACCACCGTCACGTAACCGCGGTTGCCCCCCAACATCCGCCGCGTGGGAGAGGGGGCAGAGGGCGATCCGGGCGACGGGCCGGGGCCAAACGTAAGCGGTCGGGGTTTTGGGGGGGGGGGGCAGGAAGAAGGCAGGAATTTCCGGCAGACGCATCAATGATTCCTCCAGAGCCCCTGATGAGTCGTGGTGTCGATGTCGGCCCCCTGCTTTGGCGAACCATTTGCTGCTCCCCAAGGGCGTAGGTGTGGGGGCACTGGAGGGGGGGTTGGGTTGGGTTGGGCTGGCGGCCTCATGCAGGAGCAGGCCCTCGGGTGTGGGCTTCCTTCCCTGCCCCACCACGAGGCTGAACAACCTGACTGTCCGGTTCCAAGGCCGAGCGGACTATCGACAGCCACCAGACCCCACCAAAGCGCAGGTGGGCGGAAGATACCGTCGTCCTGTGTGTAGGCGCGCGCGCGGGCAGGGGTGTGGGCGGGGGCTGGGCCTTGCGCGTGGGGGGCAAGTGTGGCCTGGTGCTGGGGGGGGGGTCCAGGTCCCCACTGAAACGCCTGTCCTGTGCATGCGCATGCGTCGCTTGTTGCATCCACCCGATGGCCTCTGCAGCGGCCTCTCCATCGGCCACGGATGCAAACAACGAAGGCGGTGAGAGCACGGTCCCGGTCAATGTGTCCGGGTCCCGGGGGAGCAAGCGCGCCACGCCCCACCGTCTTGCGGGCCTTGCCCCCAACGGCCCCAGGTCTTCCCAATTGCAAGGCGCGGGTCCCGAGGGCGACCCCACGTCCGCATCGGCCACGCACGGCGCCGCAGCGGGTGGCCTCGACCACAGTCTGGGGGTGGTGGACCTTCAGGACCGGAGGGTGGTGACCGGGACGGGGGCCTTTGTTGGCAGCATTGATGCGCACGGAGGTATGTGTGCTGTGCGGCAACCCTGTACGACGTGCAGCAAGGCCTCCCCCATGCCGTTCCTTGTGGACTGCCTTGCGGAGGAGGGCGGGGAAAGGGGCGTAAAGATAGTGCAGTAGTCCAGTACATAGTATGGAGAATATAGCATGAAGTATGTAGTGTACAGAGAGTGCAGTATGTTTCCGTTAGTCTATACAGTGCATAGTGTACATTGTATTCGGCCTGTGGTATGCAGTATGTGTAGAGTATTGTACAACCGCACCGTGTTCAGTTGTCTGCCTCTGCATGGACCGGGAACCCCGCTGGGGTACACACCACCATGTTCATTTGTGGGGCCATGCGTCCCAACCCTCTGCCAACCCTGAAGCCGCAGCTCGTAACAGGAACCCACCCTGCGTTCAAAGGCAACGCCCACAACCTGTCGGTGGTGATGCCCATGGCCCGTTCCTTGCCGCAAACGTCGCCAAGGAATGGCTCACTGCAGCCGATTTCATCCCAACGCACCCCGGATGCGGGACAGGCTTTGTAGGGACGCACCCAAAGTCCAGCCCCTTGTTTCTCTCGTCACGATTCCTGACAGGCCTCCTGTGTTGGTCGTGGTGCTGGCACGGGGGGGACGTCTCCTCGGTTCTGGTACGCGACTCCCCCCCCCCCCCCCCTGCCCTCCGGGCCCACTTAGTTGCCAAGGGTCAACAGCTACTGGCCATACATATGGTGGCGCCGAAGGCGCCCGAAAATTTTTTTTTCATTCCCCTTGCCCATTTTGTCCACTTTGCACCCCAACACTATCCTTGAACCCAACCTTGACTCTAATGCCCACCCCAACCCTCAGCCTACTCCTAACCCTACCCACAAACCTTACCCTTGACCCTAACCCTAATCAAGACTGAATATTGGGACCGAGCTGGTGGGGGAGGGAACATCAGCTATGACTGGTGAGGGACATCAAGAATGATTCACACATTGATGGCTCTTGACAAAATGAAATTAGCTTGCAAGTGAACCCCATCACCACGAGGCCCACTTTCAAGGCTTTTTGGACTTCTAAGGGGCCAAAATGCCCCAAAATGGGTTCAAAATGGGCTCATTTCACCCGTTTGTGCACCCCAAATGGTCTAGGATGAGGTTTGGAAAAATGCGTTTTTGACCCATTTTTGACCCATTTTTGGTCCCAAACCAGCCCATTTTCAAGGCATTTTGGGATTTTCGGAGGACCAAAATGGGCCACCACAAGCTCAAAATAGTCCAAAAACTCTTGTTTTAGCGTCGCACATGGTCTAGGATCATTTTTGAGAAAAGTCATCTTTTTGCCCCTACTGGACCCTGTTAACCCATTTGGGCTCCCACCTTGTTGGGCTTGAGCTTGCAGCTTGCAGCCTACTGGGCCTAGGTATTGGGGTCTAGGCGTCCGTTTGGGCAGTTCTGAGGGGTGGAAACCACAACAAGTGGGGGGTTGTGGGTGGAGAAGGTGCCCTCGGAATCGCATTTTGAGCCATGTAGCCAAAGATATGGCCTATTCTTGGTTTGTGGCTGTCGGCATTTGGAGCTTCTGGGGGCCTTTTTGGGCCGTTTCCGGGACATATCATGGAGTTAGAGGGCCGCAAAGAGCTCGTTGACACGGGGAAGTCAAGCCGCACGTGGAGTGTACC